>PVLA01000396.1:96844-402003 GCA_004027455.1 Hydrochoerus hydrochaeris | reverse complement strand
CATATCCAAATCTGCAAAGTGAGCTTCTACACCATATTAAAGCAAAACCAGAGACCCACAACAGAAACACCTAGAATACACTCTTTCTTTTCTTCTTCCCTGTTTCCTATTAAATGTTTCATATAAGAGAAATCATGTGATGTACAAGCTTGTGTATCTGATTTACTTCACTTAGCATTATAGTCTCCACATGAATCCATTTTCCTATAAATGTCTCATGTTTATCTTTCTTAAAGCCAAAGTAATATTCCATTGTGTATAGGTACCACATTTCATTCATCTGTTACTGGGTATATAGGCTAATTCCAAGACTTAACTATTATGAATTGTGCTGCTAGGAGAACTCAGTTCTTTTTAACCCTTGTCTACTGTTACTTTGCCTGTTTTCTGCCTCTAATATTGTTTTCGTTATTCTACTATCCCCACCCATACTGTCTAACTCTGTAGTAAATGTACATAACACTCAAAATCATCTGGCTTCATATTTTCCTGCTACTTGCTTGCTCTTTTACTCTGGCAGTGCCATGGACCACTTCTTCCCTAAATATTCCCTGATGCCTCATGTCCTTGTGTGTGCTATTGTTTCCTTCTTCTTAAAATACCCTCTTTACCTGTCAGTCAGCCAATTCTTCTTCCTTTGTTCACACTCTACTTTGTGTATACTTTTACTGTGGGACTCATCTTTTCTCACTGTGTCCATTGTCTGCATGTCTGTGTGCTGTGTGGACCAAGCTCCTCAGAAGCAGTGAGCTGTACCTTGTCTGTGTCCTTGACTTAATATCTGGCACCTGTTAAGTATCTCATAAATATTTGATGAAAGTACAAATGAGCAAAGAAAATCATATTCGGAACCCATGTTCCTTGCAGAAGTTTTTGTGTGATGAAGAATAAGCTAATTAAAACTACAACAGGAGACATTTTCCCGAATCAGAAAGCTTACGTGAGCAGATAGGGAGCAGTAGACGACCCCCAGTCACTTCCCATAGGCATCCAGTTTTCTGGAGACTTGCATCCACATTGGTCCTGGCATGATCGACAACCTGATGAACCCAGACAAGACTAAGATAAACTACTTGTCCTCCAGTAGAATAAATATTTCACTTAAAGTCAACCCAAGAAAGTTAGGCCAAACAGCTATCGATTGCTAAAAGCCTGAACTTAAACCCAATGAATATTCCAAAGTTCACCTCCATGCAACTTGGCTAAATGGTGATCAATATGCAATTACTGCCCCCTTTAAATGTGTCTTATACTGGCTACCTGAAGAAAGGTTTTACTTTTAAAAATCTTTTGTTTCTTGAATTTGCTTAGTAAGGGAAAAAGACTTGGCTAAACCTTGCCTTCAGTATTTCAGTCAACTCTGTTATTTGTGAAATGGTTTCCTCAATGTAAGTTGAATGGCAATTGAATATGCCCTGTTCTGTGACTGTCATTCATTTCAGGAAGCTTTTCCTAAGTGACTGAACAATGCAGATACTGTGTCTCAGTTTCCTGATTTCTGCTCACTTGATTATCCACACTAATCATAACCATTGCAAGTTTAAGCTTATAAAGTAGGATGCTGCAGTCCAGCTGTAGTGAAAACAAATATATTATTTGCCTAGTTTCCTGTTTGAATTTCATCTTTATATAAAAATAATATAAATCCTTCCCTGCTGAATTTGAAACCTTGTTTAGTCTGCTTCTGATAGTTAATACTTCATATTTCTCTCAAGTATGTCTTTTTTATAATGCTGCCACAGTCACAACCTTTTGTCGCTTCTCACAGTTGCCAAAGTGTCCTAATTGCCCTCTCTGCATCATACTTTGTCCGTCCAACCTCTGTCTCATTGCTGCCAACGTAAGCCTTCTAAAATGTGTCCCTCTGGGGCCGTCCCTTGCCTAAACCTCTGACACTTCTCAGTATCTGTAGGATGAAGCACAATTCCCTCGCAGATCCTCTAGGGCCTGATGTGACGGTGTTCTTGCACATCTGTCCTCATTCACAGCTATATGTCGTCCCCACCTAGCTTCCCATGCTTTGCACATGTTTTGTATCTACCCCCATAAGTGTGTAACTGCTCTCTCTAATCTGCCTGGCGTATACGCATGCTTCAGATTCAGTTCAGGTGTCACTTGTTATTTAACACTTTCACTGGCTTCTCCCAGATAATTAATTATCTCTTCCTTTCACCTTCTTGGACTTAGTTTCTGTTGCTTCACACTTTTAAAATATTTTTACGTTTCTGTCCTTAAATTATTTAAAGACAGGGACCTTGTAATTCCTAGCAGCTAGTATAGTGCCAGTTACATAAAGATATATGCTCAGTACTAGCCTTTTTCTTATTCTCAAAGTCAGTACTTAAATCGAAGGTCATTTGTGAATATCTGTGGATTGTTTTGATTAATCCATAGCAAGTAGAATAAAAGTAGCACTATTTATAATGCACTCTACTTTTTCTTGACACTTACCACTATTAAATACTTTAATTTCCCTTTGTCTTCTGCAGTAAAAGTGTAAGCTATATGAGTCCTCTTATTTCTCATAGGGGATGTAACTAGTAAATATTTATAGATTGAGTAATTCATGGGGGTAAATCATATGCTGCCTTATACTTTTCCTCAATTATTCCATATTTTTAGAACAGAAACCTGCCTGTTTTGTCGTGTGTCTACCACAGTGCTAAATAAGTGCTTAATAACACTATATACTGACTTGGCTAATTAATTTACCATCATTATCAAGACAGGAAAAAACTGAATTGGTCCTCTGTATCTCAGAGTGTTAAAGAAAATAATGTAAGGTTATAAAAAAGTATACTCTCATTATGATTTGGATCTTAAATGTTCCTCAAAAGTCCATGTTAAAGGCTTGGTTGCCTTTAAAGGTCTGTCATGTTACTGGAACCTTTTAAGAAACAAGACCTTTGAAGACAATATAAGGACACCAGCCTTTTCTTCTCTTTTTGGGGACCTGCCCTAGAATCTCCAACCTCCCAAACGAATATATGGCAAAGGCTTAAATAAATGCAATAAGTGGTATGATTTTAGGACTCCAAGGAGGATCAAAAGCCTCTACAGAGTTTGGGGATTCTGGTGGCTAAGACAGGGAATGCCTCTGGGCAGCCTATATTGTATTATTTTTTTTCAAACAACACAGGAAATTGAACAGACCTTGGGAGTGGTTCAAAGACTTTGCAAGTAACAAATTACATTAACAAGGAGAAGTATCTTAGGAGATCTCCATGTCCATTTCACTATAGGGGTGAAATCCCTGTGGCTACAGTCGTTATTTAGTTAATCAGAGTGGGAGCCAAGTGTCCTCAGCCGTTAATTTGTCTTTCTCCAGCCATGCAGCAGTTCTGCACATGTGTTCAATTGCCAGTTTCAATGGCTCCCAACATTTTCTTTGCTCCATGGCCTCTACAAGGTGAGCGGCTTTATTATCGTGCATTCTCACCGTGATCAACCATCCTGCTCAGACCTAAGTGAATGGACTAAAACCTCTGAAATCATCTGTCCTTATATGTCATCTCAGGTGTTTTGTTGCCGTAATGGAAAGCGAACACAAATCCCAAGAGAAGTATCTGGAGGAACAGTAGGCAGTGATAGGATTATTATATCACCTTTGACTTCAAAGTGGAAATTTCCTGTATTTTTTTTCTTAAAAATAGTTTAATCTTTCCAATTTAAAAAGTGCTACATGTTCACTGTGGAAAAATGAATGATGCTGAGGAGTAGAGAGAATAATAAAATGCAGAAAAAGCTTTTGACAGAATCCAGCACTTTCATATACTGGCATATACTCATTCTTCAGACTCAGTTTAGGTGTCACTTGTTGTGACACTTTCATGATAGAATACCCCAACAGAGAATAGAAAGGAATTTTGTCAACCATTGATAAAGAGCACCTACATAAAACCTACAGCCAACATCACACTTAATAGTTCTTCCAGCTAATCTTAATTAATCTTAATCTTAACCCAGCTTGACTGGGCTAAGAGACTCCTGGATTGTAAGGCCCCCTGCCTTGTCCTTGTTGCCCAAAATTGCTTTTGTTATTTTAGGGCTTTTCTGGTTCCAAATGAATTTTAGGATTGTTTTCACTAATTATGTGAGATAGGCTGTTGGATTTTGATTGGGATTCCATTAAATCTGTATAACAATTTTGGAAGTATTGGCCATTTTCACTATATTGGTTCTGCTCCAGAACCAGGGATATCTTTCCATTTTCTGATATCCTCGTTGATCTCCTTTTTCAGAGTACTGTCGTTTTCAATATAAAGGTCTTTTACTTCCTTGGTTAGATTGATTCCTAAGTATTTCATTTTTTTGGATGCTATTATGAAAGGTGTTATTTCCATAATTTCTGTCTCAGTGAGCTTGTTATTTATGTACATGAATGCTATTGATTTTCAAGTACTGACTTTGTATCCAGCTATGCTACTGAATTTGGTTATTAAATCTAGAAGTCTCTTGGTGGAGTTTTTGGGGTCCTTTATGTAGAGTATCATGTTCTTTGCAAATAATTTAACTTCTTCCTCTTCTTATCCTTCTTTTCTTTCTTTCTTTTGTCTAATTGCTCTGGCTAATGTTTCCAAAACTACATTGAATAAAGTGGTGACAGTGGATGTCCTTGGTTCCAGAGTATAGAATGAAAGCTTTCAGTTTTTGCCCATTTAATATGATGTTGGCTGTTGGTTTGTCATAGATCAATTTTATCAGATTGAGATGAAGTCCATCTATTCCAATTTTCTGTAGAGTTTTTATCATGAATAGGTATTGGACTTTGTTAAGCCCTTTTTCTACATCTATTGACATGATCATACGGTTTTTGTCCCTGGCCCTCTTACAGTAGTATGTTACATTTATTGATTTGTGTGTGTTGAACCATCTCTGGATCCCTGAGATGAATCCTACTTGGTCATGGCGTATAATCTTGATGATTTGCTACATTATGTTTGTCAGTATTTTATTCAGGGTCTTTGACTGTATGTTCATCAGGAAGATTGGCCTGTAGTTCTCTTTTTTTGGTTGGATCCTGCTCAGATTTTGGTATCAGAGTAATGCTTGCTTCCAGGAATGAATTTGGGAGTATTACTTCCCTTTCAATTTTATTTATTAAAGAGTTTGAGAAGTAGTGACATTAGGTCTTCTCTAAATTTCTTGTAGAATTCAGCAGTGCCTGAGCTTATCATCAGGGCCTGGGCTTATCTTTGTTGATAGTTTTTAAAGTGCATCTTCAGTTTCACTGACTGATACTGGTTTATTTAGAATTTTTATATCCTCTTGGTTCAGCTTTGGTAATTCATATGTATCCAGGAATCTGTCCATTTCTTCTGTATATTTCATCTTATTAGAATACAGCTTCTTGAAATAGGTATTGGTGATCTTGATTTCTGCAGGATCTGTTGTGAATTCACCCTTTTCATTCCTAATTGCATGGATTTGAATTCTTTCTTTTTCTTTTTGTTTTTTGATTAGGTTGGCTAAGTGTTGGTCAATTTTAATTTAATCTTTCAAAGAACCAACTCATTGATTCATTAATTCTTTGTATTGTTTTCTTAATCTTCATTGCATTAATTTCTGCTCTGCTCTTTATAATTTTCTCTCTCATGAGCTTTGGGCTTGACTTGGTTCTTTTTCTAGAAGCTTGATGTTCAACATTAGGTTGTTTATTTGAGTTCACTCTGTTTTCCTGATGAGAATTCATCACTATAAATTTCCTTCTTAAGACTGCTTTCAGGGGCCAGGGATTTAGCTCAATGGCATAAGCACCTGCCTTGCAAGCACGCAGTCATGAGTTCAATCCTTGGTACCAAAAAAAAAAAAAAAGACTGCTTTCATTGAATTCTGTACATGCTGATATGTTAACATTTAACTGTAGAAACTGTCTAATTTCTTGTTTCATGGTTATTCAGGAAGGTATTATTTAATTTCCATGTGTTTATGAAGTTCTTGTGGTTTCTTTTGCCATTGATTTCCCATTTCATTGCACTGTGGTCTGATAATATGTGTGGGATAATTTCAGTTCCTTTGCATTTACTTAAGCATGTTCTGTGAGCTAGTATGTGGTCTTATTTTGGAACACTTACCATGTACAGTTGAAAAGAATGTATATTCTGATGTTGTGGGGTTGAACATTATAGACATCTTCTAAGTCTGTTTATTCAGAAATTTGGTTCAGTTCTGATATTTCTTTGTTGATTTTTTTTGTCTGGTTGATCTATTTTTGACAGTGGGCTATTGAGATCCCCCATTACAGTTTTATCAGTGTTTATTTGATTTTTCATGTCCACTAATATTTATTTTATATAGTTGGGTATACTGATATTTGATACATATATATTAATGATTGTTATCTCTTCCTCTTGGATCATTCCCTTTACAAGGATATTGTGACCTTGTTTGTCTCTGTTAATGAATCTTGGCTTGAAATTCACTTTGTCGCAAATAGAATAGCTACCCCTGCTTTTTTCCAGGTTCCTGTTACATGGAATATTATTTTCATCCTTTGACTTTCAGTTTGTGAATTTCTTTTTGAATTAAATGTGTTTCTTATATGCAGCATAGCGTTGGATATTACTTCTTGATCCAGTTTATTTCTTTTGATTGCTGAATTGAGATCATTAACATTGATAGTTATAACTGATATCTGTTGACTTAATCTTGTCACGTTATTTTCCTGTTGTTGGTTCCCCTTTCCCTCCTCTGTTTAGTTGCTTGGCTTGCCTGGTGGTATACCAGGAAGGACAACTGAATAGAACAATGATGTCACCTTGGATAAAGTAGTACATTTAGCATTAATAACAGCCTCAAACACAACCTTGAAAATGACAAACTGGTAACTATTAATTCTTCTCTGTGTGGATTAGACATCTTGTAGTTGTTTCTTTCTTTTTTAAATCAAAATCTAAAATGAGGCCAGAAATGTAGCTCAGTGGCACATTGCCTGGCAAGCACAAGGTCCTGAGTTTGATTCCTGGTACCAAAAAAATAAGTAAATAAAATGAACTAGAAATTTGTATACAGTAAATAAACCCTCAATAGAGCAATTCTACCCTCAGAGAAGAAGACTTAAATGGGGTTGGGGAAAAAAATAAAGAAATAGAAAAAGAGGTAGCAATTGGCTAGAGGACAAAGAAAGATTACACAAACTTTGGGAATCTGGTGAAAAAGATAGGAAGGAAAGAAAAAGGAAATAAAAACAAGAATAAAATATCAACTACAAAAAGATGAAACCATGTTCACACTCATGGAAAAACAAGAACAAACAGAAAACAAAACCAAATCAAGTAAAAAGAAGAAAATAAAAACAATGTCCACTTCAGGGCATGTCTCTGCTGTTACTAGTGGACAATGCGAGCAGATAGAGTCCAGATCTGAGTTGATTAATCCCAGTAGGCCAGCTATAGCTTTATGCGGGGTAGTGGATAATTTCGGCAAGCCTGTACCTTTAGTTCCACTGAAGTTCAGGCTGGTTTCTGTCTGTGAGGCTGCAACTCAGTTTGTTCAGCTTCTAACTCTACATCCGCCTCCTGCAGGCTTGAACTCTGTGACCTTCTGCTCAGCTGGACTTGGCAATCTCACCCTGACACTGGGAGCTGTTAGACGGAGCCGACCCACAGCCATTCTGAGTTCTGAGCTTAGTTGGCCCATCTCTAAGATGGCTACTGGCCAGTCCCCATCTGCTAGGGGATGTCTGAACCCAAATAACTCACTAGCCACTGCAGTCCACTGCATTCACTGTTCTAGTCCACTGGTGTATTTCTCCATGGAGACCTCTGAGGCCACCGGTAAGCCACACAGTGAATCTAGGCTCAAGGAGAAAGTGTTGCCTGCCATCTCCTTGTTGAAGTCTGGTCTCTTTGCTCTCCATGTGGGCTTCAGTTCTCACTTTAGATCCTTGCTGGGTTCTGGGGACCTACTTCCCTCCTTCTCTTCCTCACATTGCTGCGTTCTAACATCTGGACACCAAATCTCAGAGACTCTCTAGTTCTGCTGCTCACCAGTCCTCCCATCTTCCTAGAAGTTGAGACTGCTGAAGAGGTGATTGGATCATGGGGATGGTACACTTACCAGGGGATTAATCTACTGAGGTTTGTAGCAGAATATGCTATTAGGAAGTAGGGCCAAAAGGGATGAGGTGAGCCACTAGGAACATACCATTGGAAGGCATATCTTTCTCTAGTATTGTTCTCCTGTTCATTGCTTCTTGGTCACCATGAAGTAAGCATCTTTCTTCCACCATAATGTTACTTCCTTTGATCCAGCTAAAGATTAACTGAACTTCTGAAATTGTGAGTCAAGTTAAACCTCTCCTCCTGTAAGTTGTGGATGTTTGAGTATTTTCTCTCAGCAACAAGATAGCTGACTAATACAATGGTGAAAGAGTGAATGCTTTCCCCCTAGCATCAGCAACAAGACAAAAATGTCCTGTTACTCCATGTAATGGAGTTTCTAGCCAGGGCAATTAGATAACAAAATGAAATAAAAAGCATCCAGATTGGAAAGGAAGAAATGAAACCATTTCTTTTTTGCTGATACCATGATCTTAAATATAGAAGATTCTAAGGAATGTACTAAAGAACTATTAGAACTAATAAGAACTTTAGTAAGGTTGCAGGATACAAAATCAGTATATAAAAATTGGTTGTGTTTCTGTGTATTTGCAATGAACAGTTCAAAATAAAACTAAGGAAGTGGTTTCATTTATACCAGGGTCAAGAATAAAATACCTAAGACTAAATTAACAAAAGAAGTACGAATTTTATATTCTGAAATACATGAAATATTGTTGAAAGAAGTTAAAGAAGATCTAAGTAAATGGAAAACATGCCCTGCTCATAAATGGGACACGGATGTTATTGAGATGGAGTACCTCCACAAAGTGATGTAGAGATCTAACACAGTGCCTACCATCAGCCTATCTGACTTCACTTTAGAAATTGGCAAGGTGGTTCTGAAATGTGTGTGAAATTGTAAGGAATCCAGAACAGCCAAACAATCTTTAAAAAAGAACAAAGAGAAAGAATCACATTTTCAAAATTTACTACAAGGTAGTGGTGACGATCAAGACAGTGTTATACTGGTATAAGGACAGACATATAAGTCATTGGAATGTTATTGAGAATCCAGAAGAAAAGCCAAATGTCTTTGGTCAGATGCTTCTCAATAAGAGAGCCAAGACTATTGAATAAGGAAACAGTAATGTGTTCAACAAATGAGAATGAAACAACTCCATATCTATATGTGAAGAATGAAATTGAAGCCTTTCCTCATGTATGAAAATTAACTCAAACTGGATGAGAAGCTAAATAAACTAATAAATTCCTAGAAAAAAAACAGAGGTAAATCTTTACAACATTAGATATGGTAATGATTTCTTAGATATGGCAGCAAAGAAAAAAATAACTACATTGGACTTCAAAAATTGTGCTTCAATAGTATTATCATGCAAGTGAAAAAGACAATCCCTAAAATAAAAGGAAATGTTTACAAATCATATTCAGAGTATATGAAAAACTCATAACTCTATAATGACTGTAACACAGTTTTCACATGGGCAAAGCATCGGAATGGACATTTCTCCAAAGAAGATACACAAATAGCTAATAAGTACATGAGACAGTACTTGATGTTATTAGTTATAAGAAATACAAATCAATATAGTAATGAGACACCACTTCATACCCACTAGGATAAGAATCAAAAACCCAGGTAAATGTTAGCAAGGAATAGAGAAATCAGATAGGAAAGTACAATGATGTATATACCTTGAAAACCAATCTAGTGGTTCCTGAAAAGGTTATACGATAGAGTTACCATATGCCCTGGCATTTGTACTCTTAGGTACTTACTTGAGAGAAATGAAAACATATTTCTCCATAAGAACTTTTATATGAAAGTTTTTTGCAACATTATTCATAATACTAAAAAGATAGAAGCAACCCAGATGTCCATGAACAGATAAAATATACAAATTGTGGCATGTCTATACAATGGACTCTTGAGCTGTGTAGAATGAAGTACCAGTGCGTACTACAATTTGGGTGGACTTTGAAAACATATCAAGTGAAAGAAGCTGATCACAAGAAGTCACGTATGATACCATTTACTTGAAATATCTAGAACAGACAAATCTATATGGACAGAACATAGATCAGTGATTGCTTAGAACTAGAGAGATGGTGAGTGTGTGATTGGAGATGAAAGCTAAAGGGTACATAGTTTCTCTTCACGGTAATGAAAATGTTTAATGATTGATTGTGGTGACTGTTACTATATTAGTCAGTTTCCCATCACTGGGACAAAATATTCAACACCCACAACTTAAAGAAGTTTACTTTGGCTCACGGTTCCAGTGCATTCTGACTACGGTTGGCTGGTTCTAAGGCAAAAATAGCATGTTGGAAGAGCATGGTATTGGGAAAGCTTATCATCCCACAGCAAACAGGAAAGCAGAGAGAAAGGAGAGGAGCCAGGGACAGAAACACACCCTTGTAGGTCACACCCCTAGTGAGCCACCTCAAACTGGGCTGTACCTCCTAACAGCAAACCTTGCTATAAACTCGTCAATTTACTGATCCATTAATACATGTAGTGTCCCAATGATTTAGTCACCTTCTGAACATGAGATTGGGGGAGGGGTATTTTAGATCTAAACCATAAAGTTACCTATACCTGTGAATATAGTAAAATTCATTGAGCTGTACATTTTAAATATACATAAGAATCATATTGTATGTGAGTTATAGCTTGTTAAAACTTTTATAAAGAAAAAGGAATATTATTCATAGTATGAATCACATGGTATGTGAGTTATATGTTGTAATAAAGCTGTTAAAGAAGGAATAATATCAAGTTACATCTTGATAAAGTTGTTAAAAAGAAAAAGGAGTAATAAACCATCTATAATCATATAACTTATAATATTTCCTAGTGTTTTGATCTGTTTTTTCTATTCTTTTTAATGGCATTTTTACATAGTTGTAATAATGTTTCATAAGGAACTTTAAATATTACTTTTGTGTTTATCATTCTAACTGTATTTACTCACCCTATTACAGACTATCCTAATAGTTAAGAAGTGTGTAATACTCCATTTAGATTGCTCATAATGTGACCATTTAAGCTGTTGTTTTTTCTTTCCTGTGCCCCATTATAATGAGCACTGCAGTAAAAAAAAAAAAAAAAAAATTGTTATTTTTTTAACACTGGAACTTACACACACACACACACACACACACACTGGAGGTACAGCCCTATGAAATGACTGATAAGAAGTGTCTTTTATTCACAGGGAAAAGAAGATTTCACGGAGCAGTGCCCTGAAAGTGTTGGACCATGCCATGATTGGACCAGAGGGCACAGACAATTGCCATAAGTTCGTTGACATTCTTGGCTTACGAACTATCTTTCCTCTCTTTATGAAATCTCCCAGGAAGATCAAGAAAGTGGGAACTACTGAGAAGGAGCATGAAGGTAGGGTTCATAGGAGTTGGTAGCCTAATTTAGGAGCTTTAGGGGAACGAAGGAAATGATACTTTGAAACATTCTGATCTGCATTTGGGGCATAGACTCTTGAAAGGAAGAGCCCTTCCTTTTTCTTCTCCATCTTCTGATTTTCTATACAAGGCAAAGCAACCCAGAGGCTCCAGGTCACCCATGCCCTTTGCTGCCCCTGTCCCCTGTTTATTGAGACCCTGGTGGTTTCATTTCCTCTGACCTGTTAATAAGCCTGTGTGCGAGGCTTTTGTTTTCTTCAGTGTAATTTGTAGCAAGGTGTCTTTCTGATGGAGGGCCCTTTTGAAAAGAGTAATGAGGTGGCAGCACATGTCACCTCCAGAGTGGTACTTTCATGTATTTCCGTATTAAAGTATGATTCAGCCAACATCAGGAACTGCTGAAATAAACTATTTACAGCCCAGGTTCCCCTTTTTATGTTTCTCCTCCCTGATGGTGCACACTCCCAACAAAATGCTGCCATGAATTGCGACACTATAACCAGAGTAGTTACTGCTAGGCCAATCTCTTCCTGCTATTGTCTAGTGGCCTGCTGCATCCCTCCCCTCAATAAATAGCCACAGTGTAATCTGGAAGGCCAGGGATTTATGAGCATTGACAGCTCCGCTGGAGGCTAGCAGACACTTGCACCAGAGAATTTACATGGTTGGATGGTTATTTTAAAGTGATGTGGGGTGGGGGTGGGGTGGGGGTTGGAGGAATGAAAAGGTAGTGTGTGTGAGAGAGAGGAGGAGAACCTAAGCTGCTTGGTGAACTAATTTGCTTATCTTGTCAAAAGCAACATTTGCTTCATGGTTTAGATGAGTTTTTTATTTTGTTTGTTTGTTTTGTTTGCCAGTGATTATTAGAACCGGCATAAGAATCTGCATTATATTTTTATTCCTCACCCTCCTAGATGAAAGTGTAAGAACTCCTATATGTTCTCAGATTGACTTGGCTTTGTCTCTTCTAATTTGAGTGCCTGGAGGGAAGGTGGTATGACCTTTGTTTGGAGGTCACCTCCAATGATGACTGCTGTGATCAAATCAGCTCTAGAGATAGCAAAAAACCTGACAGAGGCAGGAGAAATAGCTGTATGAATACTGTAGCCTGGAGATCTGAGACCAAGTAGATAGTTAAAAGTTTAACTCAAATCAGATATTGACCAAACACCAGCTCTAAACACACTAACCCTCCTGCTGGCTTCTTTCTCTTTCCCTAGTATAAATTTACCAAAAAAGACAGCGGGTGGGGCAGGAGGTAAAATTTTGCAGGTAGTCACTATTCCAGTGCTGCAGATCTGCCATGTTCCTAACTTTGCTACATTAGTGCTGTTAGGCCTCACAACCTAAAGAGTAGTGGTAGTATCCTTGTTTTCTCAGATAAGGAAATCAGCTGAGAAAGGAATTGTCTTAGTTACTTTTCTCATTGCTGAGACAAAAACTGAATGCTCAAAGTCAAGGGAAGATTTATTTAGCACACAATTTGTAGAGGTTTCAGTCCATAATCGGCTGGCTGCAAGACAGAGGGGCACATAGTAGAGGTGCAACAGTTCTTGACTGCAGAAGACAGCAAAAGCAACAAATAAGAGCTAGGGAAAAGAGACAAGAATCTGTCTCTTATATTGTATACAGGGTACTCACTCTAGGGCAGTTATAGCACTCACACCTGTAATTCCAGCATTGGACCTTGAATTGATCACAAACTATATTTAGCTGCCTTTAAAACTCTCTGCCCCTCCCCACACATGCATGAGGACATCCAGGTGCCAACCATAACAGGAACAGGTTCTACAGCTAACCAACGTGTGACTTTAGACCCTTAACTTCATTGGACTGTATTTTCCTTCCTGGCTTGTAAAATGAGGCAACAAGACTAGCAATAACTAGAAGCTCTGATGCCTGCAACTTCAGATTCTGAAGCCCAGGACCTAATTGTCAGGGTTGCTCCAGAAGGAAGTTCCCCCAGGGCTGTGCTGCCCTGATGGCTTTTGAGAGATTGGATGCTGCATCTTGAGTGTGCCTGATGAGGGTGTGAAGGAAAACAGCCCTTTGCCGGCTCTCGCTCTGTGTGCATGCTACTAGAAGAAGTGACAGACTCAGTGAGCATCTGTTTTCCTTCTGAAAAATGTGCCTGGTGGCGGACTGGTAACAGTACATTTGCTTTAGAGTACCCACATTAAGAATTTGATAACATTATATTAGTGAGGGCAATGGCTTGGTAAGACGGCTCCTAGAAGGCATGTTTGGGCTGTAATGGCTGCTGAGGATGAGCTCTGCATCCTGAAGATACCAGCACCCAGGAGCAGAAGGGAACCTCAGGGAGAAAGCACAGCCATACACCTCCTACCACCCTTGCCAGCTGTTGCTACTGCAGGCACACTGGCAGGGTAGGGTGAGAATGGAGACAGAGCAGGACACGGCACCTTGGCTTGTCTTCTAGGTAGCCCTGTGCTATTAGCTGCTCTCTGTGTGTTAGCCCTTCTGTTGTGAGTGTACCAGATGTGAATGCAATGCCAAAGCGCAGTAGCCTCCCACCATTAGGAGTATTTGCCACCATGCCAGTTCATCCTAGGCTCCCAGTGTACTCTCTCCTCTGTCCACAGTGACTTTCCCTGGCCTAGAGGGCTGGCTTCCTTCCCTGGCTGAGTCATCTCTCAGTCCTTACTTTAATGTCACTTTCTCAAGGAAACATAGCATGCACCCTAAACTAGAACCTCCTACTAAATGGACTGTTGTTCCTAGGACTTTCTTTAGCACTTGGGTTTTTAGAACCAGTGGCCCTGTCACCTCTAGCTCCTACTGCCCATCACTTTGCTTACCAGGTAAGCATTGCACATTAAATGATTATTGATGACATAAATGAGCAGCTGCTTCTCCAAAAGACAGTTCATTGAGGAAACTTGGAATGGGCTCTCCCCAGAACCACATAAGTTTAAAGTTAATACAGTTGGCTGCATTTCTTATTAATGGTTGTCAGTCATACCTTGAGTAACTGACCTTTCACCCAGATAGTTTAGAAACAAAAGTAAATGGGTTTCTAGCCATGTTGGACTTTGTCATATTGGTTTGGTGTTTGCAGCAGGAGCTCTTCCTTACACCCATGCCCTTAGGAATACTGCTGTGCATAGAATTTCCTTATAGGTAAGGCCACTACCATCTCTAATTAAGTACAGGGTACTGGGAGTCAGTTCCCCAGTCCAGAAGGCCTCCACTTTTCCTTTTCTTTCTAGTCAAGCTTCAGCACCTTGTTATGCATTCTGGTTGGCTACTTTAAGTTCATTCTGGTCCAGCCTTGGCCCCTTTCTCCTCTCAGGATCTGCCCCACACTCCTACTGTAGCTGTGTAGCCTGTGATATAGATGAATCTACTTTTGATCAACTCATAATCTTAGGTAAATTGCTGAACTCTATAAGCCTCAGTTTGATATCCCATCTGTAAAATAGGGTAGTGTCTACCACACAGAGTGGTTGTGAATATCAGGTAAAATGACATACAGTGGGACCTCAGTACTTATCACTTGATATTAATTGGCTCCATGAGGCTAGGCACAAGAAGTATAAAAAATGACAAGTACGAAAATTGTTTTGGCTGAAAAGGGTAGCAAATGATGAGACAATGGACCCCAACAAGTTCTGCCTTGCATGTTGAGTACCAAACAAACAAGTATAGGGAAAATTTTTTCATGGAAAAATTTGTTGAATACCAAATTTGACAAGTTTCAAAGCAGTTTTGTACCAGGGTATGACTACGTACAGTTGACCCTCTGAATCAGTCATTTTTGTGTGAATAGATTCCAGCAACTGTGGATTGAAAGCATTCAGCAAAAGGAGAATTGTGCCTGTACTGAACATGAGCAGATTCTTTTCGTCATTACTCCCTAAACAACACAGTATAGCACCTATTTATATAGCATTTACATTGTATTAGGTATTATAAGTCATATAGAGGTAATTTAAAGTATAGGGAGGATGTCCATTGCTCATATGCATACACTCTCTACAGGCTAGAATTTATCAGTGTCTGTTGCCTCATGATTTGCTAGCCTTTCCAGTCAAAACAGTTCGTTTGGTAATTATCATTTTTGGTATTTATCACACCTCCCAGAGCCAATTAACAAGTACTAGGGTACCACTGTAGGTACTTTTAAGATGTGTTAGCTCTTAGTGTTTGTATGTGTGGTACTGGGAGTTGAATGCTAGACCTTTGTACGGAGCTACATCTCTTAGCCCTTTTTTGTTTAATGAAACAGAATCTCACTAAATTACCCGTGCTGGGCCTGAACTTGTGATCTCCTGCCTCAACCGCCTTTAATGCTGAGATTACGGATGTGTGCTACCACATCAGGCTGATGTGTTCATTCTTTCCTCTAGCAAAGCTCTTCAGTTCTACCAGCCCTGGCCTTAGCCATACATGCTCATCCTTAGAGGTCATGGGGAAGGCTTGCTTGTGGGAGGGCTGGGAGAGGCTTGATTGCTCTACTCTAACTGTTAGTGAGCAAACTCCTCCCTGATGTGACTAGCAGGAGTCATGCCATGCTAGGTAGCAGGGTGCCATAAAACAGTTCTATTCCCAAAGCCAACAAAAGGGGTCAAGAGAAGAGAACTTCTAGAATAAGGTGACTCTAGAGAGGAGGCAAAAAGCAAAAACCACCTTTATAACCTAGAATTGCTGATAATTTAGTTCCTCTTTTGTGAGTTGGGGTGGTGAAGGAAAAGAATTATTGTAATTGAAATCCATTCAGGTTTGCATAATAAAACCTTCAGAAATAGATCAGAGGAGGCACTTAGCTTGGGGGATGGGTTGGAAAGAAATAATTTGCCCTTGGGTGCAGTAGCATGACTGGCTGCCTCCTTGGTTTTATAAAGAATGGCACAGCTTATATTGTCTCCTTGGTATTAAGTACTTCAGAATAGGAGGGAAGAAGAAAAGAGCTGGGATCCAGAAATGGCATCTGACCTTTACTTCCCATCTCTTTTTAAAATTCTTATTAAAATAGGTCCAATTTTCCTTGTATTGCCTCATTAGGTAGGTGAGTTATTGAGTTTGTAGCACTTGTAGTTAATTGCGCTGTTTTAACATGGTTCCCCTGGAGGCTGTTAGAGCTGCATGGGGGTGAGCTGTGGAGCACTGTGTAGGTGTGTGGTGTGCAGGCTAGGATTTGCACACACTTCTGCCTTATCAGCAGTGACAGCAATTGATAACAGGTCAGTGCTTTGAAGAATACTCTTCTGTCATTTGCAAAGGATTGTGTGTGATTCTAGTTGACTCCGCAGTCAGGAAGCGTATAGTTCTTTGTGCTTCTTGGACTACTAACACAGAAAAGATTCAGGCCAGAGCTCCCAGACCACATACCAGCATTTACAAGAGGGAAATGACAAAACCCTCCGTGCATCCAGAAAAGAAGGGAATTTAGTCAACACAAGCATAAACATATTTCAGGTCTCTATTGTGGTAATGATATTTGAGACCAACTTTTATCAAGGTTCTTGCTGCATTCAAAATATAGCAAAGACAGTTCTGTATAGACAGGGATTAGAATGGAGCATTTGTCTTAGGAGGCTGCTCTTCCTAGGTTCCCTCTCCAGATCACCTTCCTCTGCCACCTGCATTTTCACCTGGACCTGAGCTGATATAAAGAGGCAATAGAAGGCAAATTGGACCTACATACTGGCCCGAGTATTCTCATCTACTCCTTGCAGCTTTAACCTCTGTCTCTCTGCTGTGGACACCAGATCTTCAGCTTCAGCTTCTCTCCAAAGCTGTGGTTGCCATAGCTAATAACCAGCAGAGAACTCCACATGCATTTAAACTCAGCTTGTTCAAAAGTGTACTTATTTGTTCATTGCCACCCACCACACTTTTCTGCTTATCCTGCCATGATAAGTGGCACCATCTTCCATCACCACCTATAGCAAACATCAGCACCCCATGCTTAACTCTTAATATTCCTCATGTGTAACTGAAATTAAGTCCTGTGAATTCTGGCTTATAAAAATCTCTTGATTCAGTCCGCTTCATTGCTGCTGTGTCTGCTTTTATCACCTGTCTGAACTTCCCTGCACCCTTACTAATTCTTTCCACTGACCCAGTTTTCCCTGTCCTTTTAAAGTCTCAAAGGTACCACTCAGCTGAGAAAGACACTCAGCCCTCAACAAATTTATAGTTTAATAAGGATGAGGGGAAACAGAAATGGGGAAAAAAGCAATTTTACAGGTATACATTAAACTGTATGAGCAATTACAAAGACAAACCAGACAAGAGTGCTTCACTATTTAAGGGAACAAGAGAACAAGAACGCTTCAGAAAGAAGATGGAAGGCAGATGATGACACAGGTTAAAACAGGATGCTGGAATTTCAGCCTGCCGGTTCA
Source organism: Hydrochoerus hydrochaeris (assembly GCA_004027455.1). Taxonomy (NCBI): domain Eukaryota; kingdom Metazoa; phylum Chordata; class Mammalia; order Rodentia; family Hydrochaeridae; genus Hydrochoerus; species Hydrochoerus hydrochaeris. The sequence continues at coordinate 384,146 of PVLA01000396.1, read as the reverse complement.
ATTGTAATTATTACTATATTCAGCATCTGCAGGAATAGTTTTACATATCTGATCATATTGGAGTCTTATAACAGCCCCACGAGGTCAGTGTTATTTCTCATTCTGAAGGTGGGGAAATTGAAAGCTTCAAAAAATTCACTACTTTAGGTCATACATTGAGTAAGTGGCTGACTAGGGACTCAGATTCCCTCAGCTTTTGATCAGAAGTCTCACACTCATTTCACAAAATCATTGCCATTAGTATTTGCTCTCACAGGTCCAAACCAGCTTGTTTTTTGAACTGCTGGAATAATCAAAAATAGTTTTTGATCATAAGACCTTGGTTCTAACTCTGGCACTTTGAGAAGTCATCATGATGGTAGGGGCTCTGACTTATCTTTCCAAGTTATTTGGAGCAAATGGCAAATGGTGAAATTATTGTTGGGTACTTCTAATACCTATCATTTTGCTCAGTGCATTTTAGGTACTTAGGAAATATTGAGTAAATTAATAAATTAACCTCTTCAACACCTACATTCTGTGTACTGTGTCAAGATGAGATCACACGCCAGTACTTACAGGCATTGTGGAATTCACAGGACTGTGTTAACCAATTTATTATTCTACCATAAGGCAGCTAACTGCTCAGCATCTACACATACTGGTGTTCAATACATATTTACTTCTTTATCTAGAGTAGAATTAACACCTTGTTGGGTCATTGTGAGAGAATTGAGTGACATCTGCAAATCTAACATACTTGGAGGTGGATATAAATGTTAGTTAATTATGTATCATTATTTTAATACTGACCACAGACTATAATAAATGTTACACTAGATGTTGTGGAAACACAGGAGGAGGAGTATCCTAGGGGTTCTGAAAAGACTTGAGAGAGGAGATGACATTTGAGTGTTCTTTAAAGGACAAACAGTAGTTTATTCTTGTCCAGATGAGGGGAGTGGCAGAAGGGACAGTGGACACAGGCAAGTTTAGCTAGTTAGTATAATCAGGATGATTAAGAACATAGGTTGAGGGTTAAGATGAGACCTGGGTTGTTGTACTGGTCCTGTCATTGGCAAGCTCTGTGACTTTGGGAAAATTGCTTACCCTCACTAAGCCAGTATTTCCTCAACTATAAAACGGGGATAATACTAGAATCTATCTCATTAGAGTGATATGAAGGCTAAAGGAAATAGTACATATTAAGTGCTTAATACAGGTTCTGTTTCATTACTATTAGTAGCTAGACTGAGACTAAAATTTGTATTCCTCTTCTTTCTACTGTGTTGGTGATTTAAGAAGTACGATCATGCCTGAAAAAATCCTTTCCTCCCCAGATCTGCCAGTCTTAGAGGTGAGCTGTAAACATGCCAGTCCTGTGTAGAATGTAAGACAAAAACCTACCCAGAGAGGATATACCAAGGGGCCCCAGGTCCCCATCTTCTTCTATATAACTGTATAAAAGTGATTTCAAAGATTTTTTTTCTCCATTTTTATATTCTCTAAGCTTGAAAAAAATCATAGTTATAGTAATCAGAACAATGAGCAAGTGAAGAGTGAACAGTATTTAATTTTAAGAATGGCATTAAGCCATGTACTAACCAGTACTTTATGTTAAACAAGGATGAAATATTGTTTTTTGTTTCTATTTGAAAACCTTATAATTGAATAGTTTCTGGATCAATTCCTTTTCTTTCCCTCCAGCTGCTTGTATCATTTCTGACCTCAAATGACAAAACAGAGGAATGCTGAAATAAGCAGTGTGTTTGGGCTTGGAGTTTCTCTCCTCAGGCTTGAGGGGATGATTTTGAGTGTTGCACATCTGGTTTGCTAACTGTTTCGAGTTAAGGATTTACCCACAGGTCTTTCCCAAGTGGAGCTCAGCACACTTGTTTGCCATTAAGGAAGACAGTGAGACAAAGAATGTATTTGCCATTCTGGAAGCAACTCTTTTCTTTGTGGGAAGGCAAGAAAATAGGCTAAGTGACAGAAGCAGAATTTGAGCTTAAGTCAGCTTCTAAAACTTCTGCAAACAGCACAGTAACTCCATTGGTGTTCTGGTTCATAATCCACAGGCAGCACAGGGTCATGGAATGAAGATTGTTTTGTGTGTGTGTGTGTGTTTGGGTTTTTTTGGTGCATAAACCTGGTTTCAAATCCCAGCTGTACCCACAAACCTTGAAACAGGCCTGATAGAACCTTCCCAAAATACTCTGCAAGGAGTAACAATCATGATCATGTGGACATTCAATAAATGATAATATTGTTAGTGCTTATTAGCTTTCTTTCAAAAATAGTCATCCCTCCCCTCCCAGTTTCAGTGTTTACATATAGAATACAACTTTCTTTTGGGAGTGTGAAAACCAGCTATGAACCAGAACTCCATATGGACAGACTGGATTGTGATACCAGCTACCAGAGAGAAGCGGCAGCTATTCTTAATCATGATATCCTGTTTCCCTGGACCCTCAGTTTGATACTGGCTGTTGTAGCCCTGTGCAAATTTGTCACTGTTTGACTGATGTACCAGATCCCTTCTGTTTGAGCTCCAGGCTTCCATTCTAGACCACCCTTGCAGAGGGTTTGCACCTGTGGAAGGGAGCCCGTAAGAGAGGCCATTGATGACTCATTCCTTCTTTCCTTAGACTAACCACTGGTACTTGCTTTGTGCCAGACTTGATGTTTAGATGGAAAGTGAACAGGCTTAACAGCCCAGCAAGGGAGACATGGAAACCTGCATTTAGCTTACAAGGTAAAAATGAAAGATGAATGAACTCACAGCCCAGTGAGGAGACACACATAGAAACCTGCATTTATGTTACCAGGAAAGAGGAGACGGAAGTGTGAGGCATTGTGAGAGCAATGGAGGAGAGCTTCTAATGGAGCCTGGGTGGTGAAAGAACAGATGGAGTTAGGAACACTTTGTGCCACCCTCCTCCTGCAAATACAAACCTTTGGTAGATGTTGGCCAGGTGAAGGGGTGTCAAGCGGAAAATACAGCAGGTATAAAATAAAAGTCAGAATATACTGATGTTATCTTATTACTATTACTTCAAAAGGACTCCCTTCTATTTTTACAGATCATAGGTATAGCACGAATTTCAGTTATTTGACTATTTCAACTATTGTAGCACAAATTCAAATTTTATACTGAGGGTATAAATGGGGAAGTAAAGGAGAAGCATTTATTACTCCTTTTTTCTTTTGTATTTTTCATTTTGTGAAGGAAAAACTTAGATCTTTAATGACAGCACTAGCTGAATTCTTACTTGCAAATAGAATTTTTTACTGAATTGTTTGTTATTTTCCAATGTGACTGTGTTAGTTTTCATTTATAATCTTGATTAAATTTTATAGAAATGGTTTAGTATGTAATTATCTCCTTTATAGAAGTAAAACAAATACTGGCAGTGTAGAAGCAACAGTAGAGAAACAGGCACATCATTTTAGGTTATTTCTGTAGCATTTTTAGATAGTGCCAAAATAAGGAAATAACTTAGGAACTAAGCAGTAATTAACTGTGGACCACGGTTGACTGAAATTCAACACATACTGTCTACTGGGCTGTGTGTCCTGCTGTTACCATTTGGGGTCTGCTTTTGCTCTTAATACTCCAGTAGGCTTTTACATGTATTGTCTCATCCCGCCTAATTCTCATAGTAACCCTGAGCTGTATGTTATTGCCCACAATTTCAGATGAGAACATTAAGGCTCAGGGAATTTGTTACTTTCTAAAGGTCACACAACTGTCCATGGCCCTGCTAGGAATTGAAACTAAAATTTTTCTATGATTTCCAAAAACTATCATAGATTTTCCCTTCTTTTTTTTTTTTTAATGCATAGATTAAGATTGCTCATCTGTAGGGGCCTAATTTAAAACTCTTTGGTGTCTCTTCCTATTCCAGTCCTTTGTCAGTAGTGCAGCCTCCAGTACTGCATATATAATCTCCATCTCTCAGCCCTGAACCATTTGCCTTCCCTAACTTTGTTAACTTCTTGGCTTCATACTTAGTGATATATCTGCCTGCTGTATCCTGTCTACTCATGCCCTTCCAGAGCTGATGCTCAACACTGCTCAGCCTTAAGTTGCTGCCCTTAACACACCCTGTCTGTTTCTTTGCAATTGCTTGACCTGAGGAAAGGCTTCCCTTGGTACTTAGGCCTCGCTCTTGCCCCTAACCTCCAAGAGATGCAAACCTGTAGCTTTCAGCCTGCTGATTCCCATCACTTAGAGAGCTTTGGCAAAGTGCTCATGTCTGGGCCCCACCTCAGGAAATCTTGAGGACCTGAACTTCAAGCATCAGTGTTTTTAAAAAGTTCCAGATCCTGTTGGCTCAGCTAGTATTGAGGACTGGCTAGAATGCCCAGAGCACAAGCCTTGGTAAGCAGCCTTTGTACCTTCTCTATCAAGAGAAGATGCTTGACATGTGAGTCTTTTGGGAGGCTTATTTAAAACAGCTTTATTACTCTTTCTGAATTAAACTAATGCAGAAAATTCAAACTTGTGGGAAAGGATGGAGAGAAAGTAAAAATCATCCCCAGCTTCACACCCAGAGTTAATTGTTGGAAACATGGATGCCATTCATTCAAAATCCATTTCAGGATGGGAGTTATATTCTGTGTAATTTTATTTAAAAGGAGTCCTGTGTATGTGCTATTTTGAAATTACTGTTTTTACTGTCTTGGGCATGTCTGGCAGTCGTGAGGTTTTTAATACAGGTAGGAAGCTAGACTCTGTCTTTAGAAGGTAGCATACATCTCAGGTTAAATGATTAGGAGGTGACAACAGTTTGGACAGATGAGCTGTGCTTGGGTTTTAATGGTGGCTCTTCCAAGTAGTATTGTAAATGTGCTAGGACTTCAGGATGGTAAGGAAATGAGTTATGGACTGAAGGCTAATGTGTCCAAGTTCATTTGTTTATAGCATAAGAAGAAGTGAAGTTACCTTTCAAATGGTATTTTTTAAAATATGTGAATATTTTAATATGTTAGACATGTTAACATCTAACAGAAGATATAATATGGGAAGAGAAAAGCTAAAAATCAACTTGTATATATTTCACTTCTCATAAGGAATACAAGTACATGTGTAAGGTGTTTGTTAGTGTCCTACTTCCTGGCCTCTTGTAATATTGGATGTGATTTTTATATGCAGCAATCTGCAGGTTGCTGGGGAAATGTCCTATGTGTTTAATCATATTGCAGTCTTTTAAAAAAAAATACAATAGAAAAATGTCTTTAGCTTGCTTCTATTGCCAGATTGATTTTGCTTGTGAGTGTCCAGATGTTGATGAGCTGTAATTAGCCTAAAAGAAGGCTGGAAAGATGTTGAACAGTCTTTCTAGGTAGCCAAACAAAGGATCCCCAAGCAGAGATTGTTCTCAGTTATCAGACTGGGGAGGAGCAGCCCTTAGCTCTTGCTGACATGGTCTGTTAGAGAAAGTGTGTGTTGGGTTGGGTGGGTCACCACTGAGGATACAATTGAAGAACCTTGCTGTGAACTGGCAGGAAATGGTGATTGTTGTAGCTGAGCACCTCTTTGTGAGGAGTAACTTTAGGTGTCTTCAGTAGCCCAGAAGAGAAGAGCCCTGAGCAAGTTTAGAAGGCTGGATTTGCATTTCTCCTCTAACTCTTGTGCCTCAGCTCTGTGACGCTTGACGCGGGCAAGTCATTCTTTCTCTCTGAACCTCAGTTTCCTCACCTTTATGATGGAGACACTATTTCACAGCATGTGGGATTTGTACAAGATAACCTTTGAGGAAAGTGCCTGTATAAAATTAGGCGCAAGTATTCAGTGGAGTGCTCTGTGTCTCATTCAGTGTTCTGCCCTGTCTCTTCTACATCCCTTATACTTATTCTTTGTAACACCTTTTTCTTCATTCCTGGTCCAAAGGAGAAAGAAAACAATTGTTAATTCGTTCCCTATTTAGTGGAGGGTTACCATAAAATAAATTAAGTGTATCATTTTGATACACTAAAAAATATGCCCACAACTTTCTTAAATGTATTGATTACTAATAAATCATGTCTGTGTTAAGTATGCCTGCTGGCTGGTCAACTTCTGGAATAACAATATTTACCACCTTGTTTCACAGACTGATTTTCCTAATGTGTGAACTGGTCTGAGGTTACTGCCGCTGCTGGTGATAGTGGAAACTCACACTTATAGAATATTGCTCTGCTCCTGTGTATGCCTGATGTCGTTAGCCCTAACACGAGCTCTGTCTGAGTTTTCATTAGCTTGTTTTATTACTGAGGAAACAGCCCCAAAGAAGTTAAGTACTTTCTCAAATTGTGCACACTGTTTTAAATTAATATCTGCAAAAACTTAACACCAGAATTCTTAATCTGTGCTTCCATCTCCCAAGGAGACATCTGAAAAACAAAAAGTTAAATAACTTTTAATCACCAAGGCAACAATCCAGTAACTAGCTATTTCTAGAAATAGCAGAGGAAAATGTATGATACTGGCAGGACAGGAAAGCTCTATTACCAAGAGTATGGGACTTTTTTTTAAACTTTATTCCTTATTTTTGAAACAATGAACCATGTTCTAATACAGTTTTTCTATATATTTCCTATTGAGTTTGAGGTGCTTTTCTAAACTCTTGGCTTGGCAGAAATCTCAGTAGCAGTGTAGTTCGATAAGCATAGCCTTTTAGAATATGCAGACCTGAGTTCAAATTATTTTCTCAGCTCATACCAGTTGTATAACCCTGAGCATGTTAACTCTAGCTTCACTGATCCCAGATTCCTCATCTACAGCAGCACTTCTCAAAGTTTTATTATATATAAATCACCTGGGATCTTGTTAGGGTACAGACTCGGTGGGTTCAGGGTGAGTCAGATATTGTAAATTTCTAACCTATCCCTAGGTGATTGCTGGTCCTCGACCACACTGAATAGTGGGGAGCTATGAAATAGATTATTGGTATCTGCCTCACAGATTTATTGTGGTGTATAGTAGATGCTTAACGAATGTTAGCCCTCCTCCCCCTCCTTCTAACAAACCTGAGAATATTGTAGGGTTGGCTTTTATTTAAGAAGTGGATGTGGAAATATTTGTTCTTACCATATCTTATATTTGTCAAGAGTTACTGACAATGTAGAGAAGTTTTAAAGTCATAAACACAGAATTAAGCTTGAGATGAAAAATGCCCATACCTGAGCAGAGCCTGGTAGCTTAGGAGGTTCATCTTGGGCAGTAACCCAGAGCGAGGAGGCACTGAGTATCTCTCTGAAGACCTTTGTCTAGAAGGTGGCTCAAAGGATACCTCACTGCACCTCTTCCAGGAGGCCATTCACTTTCCAGTTCTCCAGCCACTCTTTCCTGAGTCGCATAAAACCTTAGACCTGAGAAGACACAGAGGAGCCACCTCTGGCCCCACCCTAGAGGTGTGCACCTCTGTGGGGTTACCACAAGCAGTAATGGCCACATGATACAGCCTTCTGGAGGCTGTTAAGAAGGTGGGTACAATTGCATTGAAAGTATTGAAGGACATCTAGTCTACCAGGGGAGATCCCTGGAAATTTTTACAGAGGAGATTTGAAAAGATTGAAAATGAATCATTCCCCAAGTAGACAAAAAATGGAAGTATTTCCAGACAGAGAAAATCACAACCGCAGAGTTACAGGGAATATGATGAGACTCTGGAAAGATGAGACTTCCAGTGTCGTGGTCCTGGGTATGAGTGTAAGTGCGGTAAGCAACACCGCTATTCGTCTGCATCAGCACAGTGCGGGTGGGGTGTGACCAGGAGGGCAGAGGTGAGCTTTCTAACTCACCTGAACAAACACATCCAGCCATAGTACCATAGCTCCTTTATTATTTATTTTGGTTTTTGAGACAAGGTTTTGCTGTGTAGCGCAGGCCAGCCTGGAACTCACTATGTAGCCCAGGCTAGCCTCAAACTTACCATCCTCCTGGCTCAGCCTCTTCTGTTTTAGAATTACAGCCCTGAAGCATTTGTATGTGCCTAAAGCCTTTAAAAATAGAAAGTCAGAAGAGAGCCACAGCCATAGATTGTTGTTCTCCTTGTGTATCTGTGGTGGTACCAAATTCATTTTATTTTTCAAAATATTTTCTAGATTCTGCTGTATTCTGATTTGGTCTCTTTAAGGCAAATCTCTCATTTTCTCTCTACTTTGGAGTTCATGTACTGGCATAATTTATGAATAACACTAAAACATAGTTATTTGGATTTGATTTCCTTGCAGTTCTACCACCCTACTGCCTTGTCTACCCTGGGGTCCTTTGTCAGATGGTTGCAGCCTCTTTTGTCACTGGCTCACAGACTGTAGGGATTTTGTTTTTGCAATACCGAGGGATTAAATACGGGGACACTCCAGCACTGAGCTATGTCCCCAGCCTTTTTTTATGATTATTATTATTTTGAAACAGGGTCTTTTCACTGAGTTACTTGCACAGGAAAGACAGGGTCTTTTCACTGAGTCACGAATTTGCAGTCCTCCTGTCTTGGCCTCCCTGAGTGTTGAGATTACAGGCATGAGCCTGCCACACTAACTACTGGTGAATTCTTACCTTGCTCCAGATATCCTTTGCCCCTTACAGTGTACCTTCTAGGAAACACTGCTGAGCAACCCAGGTACCTCCAAGGTGGGAATCTATTCACAGTTCTTCTTAATCGTTTAAAGCCTTCTCTTTTTTCTTCCAGTTTTTATTAGTACATGTGTGTACTACATAATGATTACATTCATCATGGGAAGTTGATACTGGTACATAACACACTTCATTCTTTTTTCACCCTCTTCGCCAACCCTCCTTCCATCTCTTGACCCCCTTCCTGTTTGAAAAAGATCTATCTCCTGCTTCCTATTATCTGTCTTTATTTTGTTCTTTATTTTGTTGAGTTTCTTGTGTAAGAGAAACCATACAATATTTAACTTCCTGTGTCTGATATATTTCACTTAGCATTGTGGTCTCAAGTTGTATTCATTTTCCTACAGATGACTCAAATTTATCCTTCTTTATGGCAGAATAGTACTCCATTGTGTATAAAAACCACATTTTCTTTATCTGTTATAAAATCTATACTCTGCCTCTTGATGTGGAAGCCCTGCCTATTTGGTCTTCCCTGGCTGGTTTCCAGCTGACTTGAGCTATTATTGTAGATACTCCTAGTGTTCCCTCTTCCCCAGCCTCCACACATAACATTTGATGCTTTTTCTGACTGAGATACTCTCTTATCCCCTTCTTCTGGAGCTGATTACCAACTCTTTGAAATTTTCCCCAGCTCTTGTTTTCCCTCGAAACCCGCCCTGATTCTCCACTTCTCTTCTTAGACTGGCCCCTTTCCTATGCTCTGTGTGGCGATTGGCTTGCTTACTTCCACTCAGCTAAGGACTTTGCTAGGCAAGGACCATGTCTTTATGCTTGGGGATAAATGTGGGTAAGAATCTCTCTTATCTTTTATACCCTTAAATAGACTCAAGGAAAAAATACCTTTCATTATGAAATTTGTCAAAAATATACAGAAAACATATTAAACCCTTATGTCTTTAAGTATCCATCAACTAGCTTCAGTGACTAACATTTTGCCAGTCTTGTTTCATTCGCTTTCTGTATCCCTGCCTGTGTGAGTGTGAGAGTGTGTGTGTGTGTGTCCTTTTCAAAATTTTCTTTATTTTTTAAGGCAAGGTGTTGCTAAAGTGCCCAAACTGAGCTCAAACTTGAGATCCTCCTGTCTTGGCTTCCCAAGTGCCAGTATGACAGGTGTGTACCATCTTGCCCAGCTCCTTTTTTTTCTCTAGAATATTTTAAGACATTATGTAATTTTATCTCATACAGAATTTTTTTTAAATTTGTAAAATCAATAACTGATACAAATGGGAGCCTTGGACTATAGGCATTTTTCTAGCTGGAAAATATTAAAATGCATTGACATTTTAGACTCATGCCATTAGATGTCAGAAATAGTTTAGATCGGAGTTCTTCTTCTTGGCATTTTTAATACTTTGAACCAAATAGTTCTTTGCTGTGATTGGCTGTGCCAGGGATTGTAGGGTGTTTAGTTGCACCTGTGTCCTTTTTCCTACTAGTGACCATAAAGAACCCTTAGTCATCACAGACATAGTCATAAAAACTGCAGAATGTTTCAGACAGTGGAATCCTCTCCCTCTATTGAGAACTACTAACATTGAGAAAGGGAATAATTTTATAGCTGTTGAGATCTGGGAGGACCATTTACTAGACAGTTGTGGGAACTGAATCCCAGACAGACACTTACCTTTGTGCCCATAACCATCCAGTTAGTGTCATCCTATTAGTAGAGAATATAGGCTGTTTTCTGGTTGCTGTGCCAATGTGTCCCATTCCATCACGAAAAAGTTCTTGGGAGCTTCCAGGGTGATACATAGAAGCAGGAAAAAACCCTGCGGTTCCAGTGAGGATGTCTTGCAAAATGGGGAAGGTCTCATGGCCAGGCTGAGGAAAATTCTAGATGATGCTCTCAGCAAGGACACTTGGCTGCTGACTTGCAACTTTGCCCAGCATCTGTTGAGGCAGTTCATCATTCCCCTTTCCCAAATATTTATGATGAAGCCAGCTGGGGAATTCTTTCCTTGGGAATGCAACTTAGGTTCCATTGTGGTAGAGAGTGAGGATTTGCTTCACAGAAATTACTCTGAAGTCAGTTTTAGCCAAAAACCATCTGTTTTGTATAAAGCAAAGGGGCATTGGAGTTTCAGTTTGTAACTGTTCTAAATGAGCTCTCTGTTTATTTCTCACAGCTTAGCTTGCTAAGCAGTGCCCTGGGAAGTTGGGTGCTAGGAATCTTCATTCACCACTAGGAAGTCAGCAAAAAAGAAGGCTGGCCCTTGGAGTTAAGTCAGTCTGGCTCTAAGTAGCTCTCTGCACATGCCCTCTGTGGCCTTATTTTTTCTCATCTGCAAAATCGAAAGAAAAATTCACCATAAGGGTGGACAGGAATATTAAGTGCAAAAGGTATATGAAACACTTACCATGTAATCTGGCACATAACACTAATTTTTTTCCCCCTTTTAAGAGAAGCCCACTGGGGAAGAACATGTGACTGTCGTGACCATTAGTTCTTTCCTGGCACACCTATGAAATGGTTGCAGTGGATGAATGGAAAGATTGTAAGCAAACAATGTTGTAGCACTGGGTACATTTGCCAATATATATATATATATATATTGTTCATTATATCCTGTTAGTAAAACAGAGCAGGGAATCATACTCAAATGCAGTGTGCTTTTTAGGACTAGTTTTCATCTTTTGTTAATGGTCTGGTCCCTGTTAGACCATGATCCCAAGGCATTTTCTCAGCAGAGATAACTGCATGTTTTTCTAGTAGGGTTTGTTTGTTTTTGTTTTTGTTTTTTTGTTACTGGGGGTTGAACTCACAACCTCGTGTTTGCCAAGCAGGCACTTAACACAGCTGAGCTAAATCCCCGGCCCCTCTAGTAGGTTTTTTGCATGAAAGATTTTGGAATGATTTAGTTTGTTCATCTCAGACTATGGCTGTGTTAGAGCAGTGCTGAAATTCTGTGCTTTCACTTTGCTTGGCTAAAGAAAGAAGGGTTAAGAAGTCAGGCTCAAGAAAATGAACAGAAGGCTGCCCGGGCCTGCAGGCAGGTTTTTGGTTCTGTGGCAATCAACTGAGCCTGGAGCTGGAGGAAGTGTGTGGGGAGCTCAACAGTTGGAAGGGCTGCAGCAGCTTAAAAAGACTTTGCTGCTTAAGGTGGGAAGAATAAGAGGAGGAGATGGGCTGTTTGAAGAGTGCCCAGGCAGCACTGCTGAATAAGATGAAAGCAGTGAAGAGGTGGGTTTGGATCATTCCCAAAGGCCTGGTAACCAGCTCCCCCTCCTCCCCCTGAGTTTCTGTCCAAAGCAGGCTTCCAGGGAAGAGTTTCAGGGAGTGGGAAGACAGCTTCCTTGCTCTGGAGCTGTGATGATCACTGTCTGCACCCAGGCAGGTTGATGTTTGGCAGTTGGGAGAGTGGAGGTACCCCTGGTGAGGAGTGAGGGAGCATTCTGACATCTGTGCCCAGCCTGTGGCGTGCAGATCCAGCCCAAGTGTCACGCTCTGACAGGCTTCTCTGCATTCCCAAACGCTTTCCCGACCATTTGGGGCTGTTTGAGAATACACTGAGCTAGCTGTTGAAAAAAACTCCACAAAAGAAAAAAGTCACAGTATGAATATTCTGGCCGTTTGTTTCATTTTTAGGATCTAAAGATTTTTTTTTTTTATGTGTTTCATTGGAGGGAGAAGAGTGGTAACCGTATAATACTCTTTCAAACCCTGAATTGCTGCTAGGCCACAGAGTCAGTTTAAATTAGATGAAGTAGCCCTATGAATGATAGACCATAGGAAAACTGAATGGAGCCAGCCTCGCTGACACCCAGCGGTCTTTATCAAAGGCCCCTGTCTGATGAGTGAGAAGTTGGTCTCTTCTTCACACTGTCAAGTGCAGCTACTGCTCAGGGAGTTTTGTAGAAATGCAAGGGTGAAATAAAGGTTCAGAATGCCAAGCATTAATTTCTGCTGTTACAAGGATGAAGGTTAATTTTTAAAAACTGTATTTGGCCTCCCAGCTAGGTTCTCCAGAGGCTGCATATAAAAATGGAAAAGTGTTCCAAAGAGGCTCTAGAAGATGGTGAGGGGAGGGAAGGAAATGTGCCTTTTCAGGCACACTTCTGATCCCAGGACTGGTCCCCCTGGGCCGTGTGACTGCTTTCAAAGTGAGGTGGCATGGTCACTTTGGTTAGGGTGAACACCTGAACTCTCAGGACTCATCTCTCTTTTGGCCATATTTTAGATTTTCTAGAGAAGAGCATAGGAATGAGGGTACAGTTAAGAATTACAGTTGATTACTAGTAAGAGAGACTAGACTAACAGTGGTTTAAATAAAATAGGTATTTGGAAGTTTACTTTGCTCTCGGGTAGAACAAGTCCCAGAGGACAGCACAGCTGGATTGGTGGCTTCCCAGTGTCATTAGTTGTCCAAGTCCCTTCTGTCATTTTTTCTGCCATCCTTATCCCAGGATAGTGTGGACTGGCTTTAGTGCCCCCAAGCACCTGTAAAAGTGCCTGGCTTCCATTTTCATGATTGCCTTATGGTCCCAGGTGGTTACTAGAGCTCCAGTTATTACCTCTATGTTCCAAACAGCAGGAATACAAAAAAGGAATATGGAAGGTTAAAAAGATGACCTATGCCCTACTGGAGGTAGCAAATCCCAGTTTAACCTAGATCTCATGCTCAAAGTTAGTCAGCTATAAGGAAAACTATAGGGCTTTTTTTTAAAAGTTACTCACATTACCGCTGCAAATAAAACTGAAATGGGTTTACTACTAAGAAATCAGAGCAGAGCAGATTTTGGGTGGACACTGGCAGTCTCAGCCACTCTGGTTGGTGTCCCCTGTGTATAGAATGCCCTTATGGGCAGAACATAGCTAGGCTTCCATTGAGTTCCCGAGGTCACTGGTGTCCTGCTCATTCTCCGGGTGCTCCCTCAAACCAGCATCATCCCCCAGTCCACACTGCTGTCACTAGAATGACTGGGTTGGTTTCACTGACAAAAGACATAGAAAGCTAAAGGTCAGTCGTTTTCAGGAATTGTCACGTACGCACATGACAGGTATTTAAAGCTTCACGGACCTTTGCTTCCGCTCATTGGCAGTGCAAGCCCTTGCTAACCCATGAACACTGGACCTAAGGAATCATGCTCTCAACTCATGCCCGGAGAGGGAATGTTACATGCCATGCCATCCTTCTCTTTTCCTTCCAAGCGCTTGGAGAAAAGTAGCGTAACTCAAAGAAGCATTTCCTGAGCATATACGTTTACTTCTTGCTGCAACGCACATTTGCTCACAGTTACAGGGCTGTAAACTTGTTAAGATACCATTTAAACACTTAATCCTTAGTGCTGTTGGAACATTCTGAAGAAGAAAGAAATCCCATAGGAATAGTGAAAACGGGTGCGTCAACCACAAGCAACACCTATTGTTGCTTTGCACCCGGTGAGTGCTTAATGAGTGCAGAGTCTATCACAACTGAATAGCATCTGGAGTTAATTTTGGCTGTATTTTAGGTAAAGTGGGTTTCAGTGGATCTTCCTCCATGGAAAAGACAAAGTTTGAAACAATGAATGTATAACAACTTTTTTGGAGAAATTACCTTTGGGAATCTCATTATTTATATTCCAAGTTCACATTTCTCTCATGTCTTTCTTGTGTCCTTCTCAATATTATTTAAGAAAAAATTTAAATATGAAAAAGTTGAAAGAACTTTTCAGTGAATACTCTCATGTACATATACCTAGACTATACAATTAACATTTCGCTTTGCCACATATGTTGTCCATCCGTTTACCATTTCTCTTATCCATCCATTAGTTGATGCAGAATGTAAGCTACAGACAGCAGTACACTGCACTTTCAACGTGCATATCATCAGTCTGGAGTTATGTATTGTTTAGGTAGAATTCAGAGTGAAACCCAGGTTTTGAGTGCATCATGTAACACTTTGGGCAAATACATGTGCTACCAAGATGTAGACCATTATACAACATGAGCGAGTACCATCACCCTGGTCAGATCTTCCCCACAAACACACACACAGGCAACCACTGTTCTGTTTTTACCATAGCTGGGTTAGCTTCACCTTGAGCCTTATGTCAGTAGGCTGACTGTGTTCACTCTCACTCAACTCTTTTTTGAGGCTCCTCTGTAGTTGTGGTATGCATTAGTAGCCTGTGTTTTTTTATTGCTGAGTAGTATTCCATCATGTGGATATAGTTTTCCTTTCTTCCTGTCAGTAAGGGCTGGGGATTTAGCTCAGCGGCCTAAGTGCCTGCCTTGCAAGGATGTGGTTGTGAGTTCGATCCCCAGTACTGATTTAAAAAAAAAAAAATCTTCCTGTCAGTAGGCTGTTTCAGGCTTTTGGCCACTGCGAATAGCACTACTATGAACATTCTTATACAAGTTTGTTTGTTGGTTTATTTGTGGTCATATGTTTTCTTGATGTCTTAAGTAAATACATAGGAGGGAAATTACTAGATCAGTAGTTTATATCTTTTTTGATTACTAAAATTTTATCATTGAATTAGTGGAGGACTTTATAAATTATCTAGGTCATCCTCCTCCTACAGAGAAAGATACTGAGACCCACAGTATAGGTGGAGAAGAAACCTCTTCTGCCACATAGAAGGTTATTCTGAAAGTATAGACCAAAAATTTGTTCTCCTAACTGCTATGGTGGTTGTTTTTTTGTTTTGTTTTGTTTTTTGCTATGGTGTTCTTTGTATCATATATAACTTCTGCTGAGAAAAGAGAGGAAATGGGATTATTTTTGAAAGATCATTAACTATTTCAGCTTTTGCTTCAGGACAGTTAACTATTAGATACATTATGTTTGTTACCTGTGTTTCAGGACCTAGATCTGACCCTGCTTCTCCTCCAGGGCACCCCCGTCCCTCTTTGAGGATGATTTCCTGGAACACTGATCTGTTCATACTGCTTTTTCTCCATCAGTCCTATCTGTCCTATGGGATGAAGTCCAAAGCCCAGTCAAGTGTGCAGTGTCTTGCTTACTCTCTTGCCTCGTCCTCCACCTCTGTGCCCACCCCTGCAAGCTGCCTAGTGCTGTTCCTGCAGTCCTCTCCATGCCACTATACCTCGTGTATTCTGTCTGTAGCACCCTTCCCTCTTTGTCCCTCATGAATTCCTACTACAGGATTTTGTCTATCCAGACTCTTAGAGTCAGCTGTGCCTTTTATTCGCTTAGAGAATCTGTTATTCTATATACCTCTTAAAGCTAACTCTTACCAGTGTCTTATTATGATATCAGTTTCATCATTAGTGGAACTCCTAGCACAGGGCTGGGGCAGAGGTGGCTAAGGCAGGGGTCTGGTCTCTGAGGAGCTTTCCAGTCTGTGTCCCATAAGGAGGTGCCTGTAGCAGCAGTGTCAGGTAGCATGACACTGCTGAGTTGTGCAGCAGAGTGGGAGAGCTCACCTCTCCCCATCCTTCAGGCATTAAATCTTGTGGAAGCTTCATCAAATGAAACTATCTCATTATTTTATTTGCAGTACTAGTGAAGGTGAATGCTTCCCTCCCTTCCATTTGCCTATTTGCTATTCTTTTATCTCTGGAGGAAAATGATAAAGTTTTATTATAGTGAAACTAACTAGGTCACTTCCTAGCAGTGAGACGCTGAAAGGCATATTTCCCCCCACAACTTAGTCTCTAGTTTCTTATCTATAAAATGGAAAAGCAAATCAATGTATTCCTTAGGATTGTTGTGAGAATTAAAGGAAGTGCTATGTGCAAACCACACATAGACACGTAGTAGGTTTGCAGTAAGTGCTACTTTTTTAGAACCTCGGGCCCTAGCAATGTGCCTGCCACACAATGAATATTCAGGAAGGTTTGTAAAGAATAGGAATGCATGTATTTTGTATGTGTTGAAAGAGGCTATATTTAGATGCTCATATGGATCCATCTGTCTTGAGAAGAGTGTTTGATCTGACTTACATCAATATTCAACTAGAGTGGCTAAGCACATATGTGTGACTCTTCTTGGCTTGCCACATCCCCTGCTAGACAGATGTCCATTATCATGAAATGTAAAAAGGAAAAAAATAATAATAAAAGCAGAGGAGTGTAATGTTATGGGTTGATTTGACAGGACCTCCTGCTACTTCAGCTGCCAGTGCTGGGCATGGAACAGATTAATCTGTATTCCAGCACACCACTGCTGAAGTCAAGATCAATCTAATTAGGGTATTTTAAACATCCTGTTTGCGTCTCAAGTCTTACCAGAAATCAGGATGTCTGTCCATCTGTGGGAGTCAGAGGGAGGTGAGAGGCAAAGTTCAGCAATAAAACAGAGATGGTTATAATTTTAGAAGTGCAAGAACATTGCTGTATGATTTCTTTAAAACAAAAGAGCTAATGGCCTGGATGTTCCAAGGAAACAAAGGCAGCACTGCAGCATGGCCTTGAATTTTAAAGTGGCCTTGCAAGATCTTGCCAAGATATGGGATGGGTGGGTAAAGTACAGAGACCATTTCTGTCTTAAAAACAGAAGTCTGGCTGAGTCATTTGTGTCTTTCTCAACCACTTGTGCTGCTGGAAGGCAGGTACAGGCTCTGGGCCTGGGTGGACAGGGCCAGTAACCAGGCTGGGCCAGATTTCAGATAGCCCGGTCCAGCATTCAGATTTATCCATGATCTACCCTGTACCGTACCTTTCTAACTTCATTACCTTTCATTCTCCCCTCCCTCCACCCACACTGATCTCTTCTAAACTGTCTATACCCTGTACTCCATAGTTTGATAACTGTGCTTCATATGGTCTGGTTAGAATACCTTCACTGCCATTGTTCTTCCTCCCTATACCTGTTTGTCAAAGCTCAGCTCAAACGGCACCCTTCCCTCCATTCAACTCCCCTGACTGAGAAAGTATTTGTTTTATCAATAGTTTGTCTTTCCTATTCATTGTCATGTCTTACAATGTAAGTTTTTAACAGCTTTACTGAGATATCATTGATGTGATAAAAGTTGTATTAGAGTATACAGCGTGAAGTTTTTATGTATATATATTTTGGGAAATGATCACTGAGTTAAACTAATTAACATACCTATCACCTCACACAGTTTACGTTTTCTGGCATGTAATTTAGACAGAATGAACCACAAGTAATTGGAGGACAGGATCAATGTTTGATTATCTCCATCTCCAAATACTATCATGTACATTGTAGGATTCCTTTGCCTATTTTATGAGTAAATGCATAGATCTTAGGTCAAAGATTTCTAGAGCCCTTTTGCTGTAGCCCAGCTCTGCTTGCTGTCACCTCTGCTTCCTTTCTGGTGAGCATAAGCTTTCCCTGCTTGCCAGGCTAGGCCTTCAACAGAGATTCCAACAGGACACCAGGATGAGGAGGTCAAAGTAACAGTTGCTGTTCTGCACCTTGTCACCTTCTTCCTGCTGTTCTCCACCTCCCACCCCTACTCCCCATCTCTGTAGATTTGTTAATATAAATATTTCATTAATTCTTGACTTTGAGAGTGTGATCCATGTGTGTGCTTCAAGAATTAAATATGCCCATGGGACCCAAAATCCAGTCTTCTGTCTACCAGCTTTTTCAGTGAAACCAAGAGCTGTGTGTTCATGCCCATTCCCTTGTCAGTGTAACACATCTGGCCATGCATCTCTCCCATAAGCCTGAGGAAAAATGCTTTCGTTTTGTCTCCTTTCTGACTTCCTAGCCTCTACTATGTATAACCACCCAACTCTTGCCTGCTCTTTCCTACCCCAGTTGAATTAGGGACCCTTTTATGTATGTGCCCTGTGTGTCCCATGTCTGCCAGTTCATTGTGCACTCTGTTATAGTTATCATGTCTTGGCCTTGCTCATGAGGTGACGAGCTTCTCTAGAGTGGACTGTCTTTCATTTCTACCTTCCCAGTACATGCTACATTGCCTGGCACATAGTAGGTACTCAGAATTTTGAGTAAAGGAATGGCTGGTGAATATACCAAATCATGTACTGAGGCTATACACCTCAAGAAGGAGGAGCTATTTTTATTTTCTCTACTAGTCATGTGTTATGTTTTCAGCTGTTACAGGAAGACCAAAAGGCATATGATTATTATGGGCCATTAACTTTCATTGAAAAGTGGGGCCATCGCTGCTTAGATGTGTTGTATCTTTCAGCTTATTGGTAAATAGCCAATGCCCACTTCTGGGCTGTCTCAGGGCTCCCAAAATCTTGTATTATTAGGCTTTATAGGCAGCCACACACAACACTTTATTTTAATTCACTGTGGGATTAAAGAGTCTCAGTGAAGTTGGCCTTGCTCCATTTTAGGGTTAGAATAAATCTAGAGTTATAGCAAATAGCCCTACCAGCTGAGGAAATCAAGCGATTTGGTTCCTTTTTTTCCCAGCAGGGGCAGTTAAAGTGACCTAGGTGGATTGGAACATGCTCAGTGAGGGCTGCGTGATCAGCAGGTAATACAGAAGTTAGCTGGTGAGCTCAGGCAGGTGAGAGGTGAAACAATCTCTTGTGACACTCTTTTTGGATGCAGCAGATCTCAAACTGTTCTCTGGTATAAGACTACTGTGTACATATCTCATTTGATATAACAGATGCAGTAGATGGTAGGTGGGACAACTCTACTTTATAAGTAAGACTAAGCACCATCCCCTAGGTTTAACCAGCCAGTGAGTGCCAAAAATAAGATTGGAATCCACATCTGGCTGATCCTAAATCCTCACAAAGGTTGATTCACTTGTCATCATATCAGGAGCAGATCCCAGAAGTGAGTCCTCTCAGTATCTCTGTGTTTTTTTTTGTTGTGGTTTTGTTTTTAGCAGGGGACCCAATAGGGGCAGGACTTCCTATGGATAAATGTCTGTCCTCACCAGATACATACTGAAATTTCCTCTGTGCTTAGAGTGAAGATGAAAAACACCAGTCCCTTTTATCCTTTATGCTGTGAACCTTGGCTCAAGTGACTACCACTATCTGGCTGTGCCATTCTGGAAAGACCTTTTATTTGGGTACCATAGATCAAGGGTTCCTGACCTAGGAGCCACCATTAATTGTTGGGAATGCTCAAAAAGTCTAGGAAAGAAGTCACATTTGGGCATACATTTTGGAGAGGGACAGCAGATATAATTGTTCATCAGACTCTCAAAATGTCTCTTACAATGTGGGGGGAAATTGCAGACTTCAGATTCTAGTGGCCCCACAAAGGTGCTTCAACCTAATAAGCAAATCCCATCCTTTCTCAGGGCCATTATTTCTATTCTCAGAACCCTGGAGGAGGTGGGCCAAAGATTTCTAACTCTCCTTCTAGCTCTGAAAATACAGAGCTCTGTTTCTAGAAAATCAAACTGTTGGCCCGCTTGTATACATGCAGGGCTAACCCATTGCTGTCACCTTTAAGAAGCCCAAAGGCCTGAGAGATTGGAGCTGGGGCAAGGGTGGAGCAGAGCCACCTAGGCAATTTTAGTGCTTTTAGAATCCAACTTAGTCAGTTGTCTTGACTATTGAGCAGGA
Source organism: Hydrochoerus hydrochaeris (assembly GCA_004027455.1). Classification (NCBI taxonomy): domain Eukaryota; kingdom Metazoa; phylum Chordata; class Mammalia; order Rodentia; family Hydrochaeridae; genus Hydrochoerus; species Hydrochoerus hydrochaeris. The sequence goes on along the minus strand of PVLA01000396.1, from coordinate 364,110 downwards.
CACCCACAGGCAGGACAGGGACTTTCTGGGACAATTTCAATGCTGGCTCCCTAACACTTCACTCCAGTGCTGTGACTGAAAATGTAAATTCACTGGCCTTACCCTCTGTGGAGCCTTGTGGATTCCGTGCATGCCTCTGTGTGCATGTGTTCATTCTTTCCTTCTGGGTGCTTCGGAGCTTACTGTCTGCAGTGGAGCTACCCATCCACCCCTTCTGTGTTGACAGCTCCATAGCCATCCTTCACCTCCATTTTATCCTGTCGAAATGACAGAGCAGCCGAGCAGTGTTGGCCAGCAGATAAACCTGTTATCTCCTTTGCTCTGTGTGCCAGTAGCTCTCCCCGTCTCCTTGGTGCATGAAAAATTGACACCACCTTGGGCTGAAATCTGTTGTTAGAGAAGCTACATTTATTAGTAGCTAATGAAACTGTGTATTTATGTTTGTATAACTTGGGTGGCTGAAGTGCTTCCCTTTCTGGCATGCCCCAGTGACCTATCACATATCCAGACAGAGAGGTGGAAGGAAGGTAGGTAGCTTCAGTTCTCCCAAAACTGGCAACCTGTCCTTTACTTAAAACCCCAGAACAAACAAGTGAATGTCATTTGTTGCAATTGATCAAGGTATCTCCTGCCCTGGGCTATGTGAGCTATGGAAATGCATGCTAATAGAGCTGGTGCCAAAAATGATGATTCTTTTATATGTTTCATTTTCCTCTTTGAAAAGTACTGTCTTTCTATGCCACCAGCACCCCAGTACCCTCTTGCTAAGGTATATAATGAACATTCTTTTTAGAACTTTCCTATCCATCTTAATCAGCAAGATTAAAAGGAAAAATTATTGCAGAGTTCTGGTTCAGTATTTGTGGAGCTGCCTGAAACCCGAAGTCTCTTCTTTATTTAGATGCTGGAAGAAATCACTTCTGGAAAGACTAATTCAGCAAAATAGAGAAAAGGAGTTATTCATGTCTTACTCCATATGGCCTTTGCTTCTTTTTATTCTCGTTAAAGCTGGGTTTTATTTTTTTATCCACATTTACATATTGCCTGTCTTGGGCACAGTGAACCCCACATGAAGCAGATTTTCAGGCTTTGCTGACTTAGTTTCTAGTCTCTTTTATCTTCCTTCCTTAACTGCATTGATGAATGTCTTTTATATGTGGGAAATATATTTAATAGAAAAAGCTTACATTTTGGAGTCACACAACTTGGATTCAAATCTAAATTCCTACAACTTATTCAAGCATGTAAACTTAAAGGAAGTTAACCTCTCTGAGTTTTAGATTCCTCATTCATAAAATGAAGGTGAGCATGGTGCCTTTCTTAGAGCCTAGTTGTAAGGATTCAGTGAGAAGTTTTTGTATAGGCACAAATAAACCCTAATAGATAATAATGGTGACTTGCTATTATACCCTCCTTAAAAAAACAAGAAATTTTTGCGTGAGTGTGGCGTGCTCTAGAGCTTGAGCCCCTGGCCTCTTGTATGCTCGGCAGGTGCTCCAGCACTCAGTTGTATGCCTAAACCCCCAAGCAGGAATTTGAAGCAGAGAATCACAAAACAGTTTGATGATACTAAATCTTAGCTTTGAATAAAACTTTGTCAAAAGAGAAATAGCAAACTAGGAAAAATACTTGCAGCATATGTGAAAAGGGTAATATTTGTATTGGCTCACCAAGGAGCCAATACAAATGGTCAGTAAAGATAGTATAATGGTTAATTTGTGCATTTACTTGACTAGACCAAGGAATGTTGGTTTTACCAGATAGCTGACAAAACATTATTTCTGAGTATGTCTGTGAGGGCGTGTCTGAAAGAGATTAGCATTTGAATCAGTTGGCTTAGTAAAAAAGATTGCCCTTAGCAATACAGTTGAACATCACCCAATTTGTTAAGGAACCCAAATAGAAGAGAAGAGCAAATTCATTTGCTGTCCTTGAGCTGAGCTGGCCATCTCCCTCTGCTGTCAGACATCTGTGCTCCTGCTTCTCGAACCTTCAGACTTAGTTTTAGGCTTAGCTGATACTGTGCCGTCTGTCCCCAGGTCTTTGCTTGCAGACAGCAGGGCATAGGACTTCAGTTTCCAAATCACATGAGCCAGTCCCTCATAATAAATCTTGCTATCCTTATATAGAATATGTATTTTTACATGAATGATTTATATTCATTCTCTGTATCTAGACAGCCCTGACTAATACATATAAGAAAAGATGCTTAACCTTTTTGTAACAAGAAAAAAACATATTAATAAAAAGAAAATCTCACCTTTCACTGGCCAGATTGTCATATTTCTATCAGATAATATGCAACCTGAATGAAAATGTTGGAAAATAGATACTCATATGTATACTGAGGCAGAAGTATAATTGATACAGTCTTTTTGGAAGAAAATTTATCAGTGATTTTTAACATTTCATTTGTGAATTTCTTTTAACATACTGATTCTACTAGTAGAAATGTGCTATAAGAATAGACATACAAAAGTCCTGTATACCACAAAATGTGAACAGGATTGCTTGTTTTTGTTTTCTTTGGTACTTTTGTTTTCTTTGAATTTGGTACTTTGGAATTAAACCCTGGGCCTTCACACTAAAGTGCATCCCTAGTGCATTTTGAGACAGGGTGTCTCTCAGGCCACACTGGGCTTGAATTTGTTATCCTCCTGCCTCAGCCCCCAGGCTGGTGCTGGGATTACAGGCATGTGCCTCCATGCTTAGCTTGAGCAATGTTGTTTCTAACAGCAAAAAAACTGAAAATGGGAAACTTTTCCTCTGAAAATGTATACAAGATACTTCATAATTTTTCTTGGGAGAGAAGAATGGAATAGAGGGAGGAATAAAGAAAAGAGATATTAATATATGTGTTTATAAATATTTATTAAATACATTTATATTTTTATAATAGTTTTTACTATATGCACCCATTGCTTTTGTTTTAAAATCTACTGATTTATTACTGATAGACCAATAATAAAGCAGTAAAAGAAATTGCTTCCTGTATATGAGCATAAATTCATCTTTGAGCTTCCTAATAACCAAGTTAAAGAGGAAACCTCGATAAGGGAGTACAAAATGCATCAGGAAAGAGAAACATTTTCCTGATGCTGCTCACTGACAGCAGTGTAGCCGATAGGAAATTGGTCTAACCCTAGATCTGATTTTGTCTGTCCTCGGCCCAGCTTAAATTGAACTGGTGAGTCCATATTCCTTTTTCCTCATGGCCTAGACCTTGTCCATCTGCTGGCTTTCCCTTCACCACATGTCCACAACACTGCAGGGAATGCCTTTCTATATGCAGCTGTGATTTTAAAATGCAGTAAATGTTTAAATTTTTTAAAAAATTTCAATAAAAGACAGATTGCCATTAATTCCCCTCAAAATACTCCTCACTTCAAACACCTCATCATTCTTGCCACTTTCTAATGCAGTTCTAGAAGTTCTCTTATGAGTGCCTTTAGCTGCACTCTCTTGGCTGCTTCAGTGTCCTGAGTCAATTCAAAATGTTTACCTTTCATGGTCATTTTGACTTTTAGGGAAGAGCCAGAAATCATGTAGTACCAGAGCCAGTGAAAAAAGTGGATGAGGACAGACCATAATGTTTTCATTGCTAGAAATTACCATAAATGTTTTGTGATCAAGTTACAAATTTTATTACTATAAAAGATAAACTGCCATTAATCCCCTTCAACTACTCAAAATGCCCCTCTCACTTCAAACAATGTTTTTTTTAATTTAAGCATTCACCATATTTCTTGGTCACTTTTTGTATTATTCCTTCTGCTACAATGTTCTCTTCACCTGGTTACTGGCTCTGACCCTTCTTTTTGCTTCTTAAGATTTTCAGTTTTTGTTTCCATCAGTGGAAACCCTCCTAAGATGGATGTTCCTCCCCTTTGTTCCCAGAGTCCCTTAGGCCTACCTCAGTAATGAAACTTCTCACACCACATTGTATTATTCTGTTTTCTCTACTACATAGGGAGCTCCTTCAGGTTAGGGTATTGCTTTGTTTGGGGCCCTGAGGACCCAGCTCTTGCCAGGCACAAAGCTAACTGGCAGTGAGAGACTGAGTCTGTAATCTGAAGCGGGGTCCTACGCACCAGTGAGCTGTGTGGACAAGTCACTTCGCTCACAACTTTTTACATCCATGCAATGAGAGATGTGGCTCAGATAATCTAAGGGAACTCTGGCTCTGATTGTTTTTTCCCTCTGTGGCTGTTACATTGTCATACATATATAGAGAGGTTGTTACCAGCTGTCTTGCTAAGTAACTTCAAAGTTTCAGAATTGAGCTTGTTAAAATTTACTGCCTTGATTATGGCCTGTCCCACACCTGTTCACCAGCTGAAGGGATCAGAGCACATCCAGCTGGCTTGGCGCAGGATTGCAGAACTGATTATACCACTGCCCCCGCTCCAGTCCTCTCTCCTTGGTGCACACAGAGGTCAGAGGGCTTTTCCCTGACCACCTCCAGATGTCCCCCTCTTGCATTCCCTTCTCACTGTAAGCTGAGTCCTCGTGACTGACTCTTTGCCCTGGGTTCATAGTGTTCCCTGCCTTCCTGTCGGGCAGGATCCATTCTCTCCCCTACTCCACTGATCATAGCAGATGAAATTGCACGTCAACCCCAACTTGACACAGAGCCAAAAGAAATACTGGGAATGACCTGGAGTCTCAAGAAGATACATAATACCTTTGAGCACAACATATTTTCAGAAAGTTTTGTTTTTATATCTAAAAAATTAGAAATATTTTTCTTGAAACAGATGGCTCCATAGAGAAGGGGAGAAAAAAAAACTATCCAATTACTCTCAAATGCAAATACCATTTAAGGACCATTTTGTAAGTAAAAGATTTGAAACCATATTATCAATGTAAAGGTAATATTTCTCTGAATTGGGGGTAGGTAGTACTGTATATACAGAAGTGTATAAGGCATTTGAAAGATACCCAGAGGTTGAGATTGGTTGTTTATGCCCCTTCACATCACTAAAACTTTATATTAGAGAATCTGCTTTCTTCCCATTTATTCAGCAAGTATTTCCAAAGCACTTACTATGTGCCAGAAATGTAGTTTTTAATTTTTTTATTTTAAAGAGGAAAAAGAAAAAACAGAAAAATCAAGAAGCAAACAAACGTAAAAAAAACAACAAAAACAATGGCTATATAGGTTTTCAAAACAAAATGATATGAATTTAACAATGGTTGTTATACTAAATATTGTTATCTTCAGAATAGTTGCTCAGATTATCAGATACAGGAATAAAACAAAACAGTAGAACCGAACAAAATATTGAATTTCAAAAATCAGACCAAAGGAAATCCCCCACAATACGCACTGCCATCCTCCAAATAGATGCCCAGACCACCAGCCCCAGGCCTGCAAAGTCAATCAAACAACACAAGCATCAAGCCATTCCTTTCATCTCAGTTGCTATCATCTCACCCTGAGTTCCACTGGATCAGCCAGTTGCTTCCGAGTGCTCAGGTGGAAGTGTTCTGGTTTTCCAGCCTCTGGGTGGGTGGGTGGGTGGGTGTGTGTGTGTGTGTGTGTGTGTGTGTAAATGCTCTTCTGGTTTTCCAGCCTGCTCACTGGAAGGCATGGTCCGGCTTGTTGCTGAATCTCTTCTCCCTCTCCATGGCAGACGCTGGCTCACAGGAAGGCATAGTTCAGCCAACATAGTTCTGAATATGGGAATGTAGCCATGAATGAAGCAGACTCAAATCCCTGCCTTAGTGAAACTTATGTTCTAATAGAAGGACGATGGTAAACAAAATAAAAATAAACTATTTGAGAAGGTAATACATGTTAAAAATTGTTTTAAAAGAAGGTAATACATGATAAAGAGATAAGAACTTGAGATCCTCCTGCCTCACTCTCCAATAGTGCTAGGATTACAGGTGTATGCCACCATGCCTGCAAGGGACATTGCATTTTAAAATAGGGTTGCTAGGAAGTGAATATTGATACCAGATAGATGTCCTAGGATTGAATAAGACTGGGGAAATGAGGTAGAGAATGCTTCCTATGAAGAAAAACCACACAACTTGAAAATGATATCTGTGCTGTAGTCAAAGGTGTAAGAATGTTTGCTTATGGCCTGACTTAATAGTCAAGTGGCTGTGGCAAAGTAACTTTGCATATGAAGATGCCCTTCTGTTTTCAAATAGAATCTACAGTATTTTATTTCAAGATAAACTTTGCCATTTTCTCTGTGCGTAGACGCCTTTTCAAGGTCATTATTGAAGGATTTTTAAAAATTCTTTTTAAAGAAAATAATCTCTTTACAGCTGAAGCCTATAATATCTCCCTCAATTGCCCTCTTTTACCAAGGGCAGAAGAGTAGTGTTTCATGATAGAAGTTACTGGGTTATGGGCACTTAGGAAACACTGTGCTGGTCTGAAGTGTTTGCAGTCCAGCTACTTTTAACTCACAGTGGCAGTTTTAGCTGCCCCAGAATCCTAATGGTAGTGCTGGGACCCTATCAGACTTCTTATTTAATTCCAGGGCATTTGTTTGGGAAAGTTATAAAGTCATTTGAGATTTTGATGGAACATTTCTTTTCGTGTGTGTGTGTGTGTGTGTGTGTGTGTGTGTGTGTGTGTGTGTAGTTGGACCTGACCTCACTATGGGCTGGGGTTTTGTTTTGTTTTGTTTTGTTTTGTTTTTTGGTACCAGGACTTGCAACAGTCACCTCCCTCAGCCTCCGAAGTGCTGGGATTACAGGCAGGCACCACCATGCCAGGCCAAAAATCTTTCCATGGGTACCAGGAATCAAACTCAGGACCTCAGGCTTGACAGGCAGGTGCTGCATAACTGAGCTATATCCCCGGCCCAGAACATTTCTTGATTATTTGCTTATGTCATGGCTGATATTCATGTTCTGTTCACAGGATATTTCTGCAAATGGAAGATTAGTTTGAGGCTCTGTTGTGAACAGTAAAAATTAACTCCAAACAGGATAGAAATTCTCACTTTAGTTTTAGCTTGCTGGTTTGAGCTGTCCTTGAAGATATCATCCCTTTTGACTGTGTGTCTTGTGCCACGTGTGAAAATCAGTTCAGTTTTCCAGTGACACAGTTGAGGTTCTTGTCTTATTAATCAATAGCAGCAGTCAGAGAAGGCCTACTTATTCCTTCTTCAATAGAACCAGACGGGGCTTGGAGAGAGGTAATAATTACTGCTCTGATCTCGGCATGTTTTCTTTTCTCCTTCCCAACCCAGAGCATGTCTGTTCGATCCTGGCTTCCCTCCTGCGCAACCTGAGAGGGCAGCAGCGAACCCGGCTTCTGAATAAGTTCACTGAAAATGATAGTGAGAAGGTGAGTGACAGTGGGGCTGGGAGGACCAGGATTGGGAGGAATAGAAGGACTGCTTACCCCATACAATCTAAGGATACTGGGGTATGTTCCAGCCCTAAAATATCTTTAGCTTCTCCAAAGGTTCAACTGGTTTGCTGTCTCTCCTATCCCAGAGAACTCTCCAGGAGTAATAGTAATGCCTGAGAGTGATAGCAATGGGCATGTTCGGGGAATTTTTAGATCCACAAAAAGTGGATTATGATAGGATTTTGGGTGGGGTGGGATGCACAGTATAGCAGCAGTTAGAGCATAGGCTTTGGATTCAGACACCTGCATTTCAGCCTGCTTTTACTGCTTCAGTGTGTGCCACTCTGAGCCTCACCTGCCTGACTTTAAAATGGAGACCTCAGTACACATCTTGAAGAGTCAGTGGGAGGTGAATTAGATGAGTCTTACTAGATAACGGTGATGAAAATAAGGTAACAATGAGGAAACAGAGCCTGCATAGGTGGACTGTAGAAGCTGCTGCTGATCCCTAAATAAGATTGGATGGGTGTTTTATATTGTTATCTTGTATGCTAAGCCAAAAGATTTTAACAATACCAGAAGCTGCCACTTACTGAGTGACTGCTGTGGCATGTGCAATACAGCAGCTGCCTTTCATTGCTGCATATAATCTTCTAACACTGCAGCTTATCCATGCATAGGCATCACTCACATTTACAGATACGGAAATTGAAGCTTAGAGATACCCTGTGACTTGCCCAAGATTGCGCCACTAATCACAGCAGAGCTGGGATTGGAACCCAGGCTGCCTAGTGCAAAAAGCCTGTGTATTTTATTGCACTGTACATAAGTAGGCAATTTCAGATGAGTAAAATAAAGGATCAAAATCCCTTTCCTAGCTTACAATCATTGCTTTCCTGCTTGTGTCCAGGGTAGAGCTGAAGCCGTTCCCTGCTTGGAAAGAGGTCTACAACTATCTGCTTGTGCCCACCTTTGACTATTTTTACTGACTTTAGTAGCAGTGTGGCATGGCAGAAAACTATCAGGCTAGGATACAGGGCATCTTAGCAGTCATATGCATGGTGATATCATTTAATACCTGTGTTCCACTTTTCTCACCTTTAAATTGAGGTTGCATCAAGCTTCTCTGTTACTTTCTTGGGGTATTTTTTTTTACCACTTAAGGAGATAATGGATGTGGAAATACTTTATAACCTGAAATATATAAAATCCTGGGATCGTCATTGTTAACACAGTCTTTCTGGGCTAAGGCCATACTAGAGCAATGTTTCCAATTAACCAACATCAGCTCCTGGGCAAATAAATACCAAGGTTGCCAAGAGCCATGGCAGTGCTAGCCCAATAAAATTAGGTCAGCAGTCTGCACTCACTTCAGGCCTTTGAAAGTCATAGGGGAAAATTAAACTTCCAGATCCACGGAGTGTTCCTCAGGCCCAGTTTGAACCATGACTTTGCTAAACCTCAAACTGATTTTTAACTTACTACTGTGCAAAAGTTGGCCTTTTTTCAAGTTGCTAAAGGGGTTTTTCTTGCACTCTCTTCTGACTCAAAAGCAACTAAAAAGATTTTACTCAAGCATTTTTTAAAAAAAGATTTTTTAAAAAAAGATCAGCTCTGGGGTAGAATCTGAACATGAAAGGTTTCAGTTGGAAAAAAGAAATTTCTATGAAGTTCTAAGTGAATATCAAGTGTGTAACTTCAAGCACCTTCTCTTTGCAAGAAGGGACTTGAATTCTTATTTATTTATGTATTTGTTGTTAACAATTTGAATTCCTGGGAAGGCTGGGCATACCTAGTCTCCACTGGAGAGCAGGCCCGTGTTCAAGCTGTATCCATCCAAAGTGTTTGCCATATTCCACCCCAGCTCCCTGCTCCATTGCTGACGTGTCCCTAAGCAGAACATATCTCCCGTCACAAGTGGTAGTGTGGTCTCTCTGTAAACAGCAGCAGTGAGGTGAGAAGGAACACCACTGTCCTTTGCATTCTTGTCCTCTTCCCCTCACTCGTGTCTGAAATCACTCTCTTTCAGGTTGACAGACTAATGGAATTGCATTTTAAATATCTGGGTGCAATGCAGGTGGCCGACAAGAAGATCGAAGGGGAAAAACATGTATGTATTCCTCCCTACCTTTTAACAACTGTCAACTCACCCCCATTTACAACCCTTGTGTATCTTCTATCTACAGGATAGATAAGGTCATGTGGTAAAGGCAAGGTACATTCTGCCAATGTGTGTAAATCCCACCCTACTGCCCCACCTCCCCACCAATGGAGTGACAGTTTTGTTTTTTTTTTTTTGTACCGGGAATCGAACTCATGACCACATGCTTACAAGGCAGGGGCTTATGCCGCTGAGCTAAATCCCCAGCTCTGGAGTGACAGTTTTTAGAAGAATGGATGTGTGGGCTGAGGCAGGTCTGTGCCAAGGATCTGGGAGGATAGTACCAGTTCCTTGCATAAGAGCTTCATTCAAAAGGTCTGGTCCAAGTGCAGCACTGTGTCTCAGTGCCACATTGGCAGAGATGTCTTGGTTCTCATGTTTGCCAGCTGCTGTAATCCCAAAAGAAGCCTTCTGAAAAAGGTTGGTCCAAAATAGAACTGCCAAGAGGAGACTGAGAGGCCAGTTCTCTCTTACACCGATGGAAAGCCAGAGGCCTAGAGAAGGAAGACCCAGGTGTATTTCAGCCAAGCAAAGACCCTATATCAGCGTAGCTGACCACATTTCTTGAAGCTGACATTTGCTAATGGGAGGGTGCCCTGCTAGACCTTCTTGAGGGGCTGGGCTTTGTATGGTCGTATCCTACCTTCTCTATTTCTGACTTCTTCCATTAAGTTTTGTGCCATCTCTGACCTCTGTAGTTTACTCATTGGACTCCTTAGCCAGGGTGACTTTCTATGTCTGCTGTTTAATGTCCAATTTATATTCTGTCCACTGCAAGACTCCCTTCAGTCTGTGGTCACATTACAATGTGATCCGTTCTTGCTTTTTTTTCCCACAATCTGTAGCAGACCTCATTTTCCTTGTGATCTTGCTCCACCAGATCACTCCATTCTCTTCTCAGTCTTCCTGCCTTTAGGATGTACTTGAGGCTTCTGAACCTCACTGGCAGGAGAGCTCGAGTTAACACTACCACTCCCAGCCGTACGTAGAGCCCTTCACCTTGAGAAGGACGCTCCCATTCCCTCCAGCTATACCACAGGCCCAGGAGCCATGCTAGAGTTTGGCAAGATGAACCTGTTCCTGCATCCTGTTTCTCTTCACCACTTCATACCCGGCCCTCCCCTTTCACAAAACGCACTTTCAGTTATGAAGACCAATAGATGGTAACTGTGCTTTTCATTCTTGGGATTTCCCTGTGATCTCTAAACCTAGTAAGTACTCAGATGTTTGCTGATTGATTGAATTGATTGACTGGGACTTTCTTCTTTTATACAGTGATACCAGTGCAAGATAAAAGGCAGAGTCTCTTAAGTCTGAGCTGGACTTCAGACTCTAGTGTGTTCCATACACAACTGTTTCATTCTACACATCCCACTTGCTTTGTTTTGTTCTTGGATTAAACTTTCCTCTTCCTATCGGATAATGTGTGCTTGAGGGGCACTAAGTGACTGTCATAGTGCCAGAGTAAGATAGCCTGTTTTTGTCTAAATAGTAATTAGAATTGAATCAGTCATGAGACCATTGGGGCACAGCCCTGAGGGAGATGCTAGCTGCTGGAGTAGAGTTTGAGGGTTAGCAGGAACAGCACCTGAGAGGCATGGGACAGCACCTTGAAGTCACTGTTAGCTCTGGCTTGTTGCTGTGCCTGAGGGGACCTTGGCCAAGGGCTCTCACATCCCCTTAAGCTTGATATTTTCTCTCAGGTTTAGGTAAACGTCCTTTGGTGCTCTCTGCAGTTTCTGACAATAGTATATATTAAAGGCACGATGAGAAGATGCTCCTCTCACTGGAGGCAGTGGCCTGGTGGAAATCATGAAGTCAGAAAGCCAAGGTATAAGCTACGGCTGCTATTTCCTATCTTTGAGCCCTCAGGTAGCCAAGTTGATTTGTCTAAGCTTTGGTTTTCCTAAAATCTGTAAAATGGGAATAATAACACCTCCCTTCCAGTTATTATGAAAATTAAGTATGAATTATATAAAGTACTTTGGCTCAATAAGTAGAAGTTGCTGCTGCTGGTAGTAGATTTTCCTGGCTTCTGTTGGAATTCTTCTGTAACTTTTAAGTAAGCCAGGCAGTCCTTTCCCTGAACACATCCACCACACCAGCTGCCCCAGAAGGCGTCGCCCTAGCAGAACACAGTCTTGGCACATCTGGTGCTTTGAGGTGAAGTGTCAACATTTTAAGGGAGACAAGGTAAATGGTTTGGGCATTGGGGAGCAGCTTGTGTGTAGCTGCTAAGAAATTTGGCCTGCTTCCCACACGATTATCTACTATCAGCGCTGAAGAGAGTGTGAAATTGATTAGCACTGACAGAGACTGATCGCTGCAGCCGCTCCCCCCAACTCTCCCCAGCATTCAAAGGGCTGCTGTGTGCCACTGGCATGGGCCCCTGCTGTTCCCGAACAAACATCTGTCTCCTTGGTGCCAAGGCCATTTTGCTGGGCACTGGCAAACATTCCAAGGCCGTTAGTGCTGGGCAGCCACAGTGCTGCTTGGAGAGCTAGGGTGGGCAGCAGGGAGAGATGCATTTGTGAGCAGGGTTTGCTGCCAGTACTTAGGCTCCATCCTAGCAAATGAAGCCACCTTGCAGCTATAAAGTGACTAGGAACAACAAGACCTCCTTTTCTCCTCTAACTCACTCAGTTTTTTCTCTTAAGTCATAAAAAGTGTATCTCTTCACCCCACTATATTTGGACATACTACACCAGTGTGGTGAACCTGTGACACATGTGCCACAGCCAGCTGCTTGTTATTGAAAGCTCTAATACGGTGGCCATGAACTAACAGCACACATGTTGCTTTTCTTTTAAGACAAAAGATGTTAATTATGAGTTGCTTTTTCTAAACTAAAACTTCAGTATTCGGGTCTTATTGCAGTATTGGCACTTTGTAATAAGTAAATGGGTTTTGAGTTGCAGTTTGGGGACTCATTTCAAAAAGGTTTGGCATGACTGCTCTGAAAAGTTTGCCATCACTCCTGTGCCATTAGGAACACAGCAAATAATTGTTGACTTGAGTATAATGCTCATTTCTCAGGCATCTTTGTGACATTGACCATCAGATTAGTAGTGAATGAATATCATGTACTTCACTAAGCCTTGCAACATAAAGCTTGATATTATAGAGTCAGATGTTGGCATATTTAGTGTCTCAGAGGAACCCTTTCCCTGTAAATCTTGAGTTTCTCTGGTGCACTACAAGTCTCTGGTTTGTAGCTAAGCAAGATTCACTGAAGAGAATCCAGTTGTTGGGTGAACGTTGACCAGGTTCCTGTCTGTGGCCAGTCACTGGCCAGGACTGAGAAGCCAATGTGCCATCGAAGTATGGACACAGGAGCCTAGCTCCTGCTGGGGGCCAGCAGATCCAGGGAACACTGAAATCACCTGAGCAGGTTTGTCACCAAGTCATCACTCACACTAAATCTAGTGATAGAGGTGTCCTAGGAATTTCTGGTTTGGGTAGGAACAGCAGAGCAGGAGAGGTGGGAAACCAAGCTAGGTGAGTTATGTTCCAGGAGTGGAAGTGTAAGAAGGAGAGCGTGGGGCTAGGCCCTTCCCTGGCTTTCTGACTGTGGACAGATAGCTTCACTGTAGATGTCTTCATTTGTATGCTTTGAGAAATTTTATAGGTAGCAATATGGTAATGGCAATCACCAAACAAATAAAAAAGCTGCCTGCAATAGGGTCTAACATTCAGAAGGTGGTCATGGAAACTTTCATGTTCTTTTTTCCACAAGAACACTCTCTCTCTCTCTAAATCTAAATCTCTTTCTCCCCTTCTCTCCCCTCCCTCTCTGTCTGTCCACCTCCTACTCCAGTTCAGTTCACTAGTTCTGCAAGATTTTGCATAATGTGACTTCCCAGTACTTCCCAAACCCCACCCCTTCCTCCAGCACCACCTTCCAACCTTTATATTTGCGCATGTTCTGCCTGGGTTTTTTCTGCCTGGTGCCTTCCCCCCTGTCAGGTCTCAGCATAAATGTCACATCCTCAGAGAGTTTTTCAGTGACCACCATATGTAAAGAAGCCCCCTCTCTGCCACTTTGAAACTATGAACTATTTTGTTTGTTTTCTATCTCTGGGACTGTAGATTGTATTCTCAGGATTACAGCCTGAGATTATGCATGATCAAATGAAGGGCCACTGCTTGTTAGGTGAAATTAATACCTATCCTTAGATATTAAGAGATCACTCTGAACTTTCCACATTATTTCTGGGTTTTGGTTTTGTTTTTTTTTTTTTGGCAATACTGGGGATTGAATCTAAGACTTTCACAACTGAACCGCATCCCTAGCCCTTTCTTTTTTTTTAATTTTGAGACGGGGTCTTGCTAAGTTGCTGAGGCCAGGCTTGAACTTATAATCCTCCTGCCTCAGGCTCCCAGAATGCTGGAATCATATGCACGTACCATCATGCCTGGCTAACTCTAATTTTTAACCCTGAGTTTTGTTTCTTCTACAGTTGGCTCCATCATCAATGATATTTAAGTACAGATGTGTAGGGCAAATGTACAGCAGCATTCTAGCTTGGTTTTTTTATTGTTTTATTTGTGGTGCTGGGATCACATTCAGGACCTTGTACACGTTAAGCAAGTGTTCTGCCACCAAACTATATTCCTAGCCCTGCAGAAATACTCAGTAAAGAAGAAATTCTGATTTGGGAGAGTCTTTAGGAGCAACTGATAAATAATGTTATACACGTTTTTGTTCCCATAACATTACTGCAGCAGTGTGGAGCTAGCGGAGACTCCAAATCCTGGGCCATGACCCTCAGCTGTCTTCCGTGTCCATGAGATCCCAGGGCCGTGGCATATCTGGACATACCCTAGGGGTTCCTGGTTAACAAGATTTGACATGAACTTTTAAAGGCCAAGTAATTCTTCAGACTCTTCTAGTGAACAGCAGCCCTTGAGATCTGTAAACATCCAGGTGCTTATCTCAGCAGGTTTCACTAGTCTCCCCAAACAAGTCCAGACCCAGAAAATACCAAGATCCCCAGTGTTGGGCAGGTGTCCTGATTTCTCTCTGGTTGCTTCCAGCTCCTGATGGTTAAATGTGCAGAGCCTGCCTGGCTCCTGACTGTCTGAAGTAAGACGTAATTAGATAGGCGCTGGCAGGGATTTGTAAGAGGGAGGAGAGCCTTAGAGAGAGGTTTTTTCTTTCTTAGTTCCTAGGAAAATTATACTCAGCAGGTTTATTCAATAAAGTGTTCTCACCACATACTTTGCACCATAATGACTTACAAATTGCATGCTAATTTTGCCACAGTTAAATCATTCCAGGCTTTATCCTGGAAAGAAAAAAGATGGACTCAGTAATGAAACAGTATCCACAGGACTTGATATCTTAAGCAAACTATTTCCTCAGCATTTGGAACTCACTTTCATACTCATAAGGCTGTGCTCTGTGGTACATGCCTGTAGCTCTAGCACTCAGGAGGCTGAGGCAGAAAGATTGCTTGAGCCCAAGAGTTCAAGACAAGCCCAGGTAATACAGAAAACCCTGCCTCAAGAAAAGAAAAGAAAGAAAGAAAAAAAATCTGTATGCAAAGGGGTGAATTGCAGGAATGAATGAGTAGAGTATGTGATCTTAAAAAAGCACAGGGTAAGGATGCAGACAGTGAAATGTAAAGCTACCATTGATTCTTCTGCTAACTATGCTGGAAGCTCCCCAGGCAAGCTTTTTTAAAAAAAGAATCCTGCTGAGAATTTCTCTCAGCTCTTCTTTAAACTAGTGCTTCCCAAACTTTCTCAGTGCGCCAGAACACAGCTCTCTGTCTGTAAAAGCTAGTGTGGTGGGGGTGGGGAGCCATGGTGCTTCGTCCTCTCCTGCTTCCCAGCTGTGTGACTCTACCCTCTACTGCCTCCCAGTCACAGTCACTCTTTCTGTGGAGGAAACTGTCAGTAGGCCTGAGTTCTGGTCCCACACCTCTGCTACTTGCCTTGTAGTATGGTGTTAAGTACTCTGTTTTGCTGTTGTGACTCTCTGTCTTCTTTCAGGGGAGCTAATCCCTGTCCCCTACCAACCTGCTAGGTTCAGTGAGAGTCCACTAAGATCAGGGCTATGTACTGGGGTCTCCCACATCTCTAAACAACTCACATACAAGCTGCCTGGGCCTCACCCGCAGGGTTTCCTGACTCTGCAGATCCGCTGAGGTTCATGATCCTGGCCCTCCTGCCATTAACAAGACCATTCACCAGTATGACCAGGATAAAACCAGCACATCTTCCACATACTCCCACCCACTGCACGTTACCTAATAAATCTTACTTGCACCATCTCTGCAGCCTGTCCTCTCTCCCTCCTCACTACCAGTGCTTAATTTTAGTCATCTTTTCTTTTGCACTAGCACAGCACCCTCCTAACATGTTTCCCTAGCTCTAGGTATGAAACTTCCAGTTCATCTTCTATAAAGTGACCACAGATTTTCTAAAATGAAAATCACTCAGGCTGCTTCCCTCTTTAAACACAGATGTGCTGGTGCTGCATAACCATCAGCATGCAGGTAAAGCTCCGTCACCAGCCCCTGCCTGCCACTCTGCCCATATCCCTCACCCCTCACATGTCCAAAAGCCAGTTGTACCTCACAGAGCTATGCTTTTTCCAACCTTCTATGCATTTATTTGCTAGTTTACTCTGTCTAGCATACTTCTTGGTGCTGTCTTTTCTGTGTGCCTTTCAACAGCTGGCTAATTCCTCCACATTCTTCAGTGTTTGGTATACAGACGAGTCAGTAAACATGGGCTGAATGTCTGCCACGTGCCAAACATGCTGCCTTGTGCTTGCGCATCAGATGCTGCAGAAAGCCTGCACTGAGCCTATTGAGGCCCCTCCTTGAAGCCCTGAGCACACGTAAGCACTACAGCCATGGGCTGAACAGCATGGACTCTGCTTCCAGGCTATGTAGTCTCAGGTCCTGGCTTTACCTCCCACTGGCCAGTCATAAGCAAGTCATTGAAACTCCTGTTTCAGTTTCCAAAAGTGGGGAGAATAATGGTACGGAGCTTGTAGGGTTGTGGGGAAATTAAATCAATTAGTATAATTGTTTCACTTAAACTAGTCCCTAGCACAAAGAAGGATGCCTTCCATGGTAGCCATTATCACAAGTGTGTTTGACCCACATGCTTGCCACTCCCTCTAAACTAATTCCAAACTCTCACAGGTAGGGTTGATCTTGTTCACTTTTTCTGATCCTTCAACAGGATTGTTATTTTCTGGCCCACATTACCTATGACATCTCTATCATAGAAACTTTAGAGATGACAATATACCTATGATGGAGGCATCATGATAATATAGAAAGAATCTAGCCAAGGCTAAGTTTAAATGCCTGCTCTGCCACACACAAATTCTGTGTCCCTAGGAAGAGATTGCCTTGCACTGTAAGTGTGAGTCTTCGTGGTAGGTCTAAAATAGGGCCATTTGAGGATGTGTGAAATTGTTTGACAAAACCTGGCACATGCTCATTTATTAAGGTAGCATAGCGTAGTAGTCATTCTCTCCTCTGTGAGCAAAGCTCTGGCCCAGGATCCTTGGATTCTGTTAGGACTTCCATCAGTCATCTCTCCCAAGTATTCCCTTTACTGGTTCTCCTGCCTTTACTGGTTTCCCCAGCTGATAAAGACTCTGGGAGCCTTCTGTAACAATCTGCCTATTTTTAGAAGCTTTTAGAGAAAAGTTGTGCTTTGCTGGTACTGTGCCTCCCCATCTCCATTTAGCCATCTCTTCTGTGGTTTAAGTTTCTCTCCTTGCTTTGGAATTTTAAAGGACCTGGCATTTTCTGAATGGTTGGACACTTCTTGCCCAGGACCATAGGCTGTGGCTGCTTCTTCCATTGGGGCTGCTCATTCAGTCTGAGTTGCTCTCTCTTGAAGCAAGAGGGATTTGCATTGGCTTCACAGCAGCCTCTTTTATGACTGTCCCCTTCTATCAGCCAGGGGCAGCTCGCTGCCTGTGAGGGGCAGATTAGAAATAGCATCCGCATGCTCACTCAGAGGGCCTGTGACTGACTGCCGAGATAGAGACGTGGGCAGCTGGTGATTTGGTAGTGCTCCCAAAGACAGATTAGCATTTAAAGTGAAGATGTAGCTGGGAGGGAGGAAGACACACATACCCTACAGAAATGGCACCTTGATGCTACTACGCATACCACCTCGTGTGTCTTTGGAGATGAATCTGTTTATTTTAGCAGCCCCCAAACGGGCTTATGCTGCTATGAATTGCAATCTGTTCTACTTAATGCTCCATTTACTGAATTACCATCTAAGTTTTTATTCTAACCCTCTCTTATGGAATGAACAAAACAAAGCCTATTAAAGTAGCTTTTTTTCAACTCTCTCAAATTCTATGTGAAATTTGCTCGTAATTTTTTGTTGTTGCTGTTGTTGGAGGGATTCCCCTTTCTTTCTAAATTTCTTTTTTAGACAAAAGATAGTCTGAAAATCTAGGCCTCCTTGTATTGAATACTACTGTTTTGCATTAGTTTCCAGATAAAGCATAAAGAAAAAAAAAATCCCTTGTAGTTGTTCATGTGCTAATCATGAAAAAGGACCATAAAACAAAGACTGTTTCTGCTTTGAACTATAGAAATGAGTACAAGCCAGGCATGGTAGTGCACACCTGTAATCCCAGCATTTGGGAGACTGAGGCCAGAGGACCATTGCAAGTTCGAGACCAGCCTGGGCTACAAAGTGAGCTTGAGGCCAGCATAGTGAGACCGTGTCTCAAAAAAGACAAAAAAAAAAAAAAAGAGAGTGAGAGAGAGAGAGAGAAAATACTGTCTGGGAACCAAAATGTGTGTGCGTTTCTGCCATGAGCTTTGTGACCTTAGTAGAGATATGTCTCAGCTTCAGTTTTCCAATGAAAAATGGAAATAGTAATAGTTCTTACCTATTATGGTTTTTGGAGGAAATACAAGGAATCTACAATAGTACTTAGCACAGTACCTGGCACCTTCTTAAGGACTCCGGAAATGTTATTGCTGTTACTATACTTTTGCTGCCCATCACTTGCCAAAGTGAAAGAACTACAAGAAAAGGCTTTGGACTAGGGAAACATTTTCCACTCAAGTCTCCAACTAAAAGTCAATGACAGACCTCTGATGTCTGTCACAATTCTTTCATCTGTGAAATCTGAAAATGATATTTGTTGTACATATCCGGTTCAGGGTGTGTACGGCAAGTGAGGTTAATGCAGGGCCCTGCTTTGAAAAATGAACATCGCCGTGTGGATACTGCACTGTCATCGTTTCATGAAGAAGGCAGTCACCTTCACTCTTCTCAGAGGTGATAGTCGAATGAATTAATTTGTGGAGGACTTCCTTCAAATCCTAACTCTCTTGTCTTGTTTCAAATGCAATTCAACATACATGAAGAGTTTCCACTCTGAGATTTTTCTGAAGGGAGATGTATTTATAATGCTTAAGGTAACTGGATTCTTGGAATTTCTCTTTAATCCCCTATTAATCACATTTCCATTAGAAACACACTTGATTTGCATGCCCAGATTGTTTTTAAATGACATGTCCAGTGTAACAATAGATCCAGAGGCTGCGGCTTTGTCACAGGAGTGTTTAATTTATCGGTGACAGGATAAGCTAATTGTCCAGTTGACCATCACCTCCTGTTGAAGTAGTGGTGCGTGACCTCAACTGGAGGCATTTCTTGCAGTGGCTGTCCTGACTACAGTCAGCCACCAGCTTAAATGCAACATATGCTTATGTACAAGCAGAAATGCATTTCATCTGGCTATGGAGGTGTCTCAGCCTTAGATTTGCCACAGATTGCTAAAGCCAAAAGAAACCTTCTAGAACACCAGATCAGGGAGACAAAGGTAGAATACACTGCCTGTACCCCATGCTATAGTAAGTGGAGCCATTTGTTATGATTTGGGTCAAGAATGTCCTTCAGAAGGCTAATGCATTCAGAAGTGGAATTTGGAAGGTGACTGGGTCATGAGGCACTCACCTCATTAACAGATTAATCCAGTGATTATCTATCTCTACCTCTATTAATCCAGTGACTATATGTCTCTCTCCCATCTTCCTTCCTTTCCTCTCTCTTCCTCTCTCATTCTCTTGCTGCTATGGGGTAAACAGCTCTCCTCCATCGTACTTTTCCGCTATGATGTTTCTGCCTTGAAGCCAGCCATTCATGGACAGAAGAGCCAAAATAAACTTCCCTACATTGTTTGGGCCAGGTGTTTGCTAACAGCAACAGAAGCTGACAAATACAGCGTTGCTAATTAATTTTCAGGGCTCTTCCTCACTGAGCTCCCTTGGCCTCACAGCCCTTTTCCATGTACTCTGCAGCCACTGCTCTGAATTTGAGTTGGCACTCAGGGTGATTCCTGTTTGCCTTGCTTGGTTTCAGGCACCTTTAGACGTTCTTTCAGATTGATTCAATGTCATCATACAGAGATAACAGAGGAACCATATCATATCCTTGTCCCAAGATCAAGATTTGTCTGGTGTCTTGGAAACTGAGAAATGGAGTCAGAAATGTATTAATCCATTCATAATGAGTACATACCATCTCACTTTGTATTGAAACAGACCAGAACTTGCGAACATATGCCCAAAAGAACTGTGACCGAACTTCTTACTTCCTTCTTTACCATCAGAGTGATAAAGTCTTCTTGCTTCTTTTATTTCCCTTTAAGCAGTGAGTATGCATTTGTGCTCAGCTTTCCTGAATCCATTCAGCAGTAAATATTCCATGCCACAGAGTTGTAACAGGCTAGATAAGGTGCTATCCTGACAGCAGTCAACTTCGCTGCACACAGTTTCTATGGTGCTTCTAAAACTGTCAGGGCAGAAACTTGGTCTTCAGAAGGCAATCTCTGTTTCATCTTTGTGTGTGCTCACTGAAGCAGTACTGATGTTTTTCTTGGAGATGAGCCATTGTTGTATCTTAGATCTGCATTTGAAAATTTCACTTTCAAATCATAAGACCGTATGTCTAAAGTAGAATGTCAAATTGAACAGTGTCCAAGAAGTTCCAAGGGAAGAACAGAGAAAATGGAATTTGGCATCATTGTCTTGGACCTGGGTCCATCCTTTCTAGAGCACAGCAGAGAAGCTGGAGAGTACAGTGTGTCCTGCAGAGTTAAAAGATCGGGTTGTGGAGAAAAGTGTGAAAAAGGAAGAATCACCAAAGGCACTTCTGGCCTGATGAAAGAAACTTAATTTTGCCCAGCTCCATTCTTAAGCCTTTCTACCACTCTTCTTTAATATCATCCTTTGTTCTCTGGACAAGACTGCAATGCTTACCTGCACACAACACATGGCACAATGTGGAAAGAGCTCAGAAAAAGCACAGGCATGGTTTGAATCCTAGTGCTGCCACTCCCTAATCTTGAGAGGTGGCCCTGCCTGAGCTGGTGTCCTCAGCCCCACCAAGTCAGAACTTCTATCTGGGAGAGGTCACTGAGTACCATGGCAGGCACCTGCCACAGAAGCAGCCTTTTCTTCAGTGGATGAATGATGGAATGGTGGGAGCAGGGGTTATTAGTAATCAGGCTAAATAAGCAAAGTACACTCCTGTACTCCTTCCTAATGTTCTTTTTAGTGACACGATATTCAGCTGTTCTATTGCAAGCTGGCCACGTTGACTTTTTGGTACCATTATTTTCTATGCTTGGAATGTTCTTAGCTCATGAGGTTTGTTCAGATTCCATCTTGAAGGTTCCATTCTTTTGAACTCTTCTGACTCACTTGACAGATCTAGTCCAGCGTTCTGCTAGGCTCCCACAGTACTCTGTGCAATTGAGAAATCCTGTGTAATCACTAGTTAGTGCTTTTTTTTCAGAACTAACTGTTCCTCTTAGTTAACCCCTTATAACTATAAGCTCCCTGATTATGTGTGCTTTATCTGTCTTTGCTGTCCCAGCCTATCATACAATACTTGGCCCAATTAGGTGTTCTAGAAATCTTTACTGGGTGGATGAATAAATGAATCCACTCAGGATCCCATATTTGCAACATCTAGAGGTTTTCTTCCTTCCCTTTTTCCCCTGCCTTTCTCCACCTGACTACCCACTCAGATAGACTGATCTGTGGACTTCCAGCTCTGCATTCTACCTGCCTGACAGTCTCTCAGTGCTTTAAACCAGTGTGTCCAACACTGGCTGTTTGCATATTCTTATTCATGACATTCTCCTGTGTGGTGCTGACTGACAGTCTGCAGTCGGTCATAATCTAACATCTCTGGCCAGCATTCAAGGCTCCCATCAGCTAGCCCTCCAAGGCACTCTCCACCATTTCCTGGTGTCTCCTCTTTTACCCTAGTTATGTAGTGCACCCAACTCATTAAATGGTTTTGAGCCTCTGCCCGCACTTTTAAAATTCTCTTTGGAAAATGCTTTCCTAGAGCCTACTAAGCAAAAAGTACTATGCAAAGGGTACAGAAATCAGTGAAACACAACCCTTGGCTTTCAGGAAACCCACACTGGGAAGAGGCATACTGCTGACTTACTCTGACTCATCAGTGCAAGGCGGGCCATGGGAGGTGCCATAATAGAGGTGCAAATCCAGGTTGTTGGATTTCAGGGACCAAAAATTCGTATCTACTCGGGGATCTCAGAAAAACTTCTGGAAGCAGCATCACATCTTAGATTTTCAATACATTGTGATGGCGAATGGAGAGGACCAACATTAAACGAAATAAAGTAAACCCGGAAAAGGACCTGTTTGTGCTAGGGCAGGGGAGGGGACATTAGTGAGAAAGAAATATGAGCTGCATAAAGCCTGTTCCCCAAGGGCTTAGACAAAGGGGGAACCATTCCTGCAAGACATTCATTCCGCTGTCTCTGCCCATCATGGGCTTCGAGACCTCACCCAAAAAGGTATCCTTTCTTCCAGGATACCTTAACATTCAGTCAGCCCTAGTCAGTACCTACTACATGTAATTATTTTTTAACTTGTGGATACACTACATCCATTTACCTCTGATTATTTCCTGTGTCTCTGTGACCTCCCTGGATGAATAGCTCCTGAATGACCAAAACCAGGACTTCCCCTTTGCCTTTTCTCCCTTTTTCTTTCTTCTTCTGCCTTGGCTCAGTACTTAGGAAGGTACCCTTTCCTCAAGGGTCTTAGTTTGGCCAGGGGTCTGCATGCTACACTGTGTTACCCATTTCTACATCAGAGATGAATTAGAAGTCTTGCGCCCAGGAGAGTCCACATTATGGTAACTAGTACTTATGTAATTATGAGCAATTTCACCTCTATGGGCCTTGTTTTCTAACTCATACAGTGGGATTAATAATCCCTTTACTGCCCTCTTTAAATTTGCTAATAAGGACATGTATATGTAGTAATACTTTAAATTCTGTAGCACCATAGAAATAAAAGGTGCCAAATGTTTTTTTCATGAGTGAAAGTCAGGAATAATTTTCTTTGCTGTGCCCCAACTTCTGAGCACGTAGGTGTTCTGGAGCAGGAGGTTACAGTTACAAGTAAGTAAATGAGAAACAAAAGAGCCTTTCTTAAAACTCCTCAGACATCAGGCCAGTGCTCCATGACTACCTCTTAAACATTAGCATGATTACCAGAGTATTAAGGAATTTGCTACTAAATGAAGCTAAGAATTAGTAGTGGTAATTGGTCAGACAGGGCAGGCCCTGGCACTCTGTAGCCCTTTTTGCTCTGTAGACAGGTCTTTAGGGGTGAGATGAAAAGTGGCCTTGTATTGCTACCGGCTGGCCCCCTGGGCAAATAAAGAAGTGTATTATCTGCATCTGAGTAGTCTCCAAAGGGTTCTTGTTGGAGATTGATGACCCCAGTGCTAAGCCTTTCTTGTTCAAGAGAATGAAAAGCAGCGTCCCAAAGGCTCCATCAGTGACAGGAACCCAAGTTGTCAGAAGGAACCACAGCCATAAAAATACCAGTAGGATTGAGAAATAGGTCATTGTCATCAGAAGCGCAAGCTAAGCACCTGCCGTCTTAGGCCTGTGTGTGAGTCATGCAGACTGAGGTGTGTTCCCCTAACTCTCTCCTGTGTGAGCACAATCAGGTTCATTGATTTACCTGTGCAAAAGAAGAAATCATACAAAGGTTATAGGAGGCACCTCTTGGCATATGGTGAGGGGGGTTGTTGTTTCCCTCCTTCCCCACCCACCCCATGGAGTTCCCCCAAATGCTGTTGGATCTTTGGCTGGCTGACCTTGCAGCCCAAAGCAGAGTTGTCTTTTTTCTCTTATTCACCACATAGAAGTATACTGAGTGGGGGCTCAAATCAAATTCAGGCCCCACCTGAGCTCACAGTCCACCCTCCTGAAATGAAGGCTGTTGGTCAAGGGGGTAGATGCTGACCAGGTCAGTGTGACTGTTTGTGGAAGGAGAGGTCTCGTGATAGACTGGCTTGCCTGAGGTTGGCTCAGGAATGCTGGGGAGGAGCAACATTGGGTTGTAATAATTGTGGTGGAAGTAACTTAAGGGTGGAATGGACCTGAGCGACCTGCCGGAGTTCCTGGGCAGGAAGGCAGCGAGGGCACAGGCATGGAGATGAACTGCCAGGCAGAAGTGTTGCTGGCCACTAGGTGAGAGCAGTGGTAAAGAAACTATTTTAGAACTGCCATGATGATTGTGCAACTCTAAATACTCTAAAGACCATTAAATTATACAATTTAAGTGGGTGAGTTGTGTGATATATAAATTATATCTCTATAAAGCTTTTTTAAAAAAGAATCCACTAGAGAGGTAGGGACAAGTCTGAGGTTATGAAGGATTGGGAAGAGACACCCTTCATCCATTAGAGCTTTGATGTAGAAGACTGTTGGACTTGTGAAATACAATAGAAAAGTTGCAGCATTTTGCACCCAACAGAACCAGAACAAAGCGGGATGTGTGTACAGTAGCAGGGTGCCCGTCGGTCCCAGCTGGGCTCCGCGACAGTCATACAGAAAGGGAACCTTTCTCACCCATGTTCACTCACCTTGAAAAGGAAAGAGTTAAGCGTATCTGGTAGAGAGGTTATTTATGGAGGAGCAGACCAAGGAGTAAAGAATGTGTAGGTTAGGAGGCTAGTTTCTCAGGAGTAGAAAGAAGAGCAGTCACCGTGGGAGGCAGTGGGCCCCGGAATATGGTTAGAGAGGAAAACTAGGCTCCAAGGCTCTATGGCAGATGAGGGGGACTGCAGTTTACCATTTACTATGTGTTTTAGAAAGAGCTAGAAAACAGCTCAGAGGTTCCCGGGACAAAGGAGATGGAAATGGTAATTACTCTCACTTGATCATTTTACTTTGTGTACACGTATCAAATTACCACACTGTACTCCATAAGTGTATACAATTAATATGTATCAACTGAACATTTATTAAAATAAAGACTAGAAGCAATATATAGTTTAAGTTTGTGTACCTTTGGCATATTTTTTTAGATTAAATATGTGGGTGAGAGCATGAAATAGAAAAAAATCTATTTTTTCTTTAAATCTGACTCTCAGGTCCATTCAAAGTGAGGAGACCAAGCTGGGTGGGGTGGCGCAAGCCTGTAATCCCAGCACTCGGAGGCTGAGGTAGCAGGATCATGAGTTCAAGACCAGGCTAAGCTACATGGCAAGACCTTATCTTTACTTTCCCCAAAATCGAAGTCTGCAAGAGAAAAGAAACCTCTCCTTAAAAGAATGAAGAGACCAAGAAAGTTCCTTTTGCACCATGGGAGAGGGATGCAAATTAGGAGGAGGTTTTCTTCCAGTGATGTGGCCAGACCAGAAATCAGTTCGTTGCGTCGGCTTACTGTCTGGCTTTATCCCCTAATGTCTGTTTGTAGGACATAGTCCGGCGTGGAGAGATCATAGACAATGACTTGGAGGACGAGTTCTACCTCCGGCGCCTGGATGCAGGACTGTTTGTTCTCCAGCACATCTGCTACATCATGGCAGAGATCTGCAATGCCAATGTCCCCCAGGTACGAGGGGCTTCCCCATGGACCTGTCCATCCCTGCCACCTTCCTGGGCACCTGCTTGTGTAGACTCTCAAGGAAAGAAATGAGTCACACTTTCTGGGATTTCCTCACTCTGTGGGCCCACTTTTTCAGGAGTGGGATGAGGTGAATCAAGAAGCTGTATCCTGGCGTCTGTCAAAACAAATGTTCCCTTTTCTTTCTCTCCATTCTTTCCCTGTGTTAGATTCGCCAGAGAGTTCACCAGATCCTAAACATGCGCGGAAGCTCCATCAAAATCGTCAGGCATATCATCAAGGGTGAGTTAGGTGGTGCTTGTGTCTGCAACTTCAGGAGTTGCAGGGTGCTTTCTTCTGAGTCTGCCAGCATCTCTGGTGTCTGGTGTACTGTGTTCTGCACGAAAAGCCCAAGTTTGTCTTGCAGTTCACCGTGTGTTCACATCGCCTTTGTGAGAATACTGAAGGTTCTCCTAGTTATTCTCTGCCTCTGACCCTCCACTACTAGAATTTAAATAAGAAGCATTAGGGCTTAGAAATATTTGCTAAAAATGAAAAAAAAAATAAAGGGAAAACAATCTAGCTTCTAACTGCATATAGTACAAGGAAAGGAAACAACAACGTGACAAGAAATAAGTGGAGTTATGCAAGCGGGAGACCCTGAACCTGATGCAGTGCTGTAGTAGAAAGAGCAAGCCTGTCCTCCAGGGCTTGCCCTGCATCCCTCAGCTGTGTGAGCATGATCAGGTCCATTGATTCACCTGTGAAAAAGAAGAAATAATGAAAAGGTTATGGGAGGCGCCTCTTGGCATGTGGTGAGGTGAGGGAGTTTGTTGTTTCCCTCCCTCCCTGCCTACCCCATGGAGTTCCCCCAAATGCTGTTGGATCTTTGGCTGGCCCTGCCCCAGCTAGAGTGGCTCAGGAGTTCTCCAGAAGGGGAGCAGTCTTCAGTCATGAGGCAGGGCTTGTGTACTGAGCTCTGGGATGCAGCCCTGCTCTCAGGCTGCTTGGGCACAGAATAATGCACATGGTAGGTGACGCCTGTGTTGGCCATTATAGTCCTGGGGACCCCAAAGTTCAGAGACTCAAGATGGGCTGGGCAACCACAGTCAAATCCATTTGCCTCTCTGGTCTTTGTTTTGTCCATTTCTAAGCTGAGGGATTGGGCTAGACTCACTCAGCATTCACTTGTCAATTGCCTGTAATCCCCTTTGCAGGTATGAGAAGAAAGGTGAAGGTAAATCATACACAAAACAAAGTCAAGTGGGGGGCTCCAAGTCTGTATCCTGCTGTGTGGCCTCAGGCAGGAGACCCAGGTGCTCTGGGGCTCACAGGTTAAATGAGATGGTTGCGATCGTGTACAGGAAACAGTCCAGTAATGCTAGTTACTGTGAGTATTCAGAAATATGGTGATAATCACCTTCATTGTTATTATCAGTGAGGCACAGCTAAAGTCCTGTGGGAAGCCTTGCACAAGAAGTGACACTGAGCTGGTCTGCAGAGCAGTGACAGGGCCATTCCAGAAGGGAACCGTGTAAGTGAAGGCTCAGATGGAAATCAGCTACCCAGGATAGCCCTCCCAGGCAGGGGCTGTGGCATCCATTGTGCCCATTTCATAGATGGAAAATATAAGGACTTGGAATCTGCTGTTTTCTCGTGCAAGAAAGGGGAGTATAAAGGGGACCTAGGGACCTTGGCCCTGCATCCTGCCTCCCCCATGGGACCCTGGCCGTTCCCCTTGTAGTCTGTGATAGATCCACAAGAATTCTGCTATTGTGCCATTCTTCCACCTCCCTAAGGTGTAGCTGCAGTGATGTGCAATGCCAGCCTTAAAATGGCATTTACTTTCAACGCCCACATGTTCAATTAGAACTTTTTATTGCTCGCATCTCTGCTGTCTTCCTTTTAGGCTTTCCCTACGCCTCTATCCCTGTAATCAAAACAGTGATCTTCCAAGAAGGAGAGTGTCTTTAGCAGGTGCTGATGCATAATAGGTGGGTGTTTTCTTTTTCAAACCCTGCCTTGCTATACCTGCAGGTGTTTAGAGCTCCCTGGTGTGGGGAGCTGACTCTGGTAGCCACGGGATGCGAGCGGATGGGTTTTTGTTGACCTGCGTCTGGGCAGGGGAGCAGTCTGTGCAGTGCTGCCTCTGCTCCTTCCCCTCCCCGATCTGCTCCTTCCCTTCCCCCATCTGCTTCTCCTCTGCCTCTATGCAGACTTTATAGCAGTCCTGCCCACCCGTGTCCAGCCCTCCAGTTTTCTCCCATCACTGTTCGAGGCTGGTCCTTCAGTGAGTCCTGCCACCTCTGCCTCCAAACTCCATTTGAAGCTTTCTGCTCTTCTCCATCTGCTAGTCCCATCCTAGCACACTGTTTATTTCCTTCTGAACTCTTATCACAATCTGTAATTGTTTTTATTTATGTGTTTGTTTACTCATTTGGTCTCTTATGCATTAAAATGTAAGCTCCCTGACATAGGAACATCGTCTGCCTTGATCACGTCTCCTCAGCTCCTAGAGCAGTCAGGCTTATAATGGAGCCAATAAATGTTTTAAACGTTATTGAATTAAACTTCTTCTTGTATAAGTTTAACTTGGCAGATGTTTCTTGAGACTTCTCAGGGCTGGCCAGGTGTACTGCCAGGTCCTGGGCTTCAACAGGTGTCACTGGTATCTGCCTACATGGAATTACAGTCTTCTGAGGACATGGCTGTATCATTGACCCATCATCATTGAGGCAAAATGGACCATTGACCATTCAGCTGGCCTTCCTCAGGGTCAGGGTCAGCATCCTGTGCTTGAGATTCTGGGATGACTGAGATCCCCATCCTTGCAGCATTCACAGTCTACTAATTACAGCATGCTAAGCACCGCGTTAGAGCCGTGAAGTGTGCTCAAGGCAGCAGTGGAGGTAGAGGAGGGAGTGGCTAGAATGGTATCCTAGAGGAGGGCTGTATGAGGCCTCTGTTCGCAGGCAGAGGAGCAGAGGCCTGCAAGCAGACAGGATTCAATGGCCTTGGTGGAGCCAGGACATGGTTGGAGCACCGGGTAGGGTATGGGTGTTTCCAGGCAGGGCTTGTGAGTTTTTTGAGATGCATAGTGAGTTTAGGGTACAGGTAGTGACCTGGATTCTTTTGTTGACCAGCACCCAGTGAACATCCTCCTAGAGCCCAGGAGAGATGCTAGTTTGGGCACTGGAAGTCGTTGATGTGGAGGTGATATTTAAAGTCAGGGAAAGAAAGAAGGAAAGTCAGGGAATTGAATGTCATTGCTCAGGTTGCTGTTACCTTCAGTGTGAAAGAGAATTTTGTAACATAAAGGATTCTTGCCTCTTCCTGTTGACACAGCTCTGCCCTGACTCACCAGAGGAAGCTGAAGCCAGTGCAGAGTGGCTGCCTCTGAGAGCAACCCCGGCACATGGCACAGTGAGGACCCTTAGAGACCAATCGATCCCTCGCCTATGGGTAACAGTGTCAAGGGCAGAGGGGTGAGGCTGGGATAGGGTTGGAGCTGGGCTCTGCCTGTCCTCTTAGAAGCCCATCTGCTCCTTCCCCTCCCCACCCCTCCTTCCATCAAACAGCCTGAAAAAACAAAGCCTCATAAAACAACCAGCTCATCAGCCTGTCCTCTTTGATTTTCATTCTGTTTTTCAGTTTGGGTTGCTTCCCTTTTTTATTTTTTTTTAACACACTAATTAGATGCAAGCTTTTTTTTCTTTGATTTTATGGCCTACATATTTCCTAAGTTTTGCGGCAAAATGACAGCTGATGTATCCCTTGAGGTCTCAGGAAAACGCTGATGAGGCAAGCCCAGCAGGGGACTTTTCCCAGGGTTCTCAGTCCCTTTTCTCCTGGTTTTCCTCCCTCCTTTACTGTTGGGGGTGCCAAGAGAGCAGGAAATAATTAATGGCTCATTAAAGTCCCCCTTTCTATGTACTGCTTATTTGTAGTCTTCTCCAGAACAGGCAGCTGCTCTGGGCCTGAGGACCAGGGTCTCTCATCAGAACCAGGGTCCAAGGACCACGAAATCCACACAGAGAAGGGCAGTTCAGACCAGGGGCTCTGCCACAAGGACAACGCTGGTCTTGGATTTATTTCCTTGGTGCCTGGCACAGAGCTGCACGCAGTCACTCCTGAGCAGGCAGCATGCTGAGGTGGGGGCCCGGGCTTCTCTGTGTCAGTCCTCAATTCCAGAACCCCTCCGGTAGAGTGGTCCCTCGCTGAGCATTTGCCAGGCTTTTCATGTTCATTGTCTCTGATCCCCCAGCAACCCTAGAAAGCAGGATGATCTCCATTTTGCAGATAAGGAAATGGAGACTCCCCGAGGTGAAGTGGCATCACCCACATCACTAGTGGTGTTGGAAACCAGGTTCAGATGCAGACAGAACTATATATACACAGTGGAACTTTCCTGTCTTGTAGAAAAGAAAGCTCCAGCTGTGCTGATCGGCTCCTGTACATCTATAGGCTCTAAAGAAGGAAAGGGAAATCCAAGGCCTCCACCTTAGTAGAACACAGCAGCATCACAGGAGCTTAGTGAGCTCCTGCGATGAATAAGGCACACTTAGGAGACTCTCTCCCCAAGGGACCAACAGCCCCCTCCTATGAGTTGAGCTAAGAAGAACTGGAACCCCAGGGCGGCTGGACAGAAGAGGGGGCTGTCTTTTCATTACTTTAGTTATGGTAACATATATTATATGAAATTCACCATTTTAACCATTTCCGCCATCACCACTGTCTATTTGTAGAATTTTTTCATCTTGTAAAACTGAAACTCCAGACCCATTAGCACCAACTCCCTATTTCCCATTCTCTGCATTTCCTGGCAGCCTCCGTTTGGTTTGCTGTCTCTTTGATTTTAATGACCTGAAGGAAGGAGGTGGCTTCATGAGGCCCTTGAATGATGCCATAGGTGGATGTGAACATACATAGGTGAGTGCCATCTCCTTCGATGTGGCATAGCACCTGTGACATGGGAGTACTTCTTAGTACATACAGTTGTGCCCGGGGTTATGGTAGAAACCCCTCGCCAGTCTCTTAAATGTGTACTCCGTTGGTGACAGTTTCAGAAGTCCACACAGGTGCCAGGGAGCAGTCCAAGCATTTGCAGAGGAAAGCATGGAGGGTCACTGACTCAAAACCCCTTCTGTGGAAGGTGAAAAGAAGAGCCATGACTTCCCAGTGCTTTCAGAAACTGGCCCATAGGTTTTTGATGTGCTTGTGTTCTTTATGGCTTGAAATCTCCTCTTGGAAACCTATACACATGTATTTCCATAGTGCTTTGGGACTCTTGGTAACCCCAGCCTTGCCTCTGATTTTAAAGCTGTGGAAGTTGAGAGAATTGATCTTTTATTAACATGATGGGGTGTGTGTGCCTTGCACCCAAACATTGGCCACAGGTCTTTGCAGACAGGAAAGGATCACTGCCCCCAAGCCCCGTACCCCATTTACTCAAGAGCTCTCAGGAAATTTGGCCTTAGTGAGGTGGCGTGGAGGAGGGAGGGAAAGGATACCTCTTGAGAAGCAACTACCCATGAACTATAGTGTCTGCCAGGAATCTACACCCTGGCATTGCCTAGCTATATGATCCTAAAGCAGTGATAGCAAATGTTTTAGAACTTTCAGTGACACAGCCCTCTGAGGCACACATGTCATAGGTTTGCCACCACTGCCCCAGGGCAACCACCCACCCTCACTAAGCTGCAGCGTGTTCATCTGTAAAATGGCACCTCCTCAAAAGTGGTGAGACTAGCTGAGCTACTACACGTAGGAGTAGTAGCAAGAGCCAGATGGGGTAACTGTCTTTGACACTGAGATGAATGTCCAGGATAATCCACTAATGGAACAGGGATCCACCAAGCAGCAGCATTTTCTGCATCTCTCTGTACCTTTGGCTAGTTAGTAGATAGCATGTTTGAGTCTCGACTTTCTTCTCTGTGAAGAAGCTAGTCCTAAAATAAATACTATCCTGTGCAGCAAGGCTCTGAAGTTGGAAATATAGTTGGGTGCATAAATATTAAAGCAAACTTTACTTGTACCTACTCAGTGAATGGAGTGACCTTTCTTCCTTGCCTCGTCACTGACTATGGATTGGCAGCCAGGTCACACTCCTGGAGGCCTTGAAGGTGCGTGAGTGCCAGTGGACACTGTGGGAACATTTTCATTTGCACCAAGTAAAGATTCCTTTTCCTTTAAGTGCATTTCATTTGAAGGACAGCCCGGATGGAATTGTACCCCCACAGCCTGAAAAAATATTCTCTTCCTAGAGAAGGACAACCTTTAAACCTTCCAAGTTTATTGTGTTGTTAAGGGCCTGACAGATCTTCCTCTCCTGTTTGTATTTTGTGGTTTTTTGTATGTCTTCTGGGTTCTTAGTGTGAATATGCTGGTGTTGCTCTTTTCTGGCTCTTCCTCCTGCCTTTGTAAAGGATGAGCCTTTAAGGCTTCAAGTTCAGGGGTCTGACCCAGGCTGTGAGCATTGGCCCAGGTCCCTGCCCTGGAAGACAGTTCTGTCATCACTCCTACGGCCCCTCCCATCCCTTCTTAACATAAACAGAATAGCTTGCATTCTGTGTCTGAATAGTAAACCTCCTGTCTAAAGTTTGCTTTAATATTAATGCGTTCAGCGCTGCTGCCTGTTTTTGAGCTCCATCAAAGGCTTTATTATAAGAGCATTTGAAAATTCTGGGGAAGTAGAGAAGGGAGTTGATGTGTGTATCGTCTTCCTCACTCTCTAACCCGCCTCATCCTTGGCCCCCTCTCCCTCTGCCCTCATCCCTCTCTCACTGTGTCTCCCCTACCCTGCAGCATCTCTCTTTCTACACACACACACACACACACACACACACACACACACACACAGAGCAAAGAAAAGTCTTCCCCAAGACCTCTGGGAGGAATCTGTTCAATATTTATAAACTGCTGCAGAAGCTATAATAACCAGAGGTAGCTGGTACCACCAAGATAGGCTCCAAACAGAGCTCTCCTTTAGAAACAAAGACTGAGCCCAGAGAAGGGGTGGATGGAGGGCGAAGGGTGGACTGCACTGCTGGTGTCACTTGTAGGGGCCGTGAAGGAGCACTAGGTCAGGCCACAGACCTACTTTTGGCTTTGCTCTGTGACTGGCTGGATCCCTTCCTCCTCAGGGTTTCAGGTCTTTTTTTTTTTTTTTTTGAGTGGTACTAGGGATTGAACCCAGGGCCTTCCCACTGAGCTACATCCCCAGTTCTTTTTTGTATTTTTTTTAAATATAGTGCTCACTGAGTTATGTCGGCTGGGCTCAAACTTGGAATCCTGCTACCTCACCACACCCAGCTTGTAGACCATTTTCTGAGAGCCCTTCCAGCTCTGATATTCAGTAACTTGGCCAAGAGTGTAACCCCAGGCAGTCTACCACATGTGTGCGCCAGCCACTGAAACCCCTTTACCACCCAGTAGTACCTCTAGGGTCCAACCTAGACGAGGACATTGCAATCCCATGCTCATGGGCTGAGCTGTGTGGAACGCCTCAGGAGCAGTTCACCTGGGCTGGGAAGCAGGCAAGATGGGATATTGTGGGGGTAAGAGGATGCCACTGCAGGAACCAGCCCCACGCCAGTGGCTTTTGGGTGCTCTCTTCCATTGCTCACACAGGTTCTGCATTTGAATGCCAGCTCTTCTCGCAGCCTAGATGTGGGCAGGTCACCTCAATGTCTCATAGCTCGGCTTCCTCTGCTATGGGCAGGGATGTTCTCTGCCTTGCCTCTTGCTGCAGAAATTAAGTGAGGAGCATCTGTGGTGCCCAGCACACAGGCAACTCCTCCTGTCCCCCACACTGTGTGTGGCAGCCCCCATCCAGATCTGCTCCCTGCCTATGCAGGAGAGAGAGTGACACCCTCCTCAGAGAGCAGGCTGTCCTGCTTCCCATGTCCTGAATGATCGTGGAGTTGCCCAGAGGTTGGTGCTGGGAACAGGGAGACACATGTTCCTTGGAAGAGGTGGTTTCCTCTGCCTGTGCACCCCACGCTTAGGTCCCGCTGGGGAAGCAGGCTTTCCTGTTGGAAAATCACTGCCTCAAAGGATCTGACTCTTTCTTCTCATCCCCCCTCCTGGGTCTGAGGAGACATTAGGAGAGCAAAGTGTTAGTTCAATCCATTAAGACTCCTGCTTCCAGACTGTGCCTCTGGGGGTATTAAATGCTCTGATGGTCATTTCTCTCTCTCCTGGGGCAGCGATGCTATCACTCACATGCCAGTAAGAGATACCACTTACACATGGCCCAGAGTTGCTCCCGAGGCTCCTCTCCTGCTCCGTCTCCTGGCCCCCTTTCTTTAACTATGGGGCTGCAGTAGGAGGCACACAGTCATTTGCTGTTGGACATGATGGATGGGCCTAACAGAGGAGAATGATTTCCGGGGGGAAGACTCACAGCTGGCACCTGTCTGAATCCCAAATCCCACTTTCCTGCTTGCGTCCAAAGTAATAGGAAGTAGGAGAAACAAAGAAATAAAAGGAACAAAATTGTTTCCCCAGGGGTGGGCGGTGGCACACTTCCTTCTCTCTCCCATCTTTGTTGGATCTGCATTAGCAGATGTTTTATTATGCAGAAACGTCATACCCTAGAGTTCTCTCTGTTCTGTGACCGGGCCAGCAAGAGTCCATGGGACAGAAAGGCAGGCAGAGAGCATTCACCATGCCCACTGCCAGGTGGCCTCAGCCAGGTTTTGCTGGGAATTTAGCTGAGTGACACCAAAGTCCCAACCTTTTTGGAGAGTTAACAAGCAGAGGATTGTCCAGAAATCAGGCCTGTATGTGGCCCAGGGAAGATACCTCTTGAGATGGCCTGCAGGGACAAGTGGGATTTCCCCAAGTGACATTGCCAGTCTGAGCATAGGATCTGGGAGG
Organism: Hydrochoerus hydrochaeris; assembly: GCA_004027455.1. Lineage (NCBI taxonomy): Eukaryota > Metazoa > Chordata > Mammalia > Rodentia > Hydrochaeridae > Hydrochoerus > Hydrochoerus hydrochaeris. The sequence goes on along the minus strand of PVLA01000396.1, from coordinate 329,852 downwards.
AAACTAATGTTTCTTGAACATCTGTTATTTGCCAGGAATTTTACACTCACTTTCAGAAGAGCCCACCCAAGGTCATTTAGGATTGTGAGGCAGGGGCAGTGGGGAGAACCCGTCCCTCCAGATTCTTTATGCCTGCTCCTGGGAGTCATCATGGAATGCCAGGGCTACTTGCTTGCTTCCATCTCCTGAAATGATGGGGTGGGTGGTGTTCATTATCTGGAGGTCACGTATAAGGATGATATGGAACATTACTAAGTACTGGGACAACAAGGCAGACGTGAACCTGGTTAGCACCCTAAAACTCTCCAGCAGTGTCTCCCCGTCAGTCTTGTCTCATCGCCTCTTCTCGTGGAGCCCCTTCCCGCCTCCCCATGTGCCTTGCTCCCACACCTCTCCTCCCACTGGAGTCCAGGAGGAGCTTCCCTGCCGCTCATCGACCCCCCCCCCCGGACTGTGCCATCTTCCTCCCTTCCCCTTAGAAACACCTCATGTCGGCAGCCCATGCCACCCACTGCCCTTCCTTGTTGGTGCAGACACCTGTTCCTTGGAGGAATCCCGGGCTCACTGCCACCCACTACTCGTCATATTCCTGATGATTTCAGTATCCACATCTTTCTCTCACACCATTTTCAGCCTGTCCAAGTCAGTCCTGTCGGGTCCTCCTTCAGAGCACATCAAGAATCTGAAGACTTCTCGCACCCTCTCCACTGCTGGCTTGGTGCTGTGTGCTGCGGACTCCTCTTTTGCCTTTGCCCCTCAGGCTGTCCCCACGCAGCCCCTAGTAAAATTCAGATCTCTGCTCTGCCCAGAACCCCTTCAAATTTCTGTCTTGGGGAAAAAGCCAAAGTCCTTACAGCATTCCAAGGCCCCCCACAATCTGGGCCCTGCCCTGTCCCCTGCCCAGGCTCTGGCTGCTGGCCACATTGACCTCTTGGCTGCTCCTCAGAGCCCTGCACCACAGGCCTCGTGTTCCCTACCCAGATCACCCCACGCTCACATCCCTTCTCCTTCCAGCTTCAGCAGCCTCTGTGTATGTTTTAGGTATGTGGTGTTTGTTACCCTCAATAGGAAGCAGCCTATACACAAGCCGAGAGTTCTATTTCGCTTTTTACTGTATTCCCACTGCAGCTACTGGTTCTCCCACCTGGGCATGCATCAGTGTGGCCTGGAGGACTTGGTAAAACCCAGGCTGCAGCTGAGCAGGGTGAAGAACGTGCACTTTAGTAAACTTCTCACGAGATGCTAATGCACTTGTCAGGGCCCCATGCTGAGAACCACATGCCTAGAACAATGCTTGCCCTGTAGCCATCTGTCTTGGCCTATTCATGCCACTGTAACAAAATACCTGAGCCTGGGTAATTTATAAAGAACAACTTAACTTCCTTACAATTCTGAAGGCTGGGAAGTTCAAATCCAAGTGCCGGCCTTTGGTGTTAGGGCCTAGCTAATTCTCTGGGGCCCTTTTGAGAGGGTTTAATCCCACTGCATGGGGAATAGCGTTCAGCAGGAGTTTGGGGAGAGACTGAATGAGGTGTGAGAGGAGGGGCAGAGCCTGGCACAGGAACGGAAGAGCACCAGCCCAGTTGACTGAGGCCTCACAGGTGTGACCAAGGAGCCCAACCCCAGCTGTTGCCCAGGGGACTGTTACCAGAGTGAGAACAGCCGGTGCCTCACTGGGACCTGGGATTTGCTAACTGTGCAGTAACACAGCTTCAGGGACAGCATGCTCGGAACCACTCTCACCCTGTCCTTGTCTCCCCAGAGTACGCAGAGAACATTGGGGACGGCCGGAGTCCGGAGTTCCGCGAGACAGAGCAGAAGCGCATCCTGGGCTTGCTGGAGAACTTCTGAGGCCCTGAGACCTACACTGTGCGCTCTCCCAGCTCCCTCCCGTACACCGTTTTTATGCAGTTCTGTGTGGCTTCAGATAAATTAAAGCTAGTTTTGGTAACCAAGGGCTGGTGGTCTTTGTGACACAGAGTCCCCCTAGCCTCACTCACACTGTCATGGCTGTGTCCCCTACACATGTAAGGAAGGCTAGTATTTGGCCTCACTTGGCCAGGCTAACTACTCACAGGCTCAACACAGCATGTCAGCATCACCACTGTGGGTTCCCTGGTGTGTTCCTCGGAAGTGGTGGGTGTGGCCTGGGGCTTTAGCCCCTGTAGGAGACCAGCCACATACCAGAGTCACATGGGATGGGGGCACCGAGGGTTACAGATACCCTGTGGCTCTATCTGCAGTTTCTGATGATCATCATTTACCTCACTCGTCCAACAGGCATTGTGTCATCTCATTGTCACACAAAGGGTGGGCATGGCACAGTAAGGTATTTTGAAAAAAGCCACAGTCACATAACATTACAGTACATCATTATATCATTCTGTTGTTGTTAATCCCTTACTGTATTTAATTTATAAACTAGACTATCATAGGTCATTTGTACAGAAAAAACAGTGTACATGGGGCTTAGTTCTGGCCACAGTCACAGGCATCCACAGAAAGGACCAAACCTTGGCATGGTCCTGGCACTGGTGGTTTAAGTTCCTATATGATTCCAACCTCTGGGGTGGGAGCCACTGTTTCAGGTAGAAAGGCCTTGGGTACAAATCCATACTGACCAGCTACCAGCATAGTGCTCTGTGTGCGTGGCTTCCACCCCTCTGAGTCTCTGTGTCTCTGAAGTGTGCTGATGGCACCCATGTGGTGCTCATGGGGATGAGGTGCATCTGTTCCACATGCATCTGGGACTCCAGCAGTACAGTCTCACTGACCTGACCCCCTGCAGAAGTAGCAGCGCGGTGGGTGTTTTCCAGCTGCCTTGAGGAACACCTCTGTGGGAGGAGAAAGCAGAGTAGCCAACATGGAGACCCAGTGTTTCATTCCAGCCAAGTGCAGAGAGAGATTGGCAAAAGGGACTGCAGCAGATGCCACACCCTGCACGAGGCTGTGGCTAGCCCTGCTGCTCAGTATCGGAGCACTTACCACTCACTGAACCCCAAGTACAGGCTTCAAGTAGCTATGACCATCAGCCACACGCCAGGTGACGCCCATTTGCCATCCCAGGCAGGAGCATGCCGGAATGAGAAGGTACCTTCTTCATGCTGGGTGCTGGACCTCTGACAGAAGAGCAAGGGAGGCTAGCCCTGCCCGCAGGCTTCTGACCATGAGGTGAGTGTCCCAGTAGAGGGACCCCTTACAGAATCATGTTGCTGAGCTGTCACGTTTGGACTCCATTACTTTTTACTTCACTTGCTGTGGCTGCCAGATACCCACATGCACCACCTGCTTTGTGCTCCCTGCTTTACAGCTATCCCTTGTAACTAGTTGCACGATAGCCCTGCTGGTGTGCTCACCCCCAACTGCAGGAAGCAGAGACAGAGGTCTCAGAGGTTAACTAATAGCTCTGGGCCCTACAGCCATTAAGCCGCAGGACCTGTGCTCAAAGCAAGGTCGGTCTACAAGGTCTGCAGCTATGCAGCCCACGTGCTCCCCTCCCCAGCCACCTCTACCTGGAAGACAGTGGTGGGTCACTGACTGACATATGCTTCAGTCCACCCCTTAATGACTTAAGGAATTCACAGACCAGAGCATGGCCACATATAATCTGTAGAACCACAAACTTTTCCAGGTGAAGCTGGAACTTTAGAGATCATTACTTCTTCACTGGTATTTTCTTTTTAAATGTTACTGGTTTTTAGCCAGGTAATGCTTGCATATGGTACAGAAGTTCAGAAGTCACTAAAAGAATGCTGCAGTGATGAGTCTTCCCCTTCCCCCAGGCCTCCCTGTCCCTGGAGGCAGCCTTGTCTTTCCAGAGTTCTCTCCAGGAGGCCAGGCCTCTCCACAAGTGCATCCACAGCTGGCACAGGGAGGGAGGCTGGGGACATCTCCAGGCTTCTTGCCCCCAACCTGTCACCCTACTTGACCCTTCCTGCTGCATCTGTGGGGGCTGCCTCCTAAGAGCCTGTGACACAAAGTCCCTCTGCTCAAAACATATTTGAACCCCACCACCTTGCTTCACAAGTGAGGAATGCTCTCCTTTCCCCGGTTTCAAGGGCAGGAGGAACATGAGCTGTCATCCCTGGGAGCAGGGGTCAAGAAACCACAGACACGGGATAAAGTAAAAACAGAAACCTCTGCCTCTAATTCTAATGACACATGTTCAAGAAGACCTTTTTAACACAAGGTGCAGACCAGCTCTGGGCACTGTGCTGTGGCCCAGTTCCTGAGTGCTGGGGGTCAGCTAAGCTGCCCTCTGCTTCGTCGAGCAGCCCAGCCCTCAGGAAAGACTCTTGGGACTGCATAAAGACCATCTTAGCATAGTGGGTTGGGTTTTTGTTTTGTTTGTTTTTTGGTTAGTTGGGGAGTATTTTGTTTTGTTTTTGCATTAGCAGGAAAGAACCCAGGGGTTTTCTACCACTGAGCTACATCCCCAGCCCTTTTTTGAGCCAGTATTTTGCTAAGTTGCTCAGACTGGCCTTGAATTTGTGATCCTCCTGCTTTAGCCTCACAAATGTCGGAATCACAGGCATGTGCCACCTCCCTGGCTTTGCACCTGGTTCTGAACCCCACTTCTGTGTCAGTCCACTCTTGGGGTTCACAGGCTTTCCCCTTCGTGTCTATCGGCTGAGTGATCCCAAAGCACAGGCCCCGAAAGGGCCAGCATTCCTTTTCCTGCCCAAACATGGCAACAACATAGCCTCTAAGCAACATTAGACAATTTCCTCACAGAAGAAATGAGGGATTTATTTTCTACCTCCCTCCCAGCTTGCTGCTCCACTTGGGGTCGGCGTGCATGGATCCAGCAGCAGCAAGATGGGCCATGTCTGATTGACTGAGATTTGCAGGCAGGCTGCATCCCCTCTCTATCGGGGGACTGTGTTGTCAGGGAAGCTGGAAGGCACCCTGCAGTCAACTGGTGCCCAGGTGCATCTTCTGCCATTACCAAGAGCGTCGATTTTGTGTCGACAGGGAGATGAGACTTGCTTTCCTAAAGGCAAGACTTCTTGATGAGATTTTCTCCCCCGGCAGCAGAGGTAGAGGCAGACCCACACTGTTCAATCTGTCTTGTTCCTTGGTGCACATGGAAAGTGCTTGGTATCACAGCAGTGGGCCTTCGTTATCTGTGCTGGGAAAAATGGCAAACGTTCCTCCGGTCACCTTTTCCTTGATTGGGTAACATATGCCCTTGGAAAAAAACTTCTAAAGGTATATAAGGTTGTACAAGGCGCAAATCTTTCTGCCAGATGTGTCTCCTGGCCGCCCTCCCCCTCCTCCCCAGAAGCAGGCACTGCTAATTAGCTGAAGCAGTCTTTCTGAGTTGGTCGTCAGTGTTTTCAAGTGGATAAAAGAATTTTTTAACACAAAGGTGGGCATTTCATATTCTCTGTTCCGCACCTTACTTTTTGCTCCACATCCACCAGGCATTCACAGTTGTCCCCTCTCTAATAGCCGAGCTCTATTGCAACGCTGTTCTGTAATTTAGTTAATCGCGTTAATGGACATTTTGGTTGTTTCCGATCTTCGGCTATTACAATGCCACAGTGAACATCCTTGTATGGAACGTCATTTCACACATGTGTGAGTTTAAATTCCCAAGTAGAATTGCTAAGTCAAAGAGAAGGTGCTTCTTTCCCTGTGGTGTGCATTGCCACGTTGCCTGCTACCCATTAGTAGTGTGTGCTCCACCCGCCACCTCGCCACCCAGGAGGCTCTGCACCTCTGTAGGTGAGCAGTGTCCTGTGTGCAGTGTTGATCTGTGCTTCTTTTATGGTGAGATCAGGCTGTGTTTTAGAAGAGTGGTTATGTGGGGCGTGTGCTGTATCAGCTAATATTCACAGCACCCTTCACCCTGTGAGCTCTTCCAGCCCTTGTCCCTCCGTTTTCAGCCCCATTTCACAGGTGAGAGCACCCATGGTGTGCAGAGTGGCAGGGCTGACTCCCGCGCTCCTGGCCACACCACCTCCCACCTGTAGGGATTTGAGGGAGGGTGGAGGAGGTGGCACAGAGCTCCCCAGTGGCAGGGCCCTTGGGGAGTTGTACAGGAGGCCCCAGAAGGCAGTCCTTCCCCACTGTGCACCTGGCCCACATGACTCAGAGGCCTGGCTCCCTCAGCCCCCGGTGCCTCTGCCAGCCAGCCCCATCCAGGAAACCCCCCAGAACCCTCAGCCCAGCCTCTGTGAGTCCTTGAGATGTCCCTCACATTCTTGGGATCTCTGTTTTTCAGTTGAGGACTGAAAACGAAGGGCTCCAAGGGGCCATCCCAGGGAGTCCCACATACCCTGGCCCCTGTGGCCAGCTCACAGTACCCATGTGTCTTGGTTACCTTCTCACCACTGAGTCACAATACCTAACACCCACAAGTTAAAAAAGGAAAGGTTTATTTTGGCTCACAGTTTGTAGAGTTTTCAGTCCATAGTGTGCTGGCTCCAAGGCAGAGCAGTGTGGCAGAGGGGAAACAGCTCGCAGCGTGGCAGGCAGGAAGCAGAAAGAGACATCAAGAAAGGATAGGAAATAGATCCTGCCAGCCCACACCCCCGCAATCCACCTCCTCCACCTAGGTTTTACCTCTCAGCATCATATTAGCTGTAAACTCATCTGTGGGCTAATCTAGTGATGAGTGACACACCTCCATGGCCCACTGACCTCCCAGAAGCGTCACCTATGAGCACATGAGGCTTTGGGGAAATTTTCAGTTATAAACCATAACACTAGTGATTGCCCACCACCCAGCCTGGAGTCATTCACTAAGCAGCCACCATAAGCTGCTTGGGGAATAAGACAGACATTGTCCATGCCCTCAAGGAGCTCATACCTCATGAGACAGAGCAGAAGACAGGGCTATGTAAACAATGCATAAAGGAACCACGGAAGGTACCCAGCTATGAAGCTAAGGAATGGGAGGGGTTGATTTTAGGTCAAATGGTCCCCTTTTCAGTACTGGGGATTGACGTCAGGGCCTTCACACTAAGCTACATCCCCATCCCCTTTTTTATATTTCCTTTTGACACTGGGTCTCACTGAGTCACTAAGTTGCCCGGCCTGGGGTTGAACTGTCAGTCCTGCGTGCTTCTCCGAGTTCTGGGATTATAGGCCTGTGCTACCACTTCTGGCTGGATGAGGTGCCTTTGTGCCTGAGCTAAGCTCTGAATGGTGTCAAGGAAACAATGAACTGGGGGTAGAGCAGAATTTAAGCAGAAGCACAGGAGCAAAGGCCCTGAGGCAGGGACAGGAAGAGCATCATTCTCCAGAAAGTAGCCCAAAGTGGCCACAGTAACTGAACTCAAGGAGAGGTAAAGGCTGGTGGGAGATAAGGCCAGAGAGGCAGGCAGAAGTCAGGGGAGTTTTGAGAATGTGAAGGGTGTGATTTGACTTTGAAAGGATGGATGCCTTTGACTTCTCCATGGAGACTGCACCGTGGAGGCCCTCTGCTTCCCAGAGGGGACACCGGTACTGCAGGCCGGGGAAGGGTACTGAGTTGAAGACAAGGGGACTGGGACTCTGTTGAGGTGTGGAAGCCTCCCCCAGCACTGAGGACTGGAGCAGCTCACTGCCCAGCAGGGCCAGGCGGGGCCCTGGAGAGCCGCTCAGTATATAAATATCTTTAATGAATAAATAGAAGTGCTTTTAGGGCTGGTGGAGTCATATCATTTCCACCTGCCGTAAAATTTCATTAGAAGCAGGCGCTGCAGGGGAGAGGAATGACTGTGATAAATCTGCCCGCCCACCCTCTCCCTGCCTCTGCCTGAGCCCACTCAGCCCCTCCTTGAAGAGTCCTGGCACCCAGGGGAGCTGGGCCCTTCCCTGCCCTTCCCACACACTTGCACAGGCAAGAGGCAGTGGCAGCCAGGGACGTGTGGCTTGTCACTGAAAACCAGGGGCCTCGCCATCTTCAGCTGGGAAACGCATCCAGCATCCGGTCCTGACTCATGCTCCTGAGATGAGTTGGTGGGGAAGGTGTTCAACACGGAGCAGTTTCTGGAATGGCAGAGCTGGGGCAAGCACACCTGGGGGCATCCAGCTCCCCAGTGGTCAAATGGGTCCCAGGAGAGCAGGTGACTGTCCTAAAACCCCACAGGACCAGACACTTCAGCCCTAAGAGCTATGGTAGTGATGGCTGTGTGCTCCTGGCCATACCAAGCACTGAGCATGCACTAGCTCATTGCAGCCTGTCATCAGCCTATTTGCAGATGAGAACACTGAGGCCCCAGCGAGAACAGGGTCTGGACTACACCATCTGAGCCAGATAAACACCCCCATCCCTGCAACTGCAGCAGCCTGTTCGGGGTTTTTCAAGCATAGCAGGGCTGGGATCATGTTTTCTTATACCCATAAATTATCCCTGTGAGTCTTTCAGAGGACTTGTGACAGGAAATTCCCTGAGTGACTGTGCCCTTTCTGAACTGAAGGACACTGGCCATGGACACTTTTCGGCATCCCATCTTCCAATGCTGCCACGCCCTCTTCCATTTTTCCAGATGAGAAAAGGAAGCACAGAGGAATCAAGGCATTTGGCCAAGGTCATACAGCTGTGCCTCTACTACTGGCAGGGGATCCTTGTCCTCTTCCTATGTTCTCAATGCCACCCTTCCCTAGCCAGTGGGTGTAGGGCCAGAAAGCCTGGCCAAATGGACAGGCCAGCTGGCAGCCTGCCTGGGCCCACGGTTATCAGTTAAGCTCATTAAGTGGCCATGACAGGACATGGCCTGGGCCAGCTGCCTCTTTCTCTGCTTCCCTCCAGCCCTCTTGGGAGCAAAACTGGGGGACAGGCTACTGTGCTTAGCAGCTGCAGGCCTCTCTGTAACTGGAGGAGATTAAAAGAGGCACAGAAAACAAACCTCAGAAGCTGTTCCTCCTCCCAGCTGGCCCAGTGGATGTGCCAGGCCGTGAACACGGGGTGTGGGTGCCTGAGCCAGGCAGCCCAGTTCCATCTCAACCCTGCTGCTCTCTGGCTGTGACCCTGGGCGAGTCACCTCACCTCAGTTTCCTTATCAGTAGTAGAGAGAACTAGTCTACACAGTACTATCCACTGTCTAGACCCACAACAAGCCAATACACACATGGCTAAACCAGCACTGATCCGCAGCTGGCATCATCACCAGTGTCCGATTCGTCTCATGTTTTCTTGTTTGCCATCCTCACTCCACTGTGAGTGGATTCCCTTGACTTGTGCCACTTCCACAAGGGTGTCACTTGCCCATCAATGGACATTGCAGTGTGCCCTGGAAGGCTGGAGAGCCAAGCCAATCTGCTCAGCTGATGCCCCTGCTCACTGAGGGCCTAGGTCATCATCCATACCTGGCCTCTGTCCATGTGCAGCTGCCCCTCTGCCCCTCACACCCCACCCCAGCTGATTCTGCTCATCATTCTAGACTCCACACTGCCCTCCTCAGAAGTGGGAATGCAATGCTGCCTTCCTGGAGGAGACAGAGGCAGGTGACCTACCCCGAGCTGAGCATGATGGACAGAGGCCCCAAGAGCCCCACCCACACCCCACTGCCACAGGCTGAGGCTGGGCTTTCTGCCTGCCAGGCCCCCAGCAGCCACCTCACAGAGGGGGCTAGCTGTGCCTCATCCTCTTCTTCATGGCACTGCCCAGCCTGGCAACTGCACCTAGCAGATGCTTTCTCAGTGTGTCCTCAGCAAATAGCTTCTGAGCACTCGCTGTGGAGTAGGCTGAGTGCTGGGCTGTGGGTATAAAGCAGACATGAGGCTCCCAGGCTGCTGCCTTCCTGCCAAGGAAGGGACACAGGAAAAAGTGGCTTGAGATGGTGGGAAGAGAGGGAGAGCAGCTGGAAAGAAGTGGCTGCTCAGGTCTACATGGCCAGGGAAGGCCTCTCAAGTGAGGATGCTGGAGAAGTCAGATGCACTGTGCCCTCTTAGCCACAGGAAGTATTTGGATTGTTGTCTGTAGGGGGAAACCACAGTAGGGGTGAGGCAGGGGAGAAGCGATCTCAGGAACACGTGTGGGTTAGAGACTGAGCCATGGAAAGTGGATGGAGGAGGATGTGAATAAGGAGAGACAGAAATGCCACTGTGGTTGCAGCAAAAGCTGGGCCCTCTTGGTCTTGCATGTCCCTCTCGCCCTGTCTGAAGTGACCAGCACCCAGCCTGGAATCACTAAGGTCAGAGCAACAGACACAAAACATCAAAGGGGGATGAAGAGGACCTGGGGACACCTGAACATACTATGGCCGGGGGCTCCTGATGCTTCCCGTGGACCAGGAATGTGTGGCAGGTAGAATTTCTCTGGGTGAGGGAGGGACAGAAGCAGCAGCTGGAAAGAGCTTGCTCTGAGCTATGGCCTCACGAATGCAAGGCAGAGTTGTCACCACAACACTGGGAAGGGCAAGCTGTCACCCACATCCACACCACGTGAGGGAACTGAGACTCCAAAAAGGGAAAAATTGGACCATCTTGGTCACAGAGGGTGCTGAGACTTGAATTCTGAGCCCACAAATGGCCAATAGCATGTATGTCCCAACGTTCTGGGCCTGGGACGGGGCACACAGGGCCAGTGGGAGTCACACAGAGCAACTCTCCTTCCCGAACACCATAAAGGGCATCATGGAGGGGATGGCACTGGACCTGGTCACACGGAGAATGAGGTCTGGTGGTGAGGACAAGGCAGGGAGGGGCACAGAAGCACAGTGGAGTGGGAAGCCAAGAGGAGGGCTGGGCCTGCTGGAAGCAGGGGCACACCAGGCTCAGTGGTGCACAGGGAGTGGGCAGGTGGGAGGGGGTCACAGCAAAGGCACCTGGGAACTGGGCCAGAGTTGGGTTAGGAAACCTTAAATGTCAAGGTCAAGTGCTCGCACTGCTCTGAAGGCCCAGAGGGTCCCTGGACGGTTGTGAGCTGGAGAGAGGTGGCCAGGTAAACAGATCTCAAAGCTGCTTTGCTCTGTGCATATGGGTGGAGGGGGCGGGCAGGGCTCACTATGAAGCAGGACAGTGACCTCAGATGAGAAAAGGACAAACACACCTGAAAGCTGTCATGGAGTTAAGATGGGCTACACTGGTCTGGGAAGGGAGTGGAGGGAGAGGTTGGGTCCCCTAGATACCTCCATTAATTCATTCATCCATTTTCACCTCTGTGTCCACTTAGTCCTCCTTCCATCCAGCATATACCAATTCTGGGCCAGTCCCTCACTGTTCCAGGAGACACAGGGGTGACCAGACTGATCCCTACCTCTCTGTGGCAGCTCACAATGTAATGGGGGAGACCACTGAGACCAGAGGCCATCACCAGCCAACGTGGCGAGCACATGTAACCAGGAGCACAGAGTCAGGGTGGGGGAGGGGTGGGCAGAGAAGAGGAGGGAGGTACCCACGGCAGCAAGCACCCCCTCAGGATGGTGGGTCTGCAATGTCATTGTCCCAAACAAAGGACAGTACATTATTGGTGTTATTAGTTATCATTAATCTAATTAAATGGCAATTACAATTAAGAACACAGCGATAAAAATGCCACCTTGGATTTAAATGCCTCTTCTCCTCCAGCACAGGGTGAATGATGTGCCCAGGCCCAGCCCCACACCCCTGGAGGCACAGTGGGCACAATCATGTTTAAAGTCACAGCTCAGAGATCCCAAAATTCCCCCACCCCTTTTACACAAGGGCGAACTGAAGGCCCAGAGGGGAAATGACAGGCACCAGGTCCCCCGAGAGTCTGTGGCAAACCAGGTTATAACCAAGAAGCCCGATTCCCAGCCACCTCCCGGCTCCCCCTTCTGTAACTGCTCCCCGCCCCCTCCCCCGAAAAAGCAGCTGTCAGAGGCAGCCATGCTGTTCCCGATTAAACAAGGCAAATGCTATCGGAACAGAATCGGAGCACCCCGGACACCTAATTACACAGTCTGGAATGAGAAACACGGGCCAGAAAACAGAAATATGAACACATGGTACAGCAAGACAACATAGGCACCTTCCCTGTCACCAGAGCTGTCGTTTCCTGGAGGCCCTCTGGGCAAGGGGGGTTTCCTCATCCTTAAATAAGATCCCTGTTCCCCTCTCAACCCAGGCCTTCCCTCCTCCCTGCAGCAACCATCTGGGGCTCCAGTAGGCATCAGTGGGGGCATGAAGTGGCAATGGGTACAAAGTTTCCTTCCAGAGCTTGCCCAAGTGCCCCATGGGAAACAGATGTCATAGCAGGTTGACATCAGAGCAGTCGAGGACCACAGAGCTGGTAAAGCTGGGTTTGAACCTGCAGCTGCCTCACCAGAAGGAAACTAGGTGCCTTCTTGGGTGCTACTTGTCAACCTGCCAAGGTCTATCCTCAGGCGGTTCTGTGCCACTCAGAAGTGTCACATGCAGGAGGCTGGCTCTGCAGTCCCTGCCCCTCCACAACACCCCTGTGGTTACATCTTGGGCAGGATTGTGAGCAGTGAGAGCAGAATCCCTGTGTGATTCCATCTCTGCCTTCCCCACACTGGTTACATCAGAGCAGACGGGACTGAACCAGAGAATCCCAGGCTCAGTTTGCCAAGGGATCAGGCATCTCCCTGTGGCAGCCACAACACTGGGTCCTGAGGAGGCAAGAAATGGAACAGACGGTGACTCCTGCTCTTAAAGACTCATGAAAGGGGAGAAAGATGCCCAACACATCAAGCAGGAGAGTTAAATGATGTCATTTCTGATAAAAAAATAAGTGATAGGAAGCAAATAAAACAAGATGATGAAATAAAGAACAAATTAGAGTGCTTGCATGGTGGTGGTGGAAGAGGTTTCCAGATAGTTCTGGAAGGACTCTCAGAGAAAGAACTGATATTTGAGCTGAGTCCTAGAGGAGCAGCCATGGGAGGAGCTGGAAGAATGTTCCAGAAAGAGGGAAAACTGCAAACTGAATGAACAAATGCCTCTTCCCTCTACTCTCCTCTCTTCTCTCCCCTCACAGGGAAACCTCCTCCTCCATGGTGACTTTGCTGGTCTTTACTGTTAGTATTACTGCCATGCCATTAATAATCATTATCCCTCTCCTTCCTAGATGCCTTTCATTTTCACCTTCCGCCATTTGCTTTTTCCTTCACACAGACCAAGGGCTCTCAGAGCAAGCTCCCAGGTTTTCTGAGCCTGGGGTCATTTCTCTGAGTGGAGAGTGTGAAGTCTCACCCACAAACTTAGAGTCCTCAAAAGCAAAGAGTGATAAACCCTACCAGTCATCATGGTGTGTTCCATGCCCTGGCTCACTGGGGAGGGAAAATGCCATCCCCTGCAAGAGGGGACTATTCCTGGACCAATCCCATACAGACCTGGAAGCTGGGCCCACAACACTGATAAGGTCGAGTTTATGTGGCCAGGAAGTGATGCCATGGGACTGAAAAGACCTTAGGTACTCATTAAGATGACATAGTAGTGACATTTCAACTCAGATTTCCCAAGATCAGCAGTGGTATTATCTCAGAAAATGCAAGCGAGTACATTCAAGTGTGTTGACATGTACATTGGGTGACAATTTTCTTTAAGTTTGAGATTAATTTGAAATTTCAAAACCTTAAAAAAAAACTAAAATACAGAAACAAACAAGGACAGTGCTCCTTCTGTGCTGCATCCAGTCCCCCACTGGGCCATGCAGCTGATGGGGCTAAGTGGACTCACGCCCTAAGAGGTGGGGTGCCAATGTATCTTCACTTTGTAAACAGGGTAATAGGCTCAGAGCTGTCCCCACAGCCAGCAGGGCTGGTCACCTACCCCTGAGGAGCAGGGGAAGTGGAGATACTAGGAGAGAGGGCACCTTGCCGGGGGCTGGGGGCAGGAAGGGAAGGACAGGCCTGGAGGGGAAGGGATGCTGGGTGCCCACCGCAGGGCAAGGACGCTGAGCCAGGTGACTCCACCTCTGCCCTTTAGCACCCTCAGCTCCCTGGGAAGAAAAGGGAACCTCAGGATTCCCACTCTGGTCAAGGGTGGATTGATCCTCCATGGTCCCCAGAGCTGGTCCCTCGTCCATACCTCAGGCTGCTGCGTGTTTTCTTGTCTCTGATTGTAAACAGATTTGACTAAAGAGGTAAATTAGAAGTTAATTAGAGAGAACATGATTGATGAGGCAGTTTGCTGTGATTGGGAGTCGTGGAAAGGATGGGGCTCCCAGCATGGAAGCAAGAGATGAAGAGAGTGGAGGGAAAATTCCAGACCAGTGGCTTGGAGGAGGCCTAGCAGAGGGAGGGGAGGCCCAAGGCTGCCCTTTCCCCTGGACTCCAAGGTCAAGGCCAGGGCCCCTGAGTGTGATGTCCACATGAAGCATGCCATGAGGGAGACAGGTAGGACCTCTAACCCTTGTATTGTGGGCCAGGCCCCTGCTGGACCCAGAATAAAGCAGCCAAACTCTCACTCTAGACACAGTCTGGGCCAAGAGACGCCAGTGCTTATCAAACATTTATGGCACTCCAAACCCTGTGCACTGTCTTGAAGCCTTGCAAGGTTGATGCTATATCTCCATTCTCTAGGCCAGGAAATGGAGATTTGGAGATAAACCAACTTCCTGTAATGACACAGCCAATAAGGACAGAGCTGAGAACTCCCTGTAGTCTCAACTTTCTGGGGCCCAACCTGTGTCCATCTTGCACACCTCACAATGGTGAGCTCAGTTCCTTCTGAGGAAACAGGCTAGCTCTGACCACAGGAACTTGTGCTTATTCTAATCTAACTCCCTCTAGCCGCATCTTCAGGGCCTGGCTCTTGTACTTGCTGCCTCCTCCCCAAGCCAGAACAAAGCCCTCCAGGGTGAAGAAGAGCCTTAGAGGTCTTACCTATCTCCCTCATTCTCCTGGGGAAACTAAGGCCTAGAAAGGGATGCAGAGAACGAGGGTCACTTCAGGGCCAGGCTCTCGTAAGGCTGAAGCAGAGACCTGGCCCAGCCATTTCCAATGCGTGCTTCCCAGGCTGAAGGTACCTCTCATGTTCACTCACTCATTACTGCCCTCCCTTATTTATTCAGCAAGATTTCCTTGGGTCCAACTTTGTGCAGGGCTCCAAGAGTATAACATCAGAAACACAGATAGACCCAGCAGTGCAGGGTGTATAAGCAGGGTTTTTACTACAAAGGCTTCCCAGGAGAAGCGGGAGAGGAGGAGCAGGTGAGGACCCAGAGACCTTGCCAGGGAGGGCTGCCGCCTTCAGGAAATGGCACTGGAGCCAGCTTGTATGTTCAAGCAGAGGGACCTGAATGGGAGGGTTGGTGAGTGGATTCTAGAAGATGCCAGGAGGCCAAGTGGGTGAGAGAGAGAGAGAGAGAATGGTGGGGGACTGGAGAAGTTTCGAGGTCATATAAGGAAGCCTGAAACTGTGAAGGATGGGGCTGTAGGAACAGTGGTGGATAAGAGAAGGGCTTTGGTTCCATGGGCAGCTTTGGTCTGGATTCCATCTGGGGGTGCAGGACGGTGGGTGGGGCCTCCTGAAATGGGGAGGCCCAGATTGAGGGAAAGGTCAGGAACTCAGCACTGGGCAAGTTCAGGAGAGGTGTGAGATAGACAGTGTGGTACCTGCATCACAGACTGGTGAGTCATTGACCACAGCTGCTGACAACCTCACCATGGTGAACATGCGTGATCTTCAGGCTCCTCCCATCCAGATGTCTCCTGCCCTGGTGTTTGGGACAATGCCTGCATTAAATGGGGCAGAAGAGTCCTGGGTGGGGGAGCCAGGCCTGCCCAGACAGAACACCCTTTCTTTATTCTAGGCTGTGAGCTCCCATTTATGCAACTGGACCTACTCTTTGTGGGCACTGTGGCAAATGAAAGGTGTTAACTTATGCATCAACCCTCTGCAGTAAGCACTGTCCTTATTCCCATTTTATGGACAGAGAAATAAAAGCTTGGAGAGAGAAAGGGCCAGGGGTCATGCAGCTGGGTCAAGATGCACTCAGGGCATCCCCTTGCTGTCTCGAGTGACTGACTGGGCCTCTCCAGCCTCACTGGGGTGGTGGTAAGTGGATGGGAACTCTGCTCAGGGGCTGAGGGACCTGGTGCTGTCACCACCATCTTGCACATACTTGGCCTCGGGGAAGGACCGTGGCTCTCAGAGGCAGCTGGGAAGCACAGGTACAGCAAGGGCAACACACAGGCAGGAAATGCTGGGCCAGTGCTGAGCTGGGCTCACAGGACAACATGCTGGACCTTAGTCAAGGTGGCCTCCTTAGGGACATAGGCCTTACAGGCTCTTCCCTGGCTAGCTTAGGGGCTTCCAGTACCTTTGGTTGCTAATGTCCAGTAAGGGCTCAAGATGGAGGACTGTGGAGGAGGGGAGTGGGGCCCCAAGATCAAGATGTCTTGATGATATGTGGCTTCAGAAGTCTCCGTCTTCCCTGGTCCTCAGTTTCCTCATCTGTGCAAGGACAGCACAATATAAGATGATGTCCAGAGTCTCTGACAGCTATTTGTTATTCTCAAAAGAACAAAGACAAAAATAATCAATAAATAACATTTATTGAGCTGCTACTGTTGCCAGGTGCTGAATATGTGTTTCTTGTGCATATCTCATTGAATTTTCATGAAGAAGTAAGATGAGTGTCATCGCCTCCACTTTATAGATGAGGGAACTGAGGCTTGGAAAGGTGCTCAGGATCACAGAGCTGGCATGGGCCACTGTTGGATTCAAGCCCACTTTTGCCTGGCGCATATGTAGGAGTCTGCGTTCAGGCAGAGCCACAGCCCTCAATGCCAGGCAAGTGCCGGGGCTTTAGGGATCAGTGCACAGGAATGTGGGAGGGAATGTGCAATGGATGTGGGCAGAAGCAGCAGGAATAAGCAAATGTGCAATTCTGACCAAGCTTCCTCCCCCTCTCCAGGCTCTGTCAGTGAAGTGAGGATGGTCTAGCCTCACCTCAGTGCAGCTTAAGTGAGATGATAGATGTAAAGTTATAGGCACAATGGCTGTTTGTCCAATAGGTGTCTGGATTCTACCTCATCTGCTCTTTTAAATAACCTGGAGCTAGTGGAAGGGAGGGAGATGTCTCCCAGATGAGGAAAGCAAGAGAAGAGATCTTCCAGGGAGAAGAGATTTGCCCAAGGCCACACAAGGCACAGATCTGACACAGCCAATGTCGCCCCAGCAGAGTAGATACTAGATGTACTGGCAACATAAGACAGACATGTGGCTGGGTGGACAGAGCAATGAGAATGTGGGCTCTGGGTTTTCTCTTCCCTCCTAAGCTTCCCTGGGTTCTCAGTCCCGTCTCTTATGGGCAGCAGGATCCAGGGCCTGCTCCCATTCACACCCACTTCTGAGAGCAGGGAGGTTCACAAAACCCCACACTGTGCTGCATTTAGGTCTACAGCTGGAGATGCTTCTGGATGACAGTGAAATTTATCCCCTGCTTGAGCTGCTCTGGGGTGATTTACAGGCTTTGGTAAGCCCAGCCATCTAAGTATGATTATTGGGCACCTCATGTCCAGAGTCTGTCAGTAGGTAGGTGATACCAGGAACCTCGGCTGCTCCACGATGCCACCACTGTGGCAAGAACCCCTCAGAAGACATCTTTCCCTTTACCAGACCCAGCTCTTTGGGAAAAATGGGTCAGTTTTTGTCCCTAAACCCACACTCACCAGAAATTTCACCATTAGAATGTGATTGCTTTGGCTCAATATTATAGCCCTGGTTTTAAAAGACAAGCAAGAGAGATAGCCCTGAGGTTGCTGGCTCAGGGCTACAGGCCCAGCTCCAGCTATCACCCCAGTGGGCCTCTGCAAGCTCAGATATTGTATTCTGCCAGCTCCAGCTGGGTTCTCCAACCACAGGAGCCTGGGGCAGTAGTAGACTTGGTTCCAGCCACTGTGTGACCTCAGCCCAGTCACCTCACCTTGCTGAACCTCAGTTGCCAAAATCAGAAGACAGGGCAACAGCCTCGTTCGTGTTGTGAGGCTGTCATACAATAAATTCTGGAGCCTGGCACACAGTCAGTGCTCACAGATACTCATTTTGCTCCCATCCTTAGAGATGCTGGCCCGGGGCCTTCTCTTAGGTGGTCTAGCTTGTACTATCCACTGAGGCACACATGACTGGGGAGCACTAGAAACAGGGCTGGGCCAAGAGGAGACGAACCATGAGTGTCAAATACACACCAGAGCTCAAGTGACATGTAAAAAAGAATGTGCAATAGCTCGTTAATAATGACTTATGTGGGACTGGGGATCTAGCTCAGCAGCATAAGTTCCTGCCTTGCAAGCACACAGTCGTGAGTTCGATCCCTGGTACCTATAAAAAAAAAATGAATTATGTGGTGAAACGTGATGGCACACACCTGTAATCTCAGCTATTTGAGAGTCTGAGGCAGGAGGATTGCAAGTTTGAGACCAGCCTGGGCAACTTAGCAGACACCTATGTTTAAGAAGGAAAAAAAAAAGCAGTAGAAGTTGAGTGCTTGCCTAAATAAATTAATTAATAAGTTAAATATAGTCATAAAAATGAAGTCTTAAAAATGATGGCCCTTATGGTTATGCATTGAAATGGTAATATTTTTGATATACTGGGTTACAAAAATATATTAATAAAATTAATTCTCACTTTTTTTTTTTTAGTGTGGTTACTAGAAAATCTAACATTACACAAACAACTCACATTTTATTCCTATTGGCCGGTGTTGGTCTGGCTATTACCACTGTGGACTACAGTGCCATTAACCATGCTATTTAAATCAGTTCGGGGTTTTGAAAATAATCCCACAAGTAGGGCCTTGTACCTAATTGGCAGAGATCTTGCTGTCCTGCCATGTTTAACAAGCACCTGGTTATAGGGTGAAGGGCTCCAGGATCCCCTGCCTGATCTAATTAGTTGCCTTTGGTGAGGATTTCATTAGGATCCTTGCTGGGACAACTCAGACACATGCCATGTGTACTTCCTGGCCATTGGTAGAATGCAGGTAGGTTCAAATCTGAGGGCAATATCTATGTGGTTGTTATAGATGGAATGTTTTGTATCTCCAATTCATTTGCTGAATTCCTGACTCTCAGTGTGACTGTATTTGGAGTCAGGAAGTAATTAAGGTTCAATAATATCATCAAGGTGGGGCCCTGACCTGATAGATTAGTGTCCTTATAAGAAGAGACACCAGAAAGAGAGTGCCACATCCAAGAGATGAGGCCTCCCTCAGAAGCCTACCTTGTTAGCACCCTGATTTTGAACAGGGTTTTCCTGTGCAGCCCAAGAGCTAGAGGGAGGGGCAGTGCAGATGAAGCTGAGAATCCTTCAGGATGAGAGGACAGGGTATGTGCTATGGAGGACACTGTGGGCAGAAGGCTTGGGACAAGCACACAGTCTATCTGCTGAGGCTTTCAGAGGTTCTACCTGGCTTTGAGAAGAACAGGTGAGAAGACCAGTCACCAGAAGAGAGGAGTGTCCAGACCTGTGGAACAGTTTATAGCTCAGCTCCTTCATCCATTAGAGGATAACTGAACTCATTTACCCCAAGAGGCTGACTTGGCCCAATTCAAGAGACAGAAGAGAAGGATCCCTGTCCTCTGACCCCTGTTGGAATCCTTACAATGGCCACTGAATCTTTTCATGAACACACTCAGGATGCTTGTTGAATTGGCAGATTTCTAGATGCCTCCTGGGACCCCAAGAGTTAGATGGAAAGAGAACCCCCAGGGTGAGGCCTGGGCCTCTGCGGGGAACAACCAGATCTCCAAGAGATCTTAAAACCCATGGTCATCTCAGGGATCCTAGAGCCCCCATACATCTCAAAACTCTGGGCCAACCCTGGTGCTCAACGCTGGATGGACACTGGAGTTGTCCAGAAATTTTAAAACCTGGATACCCAGACCTTATGCTAGACCAGTAACATCAGAATTTCTGAGGCACAGCATGGGCATCAGTGATGTTTAAAGTTGCCTAAGTCATCCACCTCAGTATGCATCCCAAGGCTGCTCCTGACCCAAATCAATTCTAGAGACTTAAAATGGCTGTTTGGGGAAAGAAAGGGTTGTAGGCCTCAGAAAGGGAAAGCAATTTGCCCCAGCTGTCACAAAGAGGGGATTTCAAAACCAGTCCTTGAGCCCAGCCCCAGGGCAGCTTCTCTCCTGAGGCTGTGTCTCCTTTCACAAAGCAGAGCTCACAATATTTCACTTTAATAATGTTGGAACCTGGTACAGTCAGGGCCACCACAGTGATGGGCTAGGATCCTCGATGGCGATTAGTGGAGCTGTAAGTCTTCTGCTTTATCCAAATCTTGGGTAGTAATTTAGAAAATTTAATTAAAGGGGGAGAAATGGGGACACCTCGAGCTCCCTGCCTCCTGTTATAATGAGTGAAATATACTGGGCTGTAAAAGGAAATGCTGTCTGAGACGCAGCTCTGATGTTTTATTGCCAAGTTTTATTCGCTGATGTAAACGTAATCGCTGGAAACTGGAGCTCTATTAATGCACATATTTTCACACATCCGGGGCCCCACCTGCCCCCTCCTTCATTCTGGGCTGGTTCACCCACCTCCTAGGGTCAGCCCTGGTGCTTTCTGGGCATGTCTATGCCAAGTCTGGATTTCCCTCCTGGTTTCATATCCTCCTGTGGCAGATAAGACTTTAATAGAATTCCATTGCTCCTCAGAGCACAGTAATGCATTCTGAAAATTAGGCGGTTACATACTAAAGCCATTGTTCCCCCTTATAAATGGGTTTGCTTGAAGCCAGTGACCGTGGGGTCTCTGATAAGCTCTCATGGAGCCTCGCTCCACATGTTATTGGTGTGTTAAAAGGTGCGACTCTGGGCTTACATTGCTCATTGTTAGGGGCTGATACATTTAAGTAGTTTCTCCATGAATCAGGCAGCTTAGGTATTTCCCCCCTCTTGGCATTGATAGATGAGCAAGAGGAAGCCATTTAGACAGTGCTCTATAGGGCCCCGGCCCACACGGTGAATGATTTCCAATGCCTAGTTTAATTTATTTTTAAATGAAATTTGTTATTGATTCTGGATTAAAAGGACAAATCTTATGGCTGTTGCTACTGACAGAGCCACAGTGCTCAAGTGACACCTTTCAAGGAGGGGAGGGAGGGTGGCCTCCCAGAGTCAAGCGGAGGGTGTGGACTCTCCACGGAGCTCAGCTTAGAAGCAAGGAGCATGCAATTTCTCCTGCTTGGGGGAGGGCCTTAAAATTATCATCTTTCCCAGCTGAGATACTCGATATGGTGTTCACCTCCTGAGCCTCATTTGTGTAAGGGAAATAGCAGTGATATTTGCTTCATGGTATCCACATGACTGCTAGATGCTTGTTTAGTTACCTCTAGGGATGGGAGGCTTACTCATTCCTGCAGCATTCCCAGAGTGAAATGAGTGATTAGTCATCCACTCTAGTGAATTCCCAGAGATTATTTCTGGGATAGTCTTCAGTTTCCTTCTACTTTCTCTATACTCTCAGTTCCCTCAGTGTCTGCAGTTTTCATTTGGATTGGTGAAGCAGACTAAGGAGAGAATTACACAGTGAAGGAGTATGGTTTAGAGATCTGATCTCGCGCATTCAGCTCTGTCCCGTCTTACTGTGCAACCCTGTGTAGATTACTTCACCTCTCTGAGCTTCAGTTTCTTCATCTGTAAAACAAGAAAGATAATAGTATTGGCCTTGGGGATTGTTGTAAGAATTACATGAAATCACAGATGTGAAAGTATTTTGTAAGCTGAAGTCTAAGAGGGAAATGAAAGAAATACAATGGGACAGTGTGTTAGAGTGGGAGAGCCCTGAAATGGGAGATGAAAGACATGGATCTGTGTGGCAAGCAGCTGTGTGATCCTAAGGAAGCCACATACATTTTGTGATTCTTATTTCCTTAAGCTGTAAAGAGGATATGTTGAGTTAGAGGTCCTTAGGGCTATTCCTGAGAGCATGGGTTCTTCAAAATATCACTCCCCATTATTGCCCTCCTTTGGGCAAAACAAATTAATCTTTCTGATACTCTGTTTCCTTGTCTTAGATAACAACAATGACAACAACAACAATAATAATCCACATGTATCATGTTATTTCCTCCATACCAAGCACTGTTCCAAGTGACTTATATGTAGCAACTCACTGAATTCTCACAATAATCTTGGAAAGGATGTGTTATTATCCCTATTTCATAGCTGAGGATACTGAGACACAGACAGGCTAAACAACTTGTCTAAAGTAACACAGCTAGGAAGGGGCAGCATTTGAAACTCACAATATATGGCTCTAGAGTTCGCACTTACACCCACATGATCCCACTCTGCATAGCCTATTGGCCTGAGGAATGGGTGGGTGAATTAAAATTCTTGGCATGTTTCTGGGGACACAATGAGGAAACCAATGCTTGGAAATCAGAAGGCAGCAGATGTTTTTTCCTGTGGGGGTCTCAGGCTGGACCTTGGTCCACAAGGGGCTCAGCTAGACAGAGAGGGTAGATATAGAGCATAAGGGAAGCAACGGGGAGGGTCAGGACATAGTGAAGATGAGGCATGCTTGAGGAGGGAATAATGACCGAGGCACAGGAGACGGACAGGAGGGGAGGCTGAGACCTTCAACACAAATCAGGAAAGTCAAGGTTTCTCAAGTAAACATGGCCATCAAAGGGTTTTCAGTAGAACCATTACATCATGAGCCTTTCCAAAGTCATATAATCCCTAGGGGCCTGTCCTTGAAGGAACCTCTGAAGTTATAAGGCTTAACCTTGTTCCAGAAAATGAAAAGATTCTTGAAGGCCAATCAGAGGGTCAGCGGCCAAGCAGCAGTGTGCTGCCTGCCATGTGCCCCGACCTGCTCCCTCTGCATCTCCCAGGCAGACTCTTGTTTGTTCCTGTCTCAATCTCCCTCTCCTTGTACTCTTTTCTTTGTCCCAACCCTCCAGTCTGGTTTATAAAGAGAAAGCCTTGGGTTTGAGCCCTAAATCTGTCATCGCAGTCTTCTGGAGAGACCTCATGCTGGATTTGAGAGAGCCCTGGTTTGAATCTTAGCACTGCTAGGCGAAATCAAAGATTCTCATTTTTCTCACCTTTATATTGGGATTGGCACCATCCATTTCATTGGGAGGACGGTTAAGTGAATTAATGATTGAGTATATGTTCTTGTAGAGTCCAAGGTCAGTCAGCCTGACCACCCCGGGGTAATCTAAAGACCACGTTTGTGTGGAAAGTGAGAAGTGCATATAATAGGGCAAAAAAGGCCCCTCTCTCCTGTGACTGTGGTCCAGCAGATGAGGTGATTGGGGCCCCTAACCACAGTGCTAAAGGAAGGGTTCGGGTTTGGGAGCCGGTGAGCTATCCGTGGTACCAAACACTGTCCAAGCGTTTGGCACCGGAAGGGGGGCCGTTCTGCCTTTTTTGTGTGTGTGTGTGTGGATGAGGGGACTGGGGATCTGGAATCGAACTCACGACCTCGCACTTGTCAGACTGGCGCTGTGCCGCTGAGCTAGATCCCCGGCCCTGTTCTCAGTTTTGAGGAAACTGGACCGTTGCTTTGACCACCGGTTCCGTCCAGTGTGTTGGTCGCCATAATACTGGACGGGCAGGGAGGAGAGGACAATAAAGACAACCAAGTAACGCCCCACAGGCTTTAACCTCATTCTTAAATGTAGGGTACTAAATGCTAGATGCGCCTGTGGTCAGCAGCCGGCCGTCCGAGACGCTAATCCTTTTCGCGGAGGTCTGTCCACGGTGCTGAAATATCGCACCAAGGAACCTGCGGAGGCGGCTTCGTGACGGTGAAGAGACGGGCGTCAGGACAGGAAGGGGGCTGGCTCTGTCCTCTGTGCTTCTGACACCGCGGCAGACAAGGGCTGAAGATGGGCAGGAGAGTAGAACACGGAAGACCCTGCGGCGGTCAGGGGCCTGGCTCCGTGTCCTCGGTGGGACCAGGGAGAAGCTGCTCTCTCTGATCTAAGGTGCTTCCGTTCTGTCAAATGAGCCACGAGTTCGCCCTGTCTTCTGAGGGTCTGGTCAACAGCTCCAGGGAAAAGAATCTCCTTGGATTCCTGCTCTGCAGAATGGGAGTGGCTCACGCACATTCCCTCCAGGCTTCTGCCCCGGGAAGGGACCTCTAGAGTCCAGAAGGGGGCGATCCAGTTCACCCAGCAGGGCTCGGCGGCTCTAAACTGCAAGGAGCCTCACCTTCTGAACTTATTCCTATTATGTAGATGGGAAAACTGAGTCCCAGAGAGGAAAACTGAGTCCCAGGCGGCCTGTCACCGGGATTAGGTCCGGCGCTTTGCCTTCCTAACTTCACCATTGCCCTGGACATAGCCGTCATTGTTTCCCACTTCTCAGACGAAGACCTTGAGATTCATACATGGGCACGATCAGGCAGGGGGCCAAAGGCTTCGGCAGAGCAGTAATCTGGGCTCTGCTGTCTCAACCCCAGTCCCTTCCTCGCCTGGCCCTCAGCCGCACCCCCTCCTGCCCCCCAACGCCGGCACCACTATGCCAACAAAGTTGAAGTCTCCCTCTCAGCGCGCTGGGTATACCTGCGGGTGGAGTGATTTTTCTCCTTATTCCCGACGGGTAGTGTTTTCTGTTTCTGAACCCCGTCGTGTTACGCTTTCTGGGAACCAGGCGCCCGGGGTGGTCTCCTCACCGCTCCCGCCCCCAGCCCCCGCTCTCAGACTGAGGGGAAGTTGCGAGTACCGCTTTAAAAATCCCAGCCTGGGCAAAACTTTGATGATAAATCAAGCAGCGGATCCCTCCGCCGCGGCCTCCTCTGGGCGGGCGGGAGGCAGAGGAGGGAGGGGTGCGGCGCGGCGACGCCGAGCGGAGTGGCCTTCCGCGCGAGGGAAGAGTCCCGCAGTCGGAGGCAGCCGGCTGGGCTTGCGCTCGCTGCCCGCAGCCAGGGCTGGGCCGGAGGCGTGCGAGGGCTGGGACCCGGGCCGGGCTGGACCCAGCGGGCAAGAAGCAGCGGCCCGAGTCGGGTAGCCAGGCCGCACCGAGCAGGGCACCGCAGGCGCGCGGTCTGCGGGCTCCGAAGCCCCGATGTGAGGCGGCGGCGCCCCCGGCCGGAGCGCGCACCATGGGGGCCCCGCTCGCCGTGGCGCTCGGCGCCTTCCACTACCTGGCACTTTTCCTGCAACTCGGCGACGCCACGCGGCCCGCCGGCCACGCGCCCTGGGACAACCACGTCTCCGGCCACGGTGAGTTCGGTCGCCGCCCCCACAGACTTCCCCACCGAACCCCACCCCAGGTTGCGCGGCTCCAACTTGGCGGCCCGGGGGCTCGAACCCTCGCTAACCACGACGGGAGTCCTGGGGCGCCCCCTGCCGGATCTACGAACCTGCCCTGGCATCCTGGCTAGTTCTGCGGAGGGGGCACCGGGAGCGCACCCCCACTCTCGATTTTAAGGAGAAGCCCCACGCTGTGCACACACATGCTCAGGCAGACCTCCATGTCCACACAGATAGTCACAGCTGCACTGACTGCTTTCTCACTCACAACTCCTGCCCTCACACATCTTCTCACACCTTGTCAGATCCCCCTCACTCAAATACACTTACGCCCACTACACACACACACACACACACACACGCACACACACACACACCAGGCACTGCGCTGGTGGGCTCACATCCTGCCAGCTGGCACCCAGGCACACACGCCTTGCCACACATGCTTTGCCACAACTCTTGCCTGGCTACCTGCAGACACACACACACACACACACACACACACACAGTTGTGCATATACTTTGTCCACCCACTCCTCTCTGCCCATCTGTTTTTCCCCTTTGTGGGTTTACCCCCAGGGCTGCTCTTGTCCTCTTCCTTTCCATCTTGCCCCTTCTGGCACTGGGAATGGTCATCTTGGGACCTGCTAGCCTGGGCTGCCACCTTCCCTGTCATGTGGGTGGCAAATCATGGATGCAGGCATTGTGGGAGCCCCTCAAAGACACTAGAGTAGGTGAGGTTACTGCTTCCGGCCAGGGGCGTGAGAGTGGGAGGGGGACACCTGGTGCTTTTGTCTGTTTCTGGGGTGAGTAGGAAGGTGTTGCTGTCCTTCCATAGGGTACCCCATCCTCACCATGGGCTCCCAAGGACTGAAGTGTAGGAAACCTCAACGCCACTGTGGGAAGTGGGAGCAAGCAAGTGCTCCTGGCACTGCCTGCCCGAGTGTCAGAAGCTCCTTCTGCCCCAGAGGAGCCCAAGTTGGCAGCAGAGTTGTGTGTCTGAGGCAGGCAGCTGTGGGGCTCCCTCTTCCCCTCTGCGCCAGCCTCTGGTGTGGGGGCCAGAGCATGGCTGACACCAGAGGAGACCCTGCTTCCCACCATCCCTTCCCCACTCGGCCTCTCAGAGAAGGCCCCAGCACCAGGGCTGGGCACTCAGTGCCCAGGGCCAGAGGGAGATTTGAACAAAGGGTCAAAAGGGAGGGATTTATTTCGGTAGATGGGGGGGTGGGTAGGTAACAGGGGTGTGTGTGTGTAGGGCTTGCTAGGTTGTGAAGCCTGTGAAGCCCAGGTGGGATGACTCTGGCGGAGGTGGTTTCCAAGTCATTCTCAGAGTCTCTGCTTTTAGGGACCCAGGACTCCCTGCACCCTTCTGCCTCACCGGGTTTGACAGCAACCACTCTGTATTGTTTGCACCCTTTGAATCCTTTACCTGTTTCTACTGATTGGGCTGGAGCGCTGGCAAATTGGGAAGGTGTTATTTTGATCCTTAACTTACAGATAGGGAAACCAAGGCTCAGAGAGGTGAAAGGAGTTGCCCAAGGTCACACAGTAAGAGACTGACTGAACCAGGACAAGCCTAGAGTCTGTCAGGAAAAGACAGCGCTGTGCCCAAGACATTCATCTCCCTGTCAGATTCCCTCCCATTCAAGGGAAACTGGGAATTCCTTCCCGTCCCTCCCTTCCTTGCTCACTCAGTTCCTTGGCACAAGTTGGAACTTACACTGGAAGGGTTTTCCAGGGAAGACTTCCCTGAGTTTTTGGTCCAGCGATGTACTAGCACTGGAGCTCTGAGGTTGCTGGTCATGCTGTCCCTGGAGCAGTGGACCTCCAGAACTTGGGTGCCAGTCTGTCATTCCCTGGGAAGCAGGCTCTGCCTTTTGTGTAACAGTCTCTGCCTGCCCCCTGGTGCCAGATCTGCTAAGGGGGCACAGTCCTCTCCCATAGCCGTAATTGCCATCTGTACCCTGGAGGTCCTGCTAAGGCCAGAGGAGGGGCTAGGTGGAAAGGGAACGGCATAGGCTGCTGGGGAATCTGGCTTCTTTCCTGACCCCCTGCACCTCTCTGGGCACATGAGTCACCCCTTAGGGGCTCCCTTACTGTCCCTCAAGAAACAAGGGGGCTGGGCTGCTCCACAGGGGCCAGGCTGCCTTCCTCCGACATTGCTAGGTTCAAAGTCACCAAGTAGTGGCTGCCAAGGAACCCCTGCAGCTGCCCCTTTGCCAGGCCAAGCACCTGCCACCACAGGAAGGGTTTGGAGCCACTCACTTAATCACAAAAAGAAACTGTTATTAATGATAGTGAGACACAGCGAATAAGTGGGTCATGTCTAATAAGCCATTTGTGTTCAGGAGGAGAATACCAATTTGATAAAAGCTGTGTGTGCTGAAAACGCTCAGAAATTGCTGTTTAGCAGATTGGAGCCTGATCATTTCATTATTCCTGGGCTCTGTGTGTACTCAGCTGATTCAGGAAATGTGGCCAGGTCAGGAAGGTGTCTCTGTGTCTCAGGGTAGGAGGTGGTGGGCTGGGAAGGAGCCTGCTGTCCCCATGGTGGCTGCTTATTGCTCCTGCTGCATCTGAGCCCTGCCCGGCCACCCGGCTAGCACCTTCAGCCACCTGCCCTGGGACTTGTCACAGGGAGAACCTGCGGTCAGGTGGGTCAGCAAGGACATCTGTTTCACTTTCCCTCTCCCTCCTGCCTCCCCTCAACTTGCTTTGAAGAGGCTTTGTGAAGGTGTGGGGAATGTGTGTCCTGCATGGCTGTCCACAAGGCGACAGGAATCAGGAGGTGGCGTGGTGATACTCAGTTACTACACCTAGTAGTTGTGCGATAAAGGACAACTGTTTTGATTTTCCTTATCTAAAAGGACTCCAGCACAGGTGGGAGGAAAGGTTTATGAGGTGCTTACCATGTGCTGGGTGCTGCCAAGCCCCTTGCCGGTATGAACTCACTTAGGCCAGCATCGTGCGTGGTTTTAGACATGTGAGGAAACCGGGGTTCAAGAAGGGTCACTGACTTACCCAAGGTCACTGAATCTGTGCCAGGAGATGGAGAACCATGTTCAGAGGGTAAGCGTGCCTGGCAGTTCTGGGCCTGCCTCTTCTAGGACAGCCTTAAGATGGGCTCAGCTCTTTCCAGTGACAGACTTCACCCTCTGCATAGCCAGGTGCACTCCCTTCCAGCTTCCGGGAACTGGTGACGCTATGGGTTTACCAGAAGGAGCTGGTGACTCAAAAAGGTGACAGGACCTTGCTGAGTCCATGTGCAAAACCCTCTTTCTAGATCCAGTCCAGGGCAGGGGTCTGGAAGGCGGGTGCTTTGTGAGGATTTTTGCAGATCCACAGCCTCAGAGTCCCCAGAGAGTTTCTTACAATGCAGACCCCCCTAAACCCATTGGCTAAGACCAATTATGGATAGGGCCCAGGAATCTGCATTTTAATAAGCTCCGCAGTGGATTCTCACACAGCCTAGTGTTAGGGAGCCATTGCTTGAAGTATTTACCCATACACTACCTCAGGAAATGTAGGGATGGGAATTGCCTGGTCCTAGGGACAATTTTGATTTGGCTTTGCAAGGAGTAGTAGTTCAGGCCAGGCAGGCATATGGACCCTCAGAGGAACCCTGGGAAGCCTCATACTGCAGCACATATCATCTGCGCACACACACACACACACACACACACCCTAGACCAGCACCTTCAATTATTAATACACCCAGTACAGACAAAGACTGTGGCTTGGCCTGGTGCTTCATCCATTGAGTAATTCACTGTCCTGAGATTCTGTGTGTTGCCAGGAGGGAACAGTAGGGTGCTCTGAGAGGAAGGGACACTGGGCCATTTGGCAAGCAGCTTGTGTGCTGAAAAATGACTCTGGCTTCCGTGTGTTCCTTACTGAACTGTTGGTATCTTATAATCAATAAGCCAGCTGGTTTGGTGGCTGAAAGATAGAGAAAATTGAGTCCTGTCTTTTGAAGGTTATGATGTTAAAAATGTGTTCGCCTTTGTCTCAGGCATTGGTGATTATTCTATCAATTATACCCGCAAACACTCCGCCCTGGGCTAAGGGTTTCCCGCCTCCTATGGGGAATTGGCCTCACAAAGCAGTTTCCCCACATCCTTCCCCACATCCTTCTGGATTAGTTTTGACATCTTGTCCATCAGCCACTCCTGTAGTCTTTTTCCCAAGCAGGGGAAGCTGCAGGTGGCCTGTAGGGTGCAGGGTACTCTGCTTCTTGCTGTGGTGACAGTAAGGGTGGTGGGCAAAGTCTTCCCATGGCAAACAAGCAGTCAAAGTGAGGAGTAGCTGAAAGAGCAGCCCCTTCTGACACACCATCCACGGGCCAGGAGATAGAACCCCTGGAATGAATGATGGGGACCCCTTTTCCCAACCTCCTCTCTTACAGCAGAGAGGTGTGAGGCCCAGGGTCAGGGGGATTTTGCTCAGAATTTCTAGGACGCCACTGCTTGGCATTTAGGAGTCTTCAACTCTGCACACATAGAAGGATAATACAGAGAGGCACATACCTATGGAGCTCACATCAGCAATTAAATATATTGTCCCATTTGCTCTTTACTAGAACCTGAGAAGAGGGGACTGTCCTGGGCCCCCTGTATTGATGAGAAAATGAGACTCAGACACCTAGCAAGTGTTGGAGCCTGAATTTGACCCAGAAAACTGGCTCGGGGTCAGTGCTCACCCTGCTGTTGGATCTGAGAGAGGAGGAAGGAGAGGCCCAAGGTCACATGAGAGGGCAGATGGGGCCGCAGGACTTGGCTCCCGGTTGATTTCATGTCACACCCACCAGGAGGTTGTGCAGCTAGTGAAGTGGTGGCTCCCACGGCAGAATCGCCCCCTCCCCTCTTGGTTGAAAAAGAGGGTGGGAAGAGAGGAGGTGCCGGCATAAACAGTGTCCGCAGTACGGGTCTGAAACCCACTTTCGGGTGCTTAGCCATTCCCCGGTGCAGTAGGGGCCAAAGCAGCGGTGGATGGGGTTGTGGGGAGAGTGTCTTACACTGAACAGGATTTGGGGCCCGCTGGGTGCTCGGGGCTCAAATGCCTTGGGTCCTGGGACTGGTCTGGGAGGTTGCAGGAAATAAACGGGTGGGTGACAGGGCAAGGGTCTGAGTTCCAGATCCTAAAAGTTTTGCTTATTACAAGTTAATATATTCTTACACAGTCAGGTAATTTTAATTTCATGAGAAATTCGTAGTTGTAGTAAAAATATCACAGAGTTGGAGAGGGCTGCTGTCCTGGTCCCCTCCCCCAGCCCTGCTGCCTCCCCTTCCTCAGCCCAGTGAGGAGAGTCCCTGGGCCTCAGCTCTGCCGCCCCCGGTTAAACTCTTCTTTAAGACTCCCTGGAGCCCTTAGCATTACTGGGCCCTACTGAGAGATCTTAGGCAGAACCCAGACAGACCTCTTACATTTTAATAGTTATGCATTTATTTTAATGTGGACTAGGAAAATATCACCAGCATATCAAACCTGTGATTTTACAGATATGATTGCTTAGGATGAGACTAATGGAGTATTAAAAAAGAGTGGGTTCGTTTACAGGAACACACTAAAGACATAATAGTGTAGGTGGCACACAGGCATATCTTTGGGGACCCACGGAGTAGAAGTGACGAGGCTGGGGCCTTCAGCCTAATGGGGGCTGTTGTCTTGTATTGGAAGCTTGGTCTTTCATTCCTTCATTCATTCAACAGATAGCAGTTGAGCACCTGCAGCGTGCCAGGCTGTTTCAGCCACTGGGGACACATCAGTGAAGAAGACAGATAAGGGTCCTGCTGTTGTGGAGTTGTCAGTCTAGTGGGAGAGATAGACAACTAAACCCATAAAGAATATATAAGTATAAATTGCAAAAAGATTAAAGAGGCAGGTGTGATGCTCTGCTTGGAGAAAAGTACTTACCCCTGGGGCAGTAGTGAGCTCCCTGTCATAGAAGGTGTACAAACTAGATCCAGCCAGTTATTAGTTGGAGATGTTATTGAGGGGACTTCTGCCTTATTTCCCATAGGAGCAAAGACTGACAAGGTAGGCAGAGAAGCCAGAACACAGCGGGCGGTTAATAAAGATCTGTCACATAGCAATTTAGTGATCATGCTAGCACAAGGGCCCAGGTAAGAAAAGCTCCCAATTCCAAGGATGCCTGGCCCACGCAGGGAGTGTGGTGGAGAGAGGGAGCCTTCTCTGCCCGTTTTCAGGGATGGGGACAATGGTTTTTTGTGCTGTTACTCTGAGTGGAGCTCTGAGTGGAAGTGTGGGGCAGGGGCTGGGTTTCGTTCACCTTCTGCCTCTGCCTTGCAGTGTGACTTAGAAGGACCCTGCCTTTCTCTGGGCCTCAGTTTCCCCCCCCAAAAGTAATAGCTCCACCTAAGCTCTAGGGCCTGGGATTCTTCCACCCCACCCTCCTGAGCCCTGTCTGCCTGCCCCTTCCCGCTCAGAGGTCTCCCGGGATCTGAACCAAAGCACCTGCTGGCGGGTGCTCATCTGGCCCTCTCTCTGCCCACCCACCCTCCTCTCACACACATCCGAGAAGGGCGGTCCCACTTCATAGATGGTAACACTGAGCTCACCCAGTAATGGACTCTCCCAAGGACACAGAGATATTAAGTGACAGAACCAGTCTTGAGCCCTACTTATGGGGCAGAGCCAGAGTTCTTAACCTACTCCTCTGTCCTGCTCTGCTGCCAGGCCTGGCAGCCCTGATTCCATGGGGCCCACATGGAAAAGGTGCTGCCAGACACAGCAAAAGTCAGTGCTTCCCTTAAAGGGCAGCGTCTGAGGGTCTGTGCTGTGGACGGTCCCTGCCTGGGTGTGTTGAAAGGGTGGGTGTGTGGCAGCTAAGGCGGGCTGGGAGGGAGCCTGCGTGGTCCCTCAGCTTCCCGCCTGACGGGCCAGTCTTCTGCCCTCCGAAGTCTTTGCTTCACTGCCAGCTCCTCGGATGCTGCTGAGAGCTACCTGGGACGGGCTGCCCGTGCCCACCCGGGCGGGTCCTCTGCACACCCAGCTATCCAGACCCTTCCCTCCTGGACCTGCTTTTCCCTGGGTCTCTCTTGCTTGCTTTCTCCAGATCTTTCTCTCTCTCTTCCTTTCTGTCTTTTATTTCTTTCTGTTTCTCTTTGTCCTTTTCTCCCATGTCTGCTGTAGCATTTCTCTCTCTTCTCATGTTCCTTACCCTATTTCTTTCTCTCTTTCTCTCTGTACATGTACATGTGTATACACATACACACACACACATACACACACACACACATACACCCTTCTTCAATTGGCATCTCAGGATTACACATACATGCATTCCATATATCAAAATGATACTCACACAGAGCAAGCACTCAGTAACTGTTAGGTGAATGCATGATGGAGTGAATAAATAAGTGAACAACCAAATGGCAAAGCTGGAAGGGACACTAAAACTTGCTAGACCAGTGGCTCCTCATTTGTTCAGAAGTTACAGTCCCGCGACTATGAAAAATGCCTCAGAAAAATACCAGCTGGTTTTCCCATAGTTTCAAGTGTTGTGCTGACACCCTGCAGCTCAACTCTGGTTCCCAAGGGGAAGCAGCCTTCATTTTTCTGGTGACAAAGCTGAAGCCCAGAGCAGTACCAGGGCTGGCCCTAGGACACAAGTCTGTGGCAGAGCCAGGCTGCAGTTCCAGAGTCCCATCCACTGGGGAACAGAGCTGTGTTTTCCCAACAAGTCCTTGATGAGTATCTTAAGAGGAAGGGAATAACGAATAGCAAACCAAAATAGTTGCAAAGCTGGGACAGTGAATAGGACAGGAACAAGAGGGCCTTAGAGGCTGCTCACTGGTAGTCCGAGAAGACTTCCTGGGAGAGGCAGCACCTTCTAAAGCTGTAGCCAAGCAGTGGCAGGGTTGGGAAGGGATACCAGAAACTGATAAGCCATACCTGGCTGCCTTGGTCTGGCAGGGTGTCACCTGGGGAGTTGTGAGTGTGGATTTGTGTGTGTGGGGATCTGGACATGGGGCTGCAGAACTTGGCCTTGATCTGGAAGGCAGGGGCAACCGTGAAACTTTCCAGGTAAGGAAGGCCGATGGTCAGGATGGAGGAGGCTGCCTGCCAGGACAGCACTGAGCTTATGGGACCATTGAGGCTAGAGCTGGCAGCCATGCAAGGGGGTAGAAACTGTGTGTGTGTGTGTGCGCGTGCGTGCACGCGCACATGCCCAAGAATACACACAGCTATCTCTTCTTTCTTAGTCCTTGTCCACACCAACTTCTTCCCTCCTGTGCGTCTGTCCCCAAGCCTTGCTTGACCTGCATGCTGCTTCCTCCTCTTTTGACCCCTGGATCTGTGCTACCTCCTGGAGAACCCTAGGCCCTGTGAAAGCCTCACTGGCACCCCTAGCAGGCAACACTGGGTGCCACTCAACACGCCCATCTTTCAGCAGAGCCAAGTGAGGCTCACAGTGGTGGCGGTGGTGCCCTACAAAGGAGCAGAACCCAAAGTTCATAGTCCCTCATCCTGGCATTAGAAAGGTGTCGGTGGGCAAAGGGGTTCTTGCCTGAATTCCTTTTCTCAGCATCTGCAGGCTTGGTTCCTGGCTGAGGCGGGAAGGCTGAGAGCAGACGGCAGGGTGTCTGTTTTGCTTTCCGAGGTTTTAAAAAAATCATTTCCGGCCTCGGAGGCAGCAGCAATTACTGCCGGCTCGCTGGGGAGCTGTTTGCCGCCTGTCATCGGCCCGGGGAAAGGGTCCCTAATGGAGGCCCTGCGGCCAGAGCGCAGGGTAGTGGAAATAGCGCTCAAAGCAAAGGCGCACTAATGGTCTAGGCAGGCAGGCAGGCAGGCAGGCCGGCGGAAAGCAGGAGGGCTGAGGCCTGGGGAAGGTGCCCAGCTGGGCGAGAGTCCTGAGCCCTCCACTCCCTTCCATGGTCTCTGGACCTCTGTGTTTCGCTGGAAACCCCAGCCCTCACCCCTGCTCTGCGCATCTGGGCGTGTCCGGCCCCCCTCAGGCAGAGGGAACTGTCTGTGGGAGGCCCTGGGTTGGCCAGAACCCCTTCGGGGCTGGGGGTTGCCTCTTGGAGAATAGTCAGTGTTTCCAGGTTAGGTCAGCCAGGGCTGAGGGACCTGGAACCTTGGGGAGGAGGAGCTGGGTATACACGTTTGGTGAGGGGAGTGTGCGCAGCCCTTGTCACTGCTCCTCCTCTGAGCTCCTCGGCACCCCCAATACCTACTTTACAGATGAGTAAACTGAGGCTCAGAGATCTGCCCACTCTGAGAAAGTGTAGTTACAATTCAAATCCAGACTGCCTGACTTGAGAGCCTCCCCCTCATTTCCCAAACAGCATTTGGCAAGGTTGGCATGAGCTTGGGTGTGCGCTAGGTCCTGAATGGAACCAGACTGGACTCAGGCCAGGCCTCAGAGGGGGTGGGGGGTCACAGCTATGCACTCCAGAACCTCTGCTCTGGAGCGTCGTGGGTGTCTGTCTCAGTCACCCTCCTGTTGGTCTCTGTGCTCCCTTCTGGATGCCCCATCTCTGCTTCTTTCCCTCTGCTCTGTTCTCTCCCTGGCCCTCCTGAGGTCCATCCTTAGCAGCTCCTATGCTTCTCTTTCTCCACTGTGAATCTGGGGTGCTGTTTTCTGGGGTCTAGGGTGATCTCTGTGCTTGTGCCTGGTGTGCCCTGCTTTGCTTGCTCCAGCCCTCCATCTCGGCCCTGGCTGGCAGCAGGGACAGGTGAATGCCTGAACTTGCGTTGCACCCTGGTCTCAGTTCAGGCTCCTACTCACTTCCCTGAATCTCCTTAGCCACCGGTGCACTGGGCCCTGCCTACCACTGGCTCTGCAGGTCACACAAGGTAAAGACAACAAGAAATGGCTCCTGTGCCACTTCAGAAGCCCTGCACACCTGTTCCCCGGCCTGCTCTTCATAAGCCCCGCACTGTTGCTGGTCCCTGTACATTTTCACATTTGCCTCTCCTCCCTGAGGCTCTGATGTGTGGGAAGAAGACATGGAAATTCCACTGGGGAAACCTGTTCAACTCCCACAATCCTGCAAGTGCCAGAGTATTTTCACTCTCCTTAAATCTCCCTAGATTTGTAATTCCACTGCTGTCTCCCTGAATATGTGCTGGTGGCCTTGGGAGGTGCCCTGCCCCCAGCTGCCGGCTCCAGCGCTGCTGACCTGCTGTGTCAGGCCTGCCTGCCAATGTCCCCACCTTCACTGTGCTTCAGCTTTCTGTCTGTAAGAAGAGGTAGCTGGGTGGGTGGGTGGGGGACACTACACAACTGTAATGGTAGCCACTCAGGAGGCTGACGCAGAAGGATTGCAGGTCTAAGTCCAGCCTGGGAAATTTAGCAAAACCCTGTCACAAAATAAAAAATAAAAAGAGGTGGGGACGAAGCTCAGTGTTCCCTGGGTTTAATCCCCAGGGCCAGAAACAACAACAAGGACAAAAAGAGAATGCCTATAGCTGCTTCTGGCTGCGGTGAGAATTAGGGCCGGGGATGCAGCTCAGTGGCAGCTTAGTTGGCAAAGCACTTGCCTAGCTGTTGTGAAGCTCTCGAAAAAGGGAAAAGAAACCTCTACGAAAAGTGATGATACGCTGCTGCATGCTACCTCAAAAGTATGCCATGAAGTGAAAAGCTGGTCACAAAAGAACACGATTCCATCTATATGAAGTATTCAGAGTAGGGAAATCAATCGGTAGAGGCAGAACACACGTTTGGCCCAGAGGGTGATGAGAGGCGGGGTGGGGAGCTACTGCTTCATAGGTACAGGGTTTCTTTTTGGGGTGACAGAGGTGTTTTGGGACTAGAGAGAGATAGTGGCTGCCTGGCACTGTAAATGCACTAAGTGTTACTCAATTGTTCACCTTAACATGGCCAATTTTATGTTATATAAATTTCTCTTCAATTAAAAGTAATGAACTAAATAAAAAGGAAACTCATCTATGGTGCATCCCAGGCTGCCTACTTGATGGATGTTTTCACATTTAATTTTTACAATGAGGTGGCTGCCAGCCTTCTCCCATTTTACGAATTAGAAAACTGAGGCACAGTATCACTAGGCACTTCTAACTAAATGTTCTCTCTTAATTTCTATTGGCCAGGGCTTATGTGTCTAAAACAGCATTGTCCTGGTGCCACAGGGTCTATTGCATCCTGCACTCTGAAACCCACCCCTCGCCTGTGTTAGTTCATCAGTCCTCTAAATAGGCCCTCAGCCAATGGCACAAGTGGGACAGAAGTGCAGAGAAGTGAAGTAGCTCATGCACATCACACAGCAAGTCAGGGCGGAGTGGCTGCTTACACCCTCCTTAGCCTTTCCTGTAAACTGGGCGCCTCGGCCAGCCCTGGCCTTCCTCCTGGCGTGCTTCCTGCGCACGGAGCCAGGTCTGAGGAGTATGAGACTGCAGAGAGGTTGAGGGCTGTGGCCCAGTGTTTGCTCTGTGCAGCAAAGGAAACCACACCCACCAGGAACAGCCCTTCTTTGATGTCTGTATTTCATTCAAAATCCTTGGATTCAGGCCCTCGGTAACATCTTCGTGTTTGTTTTGATACAAATGTGACATCTTTTCTCCATTGTTCTGAAGGGATGTTGCTGCCTCCAGGAATCGTTTCCATGCAAGTCACCCCCCCATCTTGTGGTTTGTTTACTCTCCAAGTGCTTGACCAGCCTTGTCCCTCTCAGAACAAGAAAGGCCTCTGGGTCAGAGGTCCACCAGGAGCAAGCCTCTGGGGTAGGGGATGCTGGTGACTCTTAAGATAGGCCTGTTGGCCACCAGAAGCCAGGACTGGGGACAGTGGTAGCTGCCCACTGTCATTCATACTTCCGCCAGCCCCAGCCCCTTTGGACCAAGAAGAAAGTCTTCGTGCTCTGAATTTAACACCTAACCTTTGCCAGTCTCCCTTGTTAATGAGAAATATTGGAGGTGGAGGCCCAGAGGCCCCAGCAGCCTACCCTCCCTGGCTGGGATTTACGGATGCTGTTCAGTTTTCATAGTGTTGATTTTTACAGTTACCCTCTATTTATGGCAAGTGATGCTGATTTTCCATTTATGACAGTCATAAAAGTCTCCTTTTAAGCTGAATTTATTTAAGTAAAAAAGGAAAGATGCTTTGAAAATAAATATTAAGTAAATAATAGTGCTGGTGATACAGGGATCTGTGGAAATGGTGAGGGAGGTCCCCCAAAGGCTGGATTCAGGAAGCCCTTTTCTGGACTGCCCTTTCCTCTCTCAGTCTCTCCTGACTGTAAGCTCTGTCGGCCTTCAAGACCAAGCGAGCGTATCTCCCTCAGAGCCTTCCCTGACTCCCCAGTGTCAACTCAAGCTTGTGTATCCTCCCAGAGCTCCTGTGTACACTGCCCTGCTCATGCCTGGGCAGAGGAATGACTCATGGCCATGGGAACAGTGCTCACCTTGAACAATTGCATGGTGGTTCAGACTCAATTCAAGCCAGTGTTGGTACAAAACTCCCTGGCACGTATGTCTGTCCCTTCGGTGGACAGCAAGCTCCCTAAAGGGTGGTGCCTGCTCAAAAACATCTTGGGAAGCCCTGTACAGGGCCTAGCCAAAGGTGAGGGCCAATAAGGGTGGGTCATTTTCATTCTGTTGGAGGGAGGACTCAGCTCCTGTCGCATGCTGCTGAGGCGTGTACACGGTCCACCTCTCACGGGAAGGACAGCCTGCTCGCTTTTGCTTGCCTGTTTAAATGACCATCACCAATTCACTGTCGACCCTCTTGCTGTGGGCAGCGTTTCAGGGGCCATGGTCTCCTGGGAAGACACAGAGGCTCAGGAACCTCCTTGGCCCAGCCCTGAGCAGTGCCTGCAACTTCTCAGGGAGGACAGGGCTCTGGCTGTGGCCTTTGGGCTCCCTTAGCCTCCAGCCTTCTTGGTCCCTTGGGGGCTTTCTCCATCCTGCTTTATCTGGTTTTCCTTTAGGGAGGGTTGATGTTTTCTGATTTTAGGAGCTAAGTGAGATGAACAAGCTGGTGAGCTGGAGCCTCATTAGATCCTCCTCCTGCAGCCCTGTCCCTAAGAGAGCCACTTTTCTGCTGCCTTCCTGACCCCTCGCCACCCAGCCGAGCTGGGCATAGAGCAGGAAATGCCCCACAGAGGGTCATGCTTCTTAGAGCTGAAAAGGAGAGAAGACTCCAGCTCTGGATGGGGATTTTTTTTTTTTGTCATTTCTGGAGCTGTGATCTAACTTTGTCCCTTCAACATTGTGTGACCTCAGGTTCTGACACTCCTCTGAGCAGCATTGCTCCTGCCATTCACAGGGCTGATTAGAGTTCTTCATCCTGATTTTCCAGTATGAAGTAGGGTCCTATGTATAGTGCCTGGCATGTAGGAGGGCTTTTCTGCCTGTCACCTGCTGGAGAATGACAGGGGCAAGGATACAGGGGCCCTGCCACCCCTGGTAGTCTTCAGACTCAGTGCAGCGATGGTGCCAGCAGAAGCTGGGCAGAGTTAGACTCTGCAGTCCTGAGCCCTGAACTCAGATCCCAGTGGCTGCCCCCGACTTACTTTGTGACCTTGTGACATACCTCCCAGAACCCCAGTTGCCATGGCCTACAGAGTCACTGTGAGATTACATGGATCAGGCCATTACCTTTGTGGCATGCAGGGCCCCTCCGATCTGAAAGATAACACAGCAGAGCTGCAGGCTGGGCCATGTGCTGGCTACCGTGGCCTTTGTGTGTTGTTCTGTTTCATTCTCAGTTGCCTTCCACAGGAGGACTCAATGGCCATTTGCCATCACTAAGCCTCATGGCTCTTTTCTTTATTGTCTTTAACTGAAATCCTCTGGGTTCGTACTTGACATTCCTTTCTTCATTCTTTCTTTTATTCATTCATTCACTCACTCATTCATTCATTCACTAATTCAGTACATGCTGATCCCCATGTGCAACCCTGAGTAGCTCTCAGAGACACCGATGTGAGGTGGACTTGGAACCTCAGGGAACCAAGGAGGGTTTCCAGCCCGGCCTGGGGAGCAGGGTCTGGGCAGAGGGCCACTGTGAGGGCCACATAAGCCAGGATGTCAGGCATTGTGTGCTGGCCAGCCACAAGAAGGACACATGTAAGTAGCCTGAGGGGCTGTAGCAAGTGCCTGAACAGAGCCAGAGTCTGTGAGCCTCACTGTGACCCTGAGGGCTTGTAGCTTCCCAGCCCGATCCCAGTATGAAAGGCTCTAGACAGGCCAGGATATTGCTCAGTGGCACAGCGCCTGCCTGGCAAGCATGAAGTTATGAGTTTGACTCCTAGTACAAAAAAAGAAAGAGAGAGAGAGAAACAGAGAGAGAGAGAGAGAGAGAGAGAAAGAAAGAAAGAAAGAGAAAGAAAGAGAAAGAAAGAAAGAAAGAAAGAGAGAAAGAGAGAGAGAGAAAAGGAAGGGAGAGAGAGAGAAAGAGAGAGAGAAAGGCTCCGGAAGCCCCAGCAACCTGGATCAGGGTTATACCCGCTGCCACTAGGCTGCTGCCTATGTCTGTGTGGGACCAGTGGTACCCCTGAGCTCCTGCTCCATGCCTGGTATTGTCCTAGCTGCTGAGATACAGCAGCACCAGACTACAATCCTTGCCTGTAAGGAGCTCATGCTCCATTTGTAGGATTGACAGGAAATGAAAGAAGTGAGCAAAAATGTAACAGGTTAGGAGAGGTGATCAGAAACTCTTTGAGGCAGGGTAAAGGGGGCTGGAGAGGGGCTCAGAGGAGGCCTCCCTGTGGAAGTGGCACAGGAGCAAAAGCATGAAAGGGGCACACAGTGAGCCCTGGGGATGGGGAGGACACAAATCCAGAAAATGTGTGTTGTGTGGAAACCGCTGCTGCTGCATGGGAGCCGTGAGTACATTACACACAGCCAGAAAGTCACCATTTGGCAGCATCAGGCGCTTTTAGGGCACTATGCAGCCATCACCACCATCCAGCTCCAGAAATTTTGTTTCATTGGCTTGTTTCATGGTATTGGAAATTGAACTCAGAGTGCTCAGGGCTACCCTAACCCTTTTGATTTTTTTATTGTGAGACAGGATCTCACTAAGTTGCTGAGACTGGTCTTGAACTTGCAACCCTGCCTCACCCTCCCCAGAAACTGGGAATGGGCTGGGTATATAGCTCAGCAGCATAAGCGCCTGCCTGGCAAGCGCAAGGTCCTGGGTTTGATTGCCAGTACCAAAAAATAAAATAAGATAAAATAAAATAAAATGAACTCCCAGAAGCTGGAACGACAGGTGTTGACCACCACTCCCAGCTTCCAGAAACTTTTTATTACCCTGCACAGAGACTTGCCCGCTACACCCTAGACCCTCTGGTGCATCCCCATCACCTCCCTCCCAGCCCCTGGCAGCCACCCTCCTCTCTGTGAATTGGACTGTTCTGGGGACCTTGCATAAATGGAATCACACCACATTTGTCTTTTGTGACTGCTGTGGGTGACTTAGCCTGATGTCCTCAAGGTTCATCCAGTGTGGCTTCTATCAGAAATTCCTTCCCTTCTGAGGCTGCATAATAGTTCTTTGCATGGATGGACTGCACAGTATTCTGTATCCATTCATCACTAGAGGTTTTGAAGCACAGAGTGTCACAGTGTGACCAGTAAGAGATGGGGCCTGGTATGAAGGGTGACTGAGCAGCCAGCAGGACACCCCACACTGTCTGAGATTCCTGGGCAGATCCGTCCTTACCCCCCACCCTGAACCTGAGGGGAGCCCATTCTCCAGCAGAGGTTGCTGGCTGGGCTCAGGAACATTCTCTGCAGGCTTCCCGGAGGAGGCAGCCTCCCCCCAGATTGGAGGGGCTAGGAGGGCTGCTCAGAGGGAGGAGGGAAGTTGGGGATGCACCAGAGAGAGGGTCTGGGGTGGGGAATCTGGGTTTAGTGATGAGGGAGTCGCAAGGAACCTGGGCTGCCTCTGATGTAAATGGAAAAACCTCTGCCTGAAGGAGCCCAGCCACTTCTGGGAGGTGGAGCACTGGCCCCAAAGGAGCCTTGAGAGGAGGACGGGACTGGTGGGTGAGACACAGCTGCTGCGTCTGTTGCATGTTCCAGTGAGGCAACTGGAAACATCTTTAAAGATCTTTCTGGTGTTGGGAGTTTGGAGTGAGAAGACAGGGAAGGGAGTGCCATTTATTGAGCCCTACTGTGTACCAGGAAGGAGGCATAGGTCACTTTGTGTTGTTCTTTCAACTCTGTCTCTCTGTCCCTTGTCAGTGAAAGAAATAGGCTCAGAGAGACAAAAGGGTTCTCCCAGGACACACAGCTGTGAAGGAGGGGACAGGATTCCAGCACATCCTGAAGGCAAAGCCCTCGTTCTTTGTGAAGGACGAAGTCTAGAGTTTGGGGGATGGTTGAGGCCTGCCAGGTCATCTCTAACCCTGCCAAGAAACTAATCCCTGGCTCAGGCTGGGCCCACAGAGGCAGTGCCCGCAGCACATGTCCCCAGGACTGCCCAGGGTTAATGAGTGCATCGCTCCCCCAGTCAAAGCAGAAAGGAAGAAATGCTGCACTCAGTCCTGCTCTTCTCTCCCTGTGCAATCCTAATTTGTGGACTCTGGTTTTAATTGTCTTCCCTTAGGGCCTGGCCCAGCTTGGACCCTGGGGCCAGAGAACACATTTCACTCTTTCACCGAAATCCATAATTATTCTAGGCCCCGGGCATGGCTGGCATGGCTGCGAGTCACCTGGGGCAGAGGAAGCCAAAGAAGAGAGATGGTTCCTTTGTCCCCAGCTCTGCTGTGGTGCTAATGTGGGGGCGGGATCCTGGAGGCTGCAGGGAGGGCATGGGGTGGGGACTGGCCAGGAGGCTGCCTGAGGATGTTCTAGAAGTCGCAGTCTTGCACTGTAAGGTCCCCCAGAACTGGCTTTGGTTTCACCACTGACTCACTTCGTGGCCTTGAGCAAGTCACAGCCTCTCTGAGCCTTGGCTTGTCCATCTGAAAAATGAGGAAAATGAGAGTCATCCCCACCCCATGGCATCATGAATAAATATATGCAGAGGGCCTGGCACACAGCCTGATTGCAAACAGTTGTCTGTATTTCTTCAACTTCAGAGATTATTATTTCATCATCATCATCATTACCATCATTAGGACACCATGGATCACCCCCCCAGCTTCCAGTACTAAGGTCCTCACAGGGTTAGGGGAGGGAGGAGTCTCTTGCCGGTGCTCTGTGAGGTGAGAGGAACTGAGCTCCCTGTCTTTGATGGTGTGCAAGAGGGAGGCAGAAGGGTGGAGCCTGATGGCTCGATTTTACCTAACAGTTCAGACCAAAGCCTGAGGAGCTGCTACACCCATGGATCCTGGTCACGGCTGTTGTCAGAGCTGGGTTTTGAGTGCAGCGCTGTGAGTTTGGGGAAGAACTTCACCTTCCTCACCTGTCAAATGGGAATGGACTGGTGTCTGCATAGAGCCAGACATGCAGTAGGTGCTCAGTACTGAAGTCTTTGCTTGAACCCTTGCTGCCTGTGGCGATTTTTCCTTGTTGCCTCTGCTGTCAGGATACACTAGGCTTCGAGACCTGGCTTACAGGCTCCTCCTCTCTGAAGCCTTCGTAGGTCCCCTGTCCCCAAGTGCAGATGACCTCTCCCCTTCCCAATTCCCAGGCACTGCCTGCCCCTAAGACGCGCCTCACATTCTGCTGGTATCAGAGCCAAGGGCTCACAGCTGCAGGACCTCAGTGCTTCAGAGAGAAAAACACCCCCCCACCATCCCCCTCACCCCACCAGTGCTATTGGCCAGACTCAGTCCCACCCCACTGCCCGCTCCTGTCCAGTGCTCCCAGTGCTCCCCTGCACACATGGGCTCCTCCCTCCTGGGTTGTGTGGGGCAGGCTCAGGACAGGCCTGGGAGGCTCATGCTCTGTGTAATACCCAGAGCCTCAGTTTCCCTTCTTATCCTACAGGTACAGTGCTCCTTGTCACCACAAGGTCATAGCTCTTGGGATCCTGAGGGGGCCTCCCCCATGGCATACCACCTGACTGGGAATGGGGCCAAGGTACATCCTCTTCTGGGCCTGGCTGCCTGCTCCCAACTGTGAGGGTGGACAAGGGGCGGCCCCCCAGGCTGACACAGGTCACCACATGCTGGGTCACTGCCTGCACATGCAGTATTACATTACCAAAATGTGCTACGAGCACATAAAATGCACTGATTCCCATGGTTTAGCACAAAAAAGGAATGTAAAATGACTCACTAGTAATTTTATTACATGTTGAAATAATAATTTCTTGATATCTTGGGTTAAATAAAATACATTATTAAAATTAATTTCACATTAAAATTTTTTCCACCTGACTACTAGAAACCAGAATATTCCATGTGTGTTTTATAACGTGGCCCCATTCTGAGTCAGCCAGGCAGCGCCATCCTGCACGGCCTTCCTTGGGGGCTGCCATGGGGGGAAATGTGCTCTGCTACGCCTCTCCGTGAGCTAAGCTGTTCCTTGGGGTGGGGTGGGGCTCAGAACCTCACCTGTCCCCTGCTCCCCACCACCACCTCCCAGCCCAGGGCTCCCCTCTTTCTCGGGACTGGAGGGGACAGTATGGAACAGGAGAGTGAGAGCCCTTCAGAACTGGGCATCTCATGTCTGCCTCTCTGGACTGTGGAGGCCTGGCAGGCTGCAGCAGCAAAAGGGGAGGGGGCTGACAGACATCACATTTCCTGGGTGACCCATACATTGCCAGGCATCTTTCCAGAGCGAGATAATCTCCCCTGAGAAGAGGAAGGAATTCTAATTACTTCTCAGGAAGATATTTGTTTGGGGAGAGGAGAGAGACTGAGTGTGTAATGGAGAGGGGTGCTGGCCCCCCAGCAATGACTCTGTCAGTTACCTGGCAGCATGGCAGGGCCAGGCGGTCCCTGTAGATCAGGGAATTGAGGGGCCGGGTTGGACCCTGAAGGGGAAGGGATGAAATTGTACTTCTCCTAAAGATGAGAACCTTCAACAATCCTGGGTCGAGTGCCCTAGGGAGTCGCCACAGCCAGTGACAATGTGACCAAAGGCAAGAGGTAAGGATCTCAGGGTAATGGCACAGGGGCTCTCAGAGGGGTAACCTCGGACTGAGCTGCCACTGAGTGAAGAGGAGCCCCGGGGTGGGCCACAAGGGCCAGCCCCACAAAAG
Organism: Hydrochoerus hydrochaeris; assembly: GCA_004027455.1. Lineage (NCBI taxonomy): Eukaryota > Metazoa > Chordata > Mammalia > Rodentia > Hydrochaeridae > Hydrochoerus > Hydrochoerus hydrochaeris. The sequence goes on along the minus strand of PVLA01000396.1, from coordinate 285,672 downwards.
TGAGTGAGGTTAGCTCATGGGATAGAGCCCAGGCTGACACCCCTGGGTGCCCAGAGAGAAGTCTGGGTCATCTGGGGAGTGGTGGGAGCCACACAGGGTCCTGAGTGAGGGGGAGGCCAGGGTGGATTTGGCTTTGGCAGAGATGGTGCTGGCTGCATACAGTGGGCCAGGAGTAACCTCAGAGGGGATGGGGTGGCAGCAACTGGGAGGGTCAGTGTGCTGATGAGGCTGGCAGCCGCCCCAGGCTCCTGGCCTCTTTGCTCACCACTCCGACCCAGCCCCGCCCCCCAGTCATCATCTGTCCCCTGCGAGGCCTCCCACGGCTCCAAGACAGAGGTCCAGCTGACAGCCAGGCCTCCAGGGAGACTGGATCCTTCTCCCCACCTTCTGCCAGCCCTGCCCACCTGGAGCCAGGCCCTGGCCTCCTGCTCTTGCTTGTCGGCCTCCTAACCCTTTCCCTCCTGTGCCCCTCGCTGCTGGGTCCTGAGCCCACCACGCCTCCCCTGTTTCCAATGCAGCCCTGTTCACAGAGACGCCGCACGACATGACGGCGCGGACAGGCGAGGACGTGGAGATGGCCTGCTCCTTCCGCGGCAGCGGCTCCCCCTCCTACTCTCTGGAGATCCAGTGGTGGTACGTGCGGAGCCACCGCGACTGGGCCGACAAGCAGGCCTGGGCCTCCAACGAGGTACCGTGGAGAGCTGGCGGGGTGGGTGGCGCAGCCCTGCACCCCCCTGAGCTGTTCCTCTGCCGCAGCGCCAGCCTGGCCCTCCCTTCGCCCTCCCCGTCCCTCGTGAGGAGGTGATGCCCAGATGGAGGTTCTTTTAGGAAAAGCAAGAGGCAGAGAGAGGGGGGAGCCCCTGAGATGCCACAGCAAGAGGGACCTTGGGAAAGCACAGAGGTCCTCCCCTCGGGGAAACTGAGGCCAGAGGGACAGAAGCTGGCTCCAGATTTTGAGGCAAAGTGGGTCTCCTGGTTCACATTCCCCCAAGTCTCCAGGTCACGGGGGAGATTTGTTCTATAAATGATTCAGCAAACACGGGTGTCACTCTTGCTGAGTTCATCCTGAGGTTCATTCATGTGTGCACATGCAGCCAGTCTCCCAGCAATCCCGGTCTCACACACACATACACACACACACACAGCCTAGAGCGGATGCTAGGGTCCCTGCCACCTGCCCTACCACCAGCCCACTACCAACTGTCAACTCCTGCATCTCTGCCTAAGGGCTGTTCCCACAGCACAGCCTGCTGGCTGCAAGGCAAGTGGGGCTGGGCAGCTAAAGGGCATCCCAGGAGTTCCCTGGGCTGGGCTGGGTGCCTGCAGGGTCAAGCAGGATTAAGCTCCTATGGCTCAGTGTCCCCCCATCAACTTCCTCCCCTTTTTATCTCACTTCCCTTTTTCTCTCCCCTGCTGGGGTTTCCTGAGGTCACCTCTCAAGCCACTCCCCGCTCGTACTTTCATCTTTGTCCTCAGGTCTGCTCTTGGGGTCACCATCTTCAGACACTCGCATCTGTGCATGGGTGTTTACACAAGTGCATGTGCAAATACAGCTGCATGTGAACACACACGTGCACACCTTCACATGCACACAGTAGCAAGCTACACATTGTCTTGTCTCACGAAAGTGCCGCTAACATGTGCATAAGGTCATATTGCACTCTATTCAGCTCCTGGGGGTGTCGGGCCCCCAGCGTGTCAGCCTGGTACACATAAACAAAAAGGACCTTGGCCAGGGAAAGCCGCTAGGAAAGGAGGTGCGGATGTCTGCAGGTGGAAGCCCCCGGGGGGGGGGCCAGCTTGTGGGGAACTCACACAGCAGCTTCACAGATTGGCACAGGGCACACACTCCCGCTGACTGCTGAACAGACGCCGCCTCTTCAGCCTGCTCACATGCACCCCCTAGGGATACCCAATGCCCTCATGGACCCAACCATGGACCCAGTGGGCAGTTTCACAGGTGCCACCTGTGTCTTTTGTCTGACACCTCCCCAACACCCTGAGCAGACACAGAGCTCAAGGACCCCAGATCTCACAGCTTCCAAGCACCCTCCGCTATAGTTGGAATCTTTTTTAAAAATGGTTTTTAATTTTGTATTAACGTGTTAATTGTACGTGTCAATGGGGTCAGTGTGATATTTTCATATGTGCACACAGCATGCACTGATCTAATTCAACCTCCCTTTATCCACAGTCTCAGCTGTCCCCCATGTCCCCTCCTGTTCCTCTCCCCCACCTCCACCACCTGCTAACACCTTGTCTCTGCTCTCTCTGCCCCTCCCCCTCCAACAGCTAAAAGCATCTCAGCAGGAAGACGCAGGGAAGGACGCCACCAAAATAAGTGTGAGTTTTGATAATGACTTCTCACAAAGGCTCTAATAGAGGATGTGGCTGTACCTTTAAAAAACATTTTGGGGGGTCCATTTCAGCAAGGGAGCTTGGGCCAGAAGATGGAGGAGAAGAAAAAGAGAAAGGGGAAAAATAGCCCTATTCTATGTTTTAAAAGCCAGAGATTTTTCAAGTTCATTGAATGACAGGCACAAAAAAATGACAAGAGGAGAGAAAATGCATTCTCTGGTGTCAGGGCCAAGGCTGTGTGCGCTCAATGCTTCCTGCCTGTCTCAGCAGCATTTTTATTCCAGGAAACAACAAAGTCTAATGAGACTGAGTGGGCTTTTTTTTTTTTTTTTTCTCGTCATGTCTGACAGTGACAGCATCTCATAGTCCCTGGGCTCCTGAGTCCCTTGAGTGATCTGGTTCTTGGGAATGAGGACTCCAGGACTGGTCAGACTTCTTATGCATTGGCTCATTTTGTTATAGCAACACTGTATAGGAAAGGGCACTTATTTATCCATTTTGTGGGTGGGAATAATAGAGACTGGGAAGGGAGTCAAAGACCTGCTGGGGGATCACCAAGGTGATTGATGTCCCAGGCTATGCTGGGACTCACTGAGATCAGGAGCCCAGCGAAGCTCAGAGGGTGACGGGTTTGTGGAGGTGGGGCTCCCAGAGCCAGGCCTGGAAGTGGCAGACAGGACTGAGAAAGGAGAAGACCAAGTCAAGGCCATCAGGCTGAGAATGTCTGTGGCTATGGCACCCGGCTGGATCTGTACCTGAGAATCCGAAGGTGCTGGCATGAGAATGATCATGTGCATGTGTGAAAGGGTGACCTTTCTACATTCACTGCTTTCTGGACGGTCTCCCAGAACTGTCTAGAACCAGGGGGCAGCTCAGGGCTCCATGGCCAACTGGATGTAGATGCACAGGGAAGCTGCCCTCCCAAACCAAAAGTTACAGCCTAGAGTGCAGACACCAGGAGGTGCAGGGGTATAGGGTCACGTCTGGCCCTGGAGGTGGGATCGTGGAGGCAGACAGGCCAGGAGGAGGCTCCTGCAAGCCACTTAGGCAAGAGGCAGGCAGAGGAGACAGCAAGGACCATTGAGGTGCCATGTGCGCCATCAGCCTGGGTCACAGCTGGCTTCAGAAATTCCAGCCAGGCCCAACTCAGGGTGCTGGCGGTGCCACCTCCCCTCCTGCCTGCCCTCACCTCTGCTGAGGGCTCAGCTGTGTCTAGCACCCCATTTCTCACCTGAACACCCATCAGCAGGGGAGGTGGGGGGGTCTGGGTGTATATTAACACACCCCATTCATCAAAAACCTCTCATGATTTTGTTTGCAGTTTCAGATGAGGCTCAGGCAAAGGAGAGAATAATCTAATTGATTTAGAGGATTATAATTCCAGGCTGCTGGGCCACATGTGAGGGGAATGCGACCATGCAAATTAGTTAAATAAAATAAATGTGTTCCATGTGAGTGTGGAATCGCCCCCAGCCCCACCCCCTGCCATTGCTGCTCCAGCTGTGGCTCTTCAGGTCCGCTGAGGAAATGCACAAGCTGGCCTAGGGCCTGTCCTCACAAACCTCACCCTTAAATACACAGAGGCCCAGCCCGCGACAGACAGCGTAACAGGTGCACACCCTCAGTTCCTGTAGTCTGAAAGAAGGGCTCAAATTTCTCCTTGGCCTTCAAGGCTCTGCAGATTGCTCTGCTCACTCCTTGAGCTCACCTCAACTGCCCTTCCCCGACCCTGTGCCCCTCTGCCTCCCCATCCCCTCTCACCCCTAGGCCTTGGTGCAGGCCAGGCCCTCTGCCTAGAAAGCTGCCTCTCTCTCTCCTTTCACAGGTCAGCTGGGGGAGCCTCCAGGCCCAGCCCAGTGACAGTGGTGCTTCTTCCTTCCCCACATGCCTGTATTTCCATCGGTTATTATCCTTTCCTGTGAGCATTTGCCTCCTGTCTGTCTCCCCCAGAGAGGGTGGCCCCAGGACTATGCCTGCGGGAGGCACTGTTATACCAGGGTCTGAGACAGAGCCTGGCACAGTCGGTGTCCAGTAAATACTCAGTGACTCACACACACACACACACACACACACACGCATCCGGGCCAGCGTGTATGGAAACAGATTGTTGTGCATGGACCGACCACTGTGACACAGATCCTGCTCTGGTATGTGTATGTGTAGGGTGACATGAGTGAACAAAGGTGCTCATGTGGGGACCACAGGGACCCGGGAAACCAGGGCCCATTATTTTTATCAGGCAGCTGAGCCAGGCAGGGAACCAGGACTGATATTCCTGTGTCTTCTAAAAATACCACCATGGGTAGAGCATCTGCTGATATTAACTCTTGGGACATAATTTGATCTCTTAAAAAACACCGCATGACCTGAAATCACAGTCCATGTTGGGGGGCATCTAGATCCAGTGTGGTCTGGTCTCAGGTTCTGGGGAGAAAGTGCCATCAGCTTAGGAGTTTGGTCCCAGGAAGGCTTCAGAACTGTCTAGGTCACTGTGTTAACCTTGGAAAGCCCCAGGGTCCAAGACCTGGCTATACTGAGAGCCACTGTGAAGACATGGTGGGGCAAGGACTTAGTGTCCAGGAGTTGAGTCCTGATTCCAGCTAGGCCACCTCCCTGGATCGGTTCTCATATTAGCACTTGTCTAGAGCATATAAAAAAAACACTTTAGAAACTGTAAAGCACCATGGATTTCGCTGTGTGAATGACAGTGGTCATTTACTTATTAGATGACATTGAGAACCATAAGACTCCTTTTCCTATCATGGAGCAAGAAACCGGCTGGAGAATGGAAAAAGCGCAGAATCTGGGGGCAGTGAGATCGTGTGCAGGGGAGGACCGGCATCTGTGAAATAATGAAATAATAATGATACAGTAGGACCGTGGCCACCAACAGTCACTGGGTGCTTAACATTGGCCAAGAGCCACGCCACCCACTCTGCACACATCATCCTAGTGAACTGGGGGTCTGGGGAAGGGTCCCTGCTCTAGCAGTGTCTCCCAGATGGCCTGCATGGACTGAGGGTCCCACTGACAGGAAGGGCGTTGTGCTGTGGTGCAGTTGGCCATTGTCATGCAGTGCAAGTTTTTCTCTTGATCTCACTAAAGCCCTCTGTGCTAGAGTTTAAGTTAATTTTCCCTTAAAGAGTTTTTGGTACCACAAATCAAACCTTGCACTTGCCAGGCAGGCACTTGTGTTGCTGAGCTATAGCCCAGGACCTTCCAGGAGTTCTGCAAGCAGAGCTAGCTCTCCATGGACTTCTAAGCCTAAGGAATTCTCCAACCCCATTTTCAGAGGCCTTCTTCACCATAAAGAAACAGCTGGGGCCACTGTTGTGGAGAAGGTGCCTTCTCCAGTGCAGGTCCCACAGGCCCAGTCCCTGCCCTCGAGGAACTCTCAGGTCAGCTGGAAGCCAAAGGTTAATCCAGCGATGACCTGGGATGAAAGTAGACTGCAGCTGTGACGACCAACATGGAGGAGGGGGGCTGCTGGTCTCCCAGAGCTGGAACAGGGACCCAGGAGGGCTGCCTGGGGGTGGGGAGGGGAAACCATGGCCCCATCAGCCGGTCTGGAAAGGTTCCCAGTGGGGGGCATTTTGGTAGGCTTGGTCTGTTGTCATGGAGGAACAGATGGAAGGAACCTCAGTGACTTTTGGGAGACTCAGAAGGAAGCTGGGGTGGTGACCGGGGCGGGGGGTGGTGGTGGTGAGGAGCCAGGACCTGGCCTTGGTCAGTGCAGGGCGTTAGGAAGAGAAGAAGCCCTGTGACATGCAGAGGGAAGACAGGGATTCAGGGGCAGACTGTGCAGAGCGGAAGAAAGGCTGGGATAATGACAAGCGGGGTCTAGCTGGGCCCCGGTTTGGGGGATGCTGAGTTGGCCCGAATGTGCTGAGGGGCTGGGGAAACAGCCAGTGGAGCTCAGAGCAGAGCCTGGCCTGGGATAGGGAACCACTGACCCTGCCCTACCCCTACACTTCCCAGGGGGTCACTGCATTAGCTAGGAGCAAGGTGTGGGCAAGGCTGGCAGCATGGGCACCAGGTGGCACTGCTCTTCTTCCTATAAGTGGGGCAGAAGGAGCTGGCCCAGGGCTGTCCCCGCCATGCCCAAAGTGCCCAGGGTCCTGGGGTGAGCAGGCGGAAGGCTGGGCTTGGTTGTGGTGAGGACCCGTTCAGCATAATTAGGTGCTTAATGGCACCACTAAGGCCTGTCGATGCCTGTGCCGAGACGATTATGATTTATAACCAAGCCAGCATGCCGGGGCCTCCCTGCTCACGCCTCTCCAGGCTGCTGGGCCAGAGGCTTCTGGACAATTTGTGAGCAGTGAGAACCCACAGGCTGTGCCCCCACCCCCAAAGCTGGCATGGACTGCCTGGCCCTCCACAGGCATAAGCCTCTGATGAGGTTTGGGGTGGGGCTCCCCCAGGACCTGGAGTGCTGGGGGCCTGGGGAGGGAGGGTGGGAAGACAGACCTCTGCTTTCTGTTCATGGAGTGCCCCCAGAGCTGGGGATATGGCCCAGTCACTATGGCAGCTGGGTGCCGTTGGGAAGAACACTTCACCTCTCTGAGCCTCAGTTTTTTCCCCCATGCAATGGGTGTCCTGGCACTGCCCACATCATAGGGTGACTGTGAGGCCTGAAGGCTGGTGAGGCTTCAGCACAGCACTTCACAGTGATGACTGCTCCATGGACCTTGGCTGCCAGCACTACTGTTACTGTTGCTGTTACTGTTGTTTCCACCCTTTGCCTGCTGCAGACTGCCTGGAGCAGAGGCCACGGGGGCTGGGTCCTTACTCTTCCTCTGGTTTCTGCATTAGACAGGTAATCACGCAGGCCTCGCTGGGTCTTGCTTGTTCACAGCCTCATCTCCTGTGCCCAGCTCAGAGCAGGTGCTCCCTAAATGTTTGTTGAATGAGTAAATGAATGTAACCTAAGAAGACCAAGGCCAGGGTGTGGAGAACATGTCAAGGTCAGAGCCCTGTGCTTCAGTGCCTCCATATGTTCACCCCCCTCCCATCATCCTTTACTCCCTGAGGGGGTGGCTGGCTCTTCTGAGGCCACAGCTGTGTGTGAGCAGAGGGCACTGGCGGGGAGGGAGCCGAGGACCAGGCCTGGGACCCTGTGAGGAGGGTGGGAAGAATGTGGGGGGCGGGAGAGGGCCGGCCTGCGGGTGTTCCCACCCCCTGAGCCGCTCCCAGCGCTTCGCATTATTACTCCATTAGCGCCTCGTAGGGTTGACAAATGAAGGATAATTAATATCCGTGAGGGAAGCAGATGTTGAGGTAATTCGCTCCCGCTGCGCATTTGCGACAGCATCTCCTCCCCGCCCGCCCCAGAGCGCGGCAGGACCTCTGGCCCTCAGAGCCCTCAGTCGGGTAGAGGGGTCCGGTCCGCAGGCCACGGTGGCCTCCAGCTGGCCCTGACACCGGGGACAGGCACCTGCTCCTCGGTCCCCCCGCAGCCGCAAGGGGGCGCCCCGCTCACCGTGGCACATTCTGCTTGGGTCCCATCTCGGCACCCACTGCGGAGACCCCAGCCTGAGAGGGTGGCCAGGCTCCCCGCTGCTGCCACCAGTGCCGGCCCCTTCTGGAGCTGGAGGAGGCGCTGTGACCCTGCTGGCTCTGGGGACCCTGTGGAACTGGTCCCCCTCGCTGACATGGGATCCGGGGCGAGTGGCTTCCATGGAGGAGCCTCAGGAGCACCGTGCGGTGTGAAAACAGCCGGACACGGGGACGGAGTCCCACGCACAGGGTCCAGAGTGGGGATGCAGAACCGTGGCGGTGACAGGAGTGCGTCGTCCTTAGCCCTACCGAACCCAGCAGGGACGCAGGGTTGCCATCGCAGGCTGCCTGCGTCCTGCTCTTTGCTCTGGACGTCGTCACACAGACGCACGGTAAACACGAGTCCATCGAGTTCTGTGGCCTTTATATCCATTAGACCTTAATATTTTGTTTTGTTTTTGTACCGAAGATCGAACTCACGACCTCGCGCTTGCCAGGCAAGCGCTTAAGCCACTGAGTTAAATCCCCAGTCCAAACCTCAATGTTAAAGTTAAAAAAAAAAAAAAATTAAAGCTCAGTGAAACAGACCAACAAAGGGCCAAGGGTTTACAAAGGTGAAGAACAAACGCCGTTGCTGGATCCACACCACCGGAGCGAGTGCGCGCACCCCGGCGTCTTTGGAAGCGGCCTTTGTTCTAAAGCCCTGCAGGGTGCGGGGCCTCCGTTCTGCGGCAGCGCACAGCGCGGGACCACTTCCCTGCTGGTCGGCCAGGACGCTGTTGTTTCCGTAAAGGACATCCTGCCCTAGGAGCGCTCCTTCCTTCTTTCTTTTTCTTTTCTTTCTTTTCTTTTCTTTTCTTTTCTTTTCTTTTCTTTTCTTTTCTTTTCTTTTCTTCCTTCCTTCCTTCCTTCTCTCTCTTCTTTCTTTTCTTTTCTTTCTTTCCTTCTTTCCTTTCTTCTCTTTCTTTTTTCTTTCTCCTTTTTTTTTCTGCATGTTTGCAGAACATGGTGATCACTCCTTGTGGAAAGTTGGCACCTGCACATAACACATCTTAATTCATTTTTCATTTCCTTCCCCTCTCTCCATCTCTTGGTCTCCTCTTTCACAAAAGATCCCCCTATTTCCTATTTTCCATCTCTTATTTTACTCTTTATTTATAATTTGAGTTTCTCAAAAAGGAGAATCCATGTGATATTTAAGCTTGTGTATCAAGATGCATCCATTTTCCTACCAGTGACTCCTGCTTGTCCTTCTTTATGGCAGGGTAGTACTCCACCGTGTTGCGTTCCCTGCTGTGTGCGGTGAGCGCCCGAGTGTGTGGTGTAGCTCATGCCTCTTCATGGCTGTGCAGAATTTCACCGGGTGAATCCATCCCAGCTTATTTACCCCTTCCTTTGATGAACAGTTGAACTGCTTCTACTTTTTGTTTTGCTTTTGTTGTGACACTGCAGCAAACCTTGACGGGGCCTTGTGTGTGCGTGTGCGTGCATGTGTGTATGTGTGTGTGTGTGTGTGTGTGTGTGTGTGTAGTGAGGGACGGGGGAGGGTCTCAGCCTCCTGATGGGCTCCCAGGCCCCACCTGCCCCCCCACAGTACCCGTCACGGTCTCTCTGTCGCCCCCAGGTGGTCAAGGTGGTGGGCAGCAACATCTCCCACAAGCTCAGGCTGTCCCGGGTGAAGCCCACAGACGAAGGTACCTATGAATGTCGTGTCATCGACTTCAGCGACGGCAAGGCCCGGCACCACAAGGTCAAGGCGTACCTGAGGGTGCAGCCGGGCGAGAACTCGGTCCTGCACCTGCCCGAGGCGCCTCCGGCCGCGCCCGCCCCGCCTCCGCCCAAGCCGGGCAAGGAGCTGCGCAAGCGCTCTGTGGACCAGGAGGCCTGCAGCCTGTAGCCGCGCTGCCGGGAGCTCAGAGCTGCGCCCGGGACGGACTGCCTGCGGCCGCCGCCTCCTCCAGGCTACGTGTGGCTGCCGTCATACCGGCCCTCTGCCTACCCCCCCCCCCCGCTCAGCATGCAAGCCCACCCATCCGTCCCCACTAAAGCCCCTGGCGGTGACCTGGCTCGGAGAAGGTGGCCCTGGGCTCCAAGGGACAACTGCCTTGCCCTGATGCTGGGGCGGGACCATGCCGGGGGCCTGGCTGCCCCGTTTCTGCCACCAGCTTCAGTGGAATCCCGTGTTTTGTTTTGCTTGCTTGTCCCCACCCTGTCCCGAGCCAGGCCTCCCAGACTTCCCACCATCCCCACTTGGACCCGGGGCAGCGGACAGTGATCCCTCCTTGGCTTTGGACTTGAATTCTCTGAGCAGAACTAGAGCCTCTCAGCCTCCACTTCAAGAACTAGGTGCAGAGACCCCAGGAAGGCCTTTACCCGGGCCTGGGAGGAGAGCGAGGTGCTGTGGGCCCCCCGCAGGCCCTTCCTGTCCAGCCTCTCTATACCTAAGCCGTGGGTCTGACCTCCAGGGAGGTGGGCACCAGAATCTGCCAATCCACAGCGGGTCAGAGGGAGGCTTCCCCTTGGCCCCAGCCCCCGCAGAGCCGTGCACCAGCAGGACCCCTTCCAGGGTCTTTGGGGCTCACCCAGGAGCTCCCTCTGCCAGCCCCGATGTCACAGTCCCCTCTTGGGCTGCCAAGTCCACCCAAGGACTAGGGCTGTTGGGATCCAAGGGCCCCCTCTACCAACTCCCTCACCACTCCTGATCAGGGGCACCCCCACCCCTGGCAATGTGTAAATATTTCTATTCGGCTCCTCCCCACCCCCAGAACTGGCTCGAACCTCTAGCTGGCACATGAGCAACGGACCCAGTTGCTGCGAGAGGTGGAAGGCTTTGCCTGGGGGTGAGTGGGTAGCCCTGTATCATAATCCAATCTGTGACTACCAGCCAACCTGAATAAAGCGGTTTAAAACAAGTCGCAGGTCATGTCTTTCTGAGGCATTTATTTGGGAGCCCAGCGGCAGGGCCCAGGGAGTCAGGGAGGCCTCAGCTGGCCCATACTGATGCAAGTACAGAGTGTGGCTCTGCTCTGCTGCCCAGCAAGCAGGGCCTGGTGTCTTTGCAGAGCCTGGGCAGAGGCTGCATAGAGGGCAGGAAAACCAGCCTCTGTCTAGCTCCAGCCAATCACCAAGCACTTGGATTTTTCCTTGATTCTCAGATAATCACACATACACACGAGTGCACAGAGCATGTTTATGTAGCCTTCTGAGTGATTATATCAAGCAAATACATAGCCATCACCTACCAGATGTGCCACCCCAGCACGGAGTCCCCCCAGCTGAGTGTCTTCCCCACATTTCCCAGCCCCTTCCTCTTAGAGGTGACCACAGTACTGACTTATAAGACAATCGCATCCTTGCTATTCTTTTTATAGTCTCAGTACCTATGTGTATGTTACTTTAAACAAAGCAGCTGAGTTTTGTCTTTTCTGAACCATATATTCAAGATTTTTTCTTTTCTAACCACCCCCCCCCCGTTACTGGGGATTAATCCAGGGCCTTTACGTTGGGACTACATCCCTAAACACTTTTGTATTTTTTATGTTGAGACAGAATCTAAGGTGCTCAGGCTGGGTTCAAATTTGTGATTCTCCTGCCTCAGCCTTTCAGAGAGTTGGGATTACAGGTGTGCACCACCACACCTGTTTTTCATGCGACATAAGAGTTTTCAGAGTCACCCAGGCTGTTACATGCACCTATAATTTTGCATTTACTCCTGCATAATATTCCACTATATGACTATCCCACAGTTCACCAACTGAACCACTCTGCTGTGGGCAGGGATTTGGGGTGCATTGCCTTCTGGGTGCTCTTGCCCAAAGCCATGCTGTGAGCATCCTCATCCCTGTGTCTGTGGTGCACACGAACATGAGATTCTGGGGGTGGTTTCTGGGGCAGAGGTACAGGTGCTTTAGTGCCTCCCGTTCCCCTAGGTGGGGTCCCCACTGCCTGCTACAGCTGAGGAAACAGGCTCAGAGAGGCTGAGCAGTTTGCCAAGGTCACACAGTTGTTAAACTCAGACCTCCTGTGGCCCAAAGCCTTTTGTCTTGTTCTGGGCCAATTGGGCCCCCTTGTCTCCTCCCGCTCCATGCCTGGGCTCTGGATTCCCCTTGGCTCATCCTGCCTGAGGATTCCACCTGCCACGGTCCCACTGAGACTCTGCCTGAGCTAGCTGATCCCTCCTCTGTGCACCTGCAGAAGCCAATGCATTGCACTTCAGGGTCTGGGACCCGGTGCAGTGATGGTTGTGACAGCCCTGGGTCCCAGGCCCTGTGTGTCACCACAGCAGCTCCAGTGCAGGCAATGCACCCTCAGTTTTCCAGTGAGGACACTGAGGTCAGAGAAGGGAGGATGGAGGTGGATAACAGATGAATACAGTTGCAAAAGCCAGGCAGTGAAGCAGGCAGGGCCCCAGACCTGTTGCAGAGTTCAGGTATTGCAGGGTCGCCTGGTCTGACTGTGGTTCTTGCAGGCTAATGAGGGCATTTGTTCCATGGATATGATCCCTTTCAGAAGTGTCCAAGTGCAAGGTGGGCTCAGGATGGCCCACATCCTTCTGGGAAGCCTTGGGTAGACTGAGCTCATGCTGCAGTGACACGGTGCCCGCTGGCCTGCACACCAACTCTGCACTAGGAGCCATTGAAAGCACAATTCTGGGCTTCCACAGGATATCATCTGAGCTGCCCAAGGCCTGTGTCTCCTGTCCATCCTCCTCTTCCATGGAAGTACTCAGAAGGATTTTCTGGAGGCAGATAGGGCAGACAGAAGTGCCTGGGTCAGAGTCTCCCCGCCAGTCATTCTTGCTGCACGGCCTCAGGCAGCCTCCTCTCCTTACCTTTCTGTATAATGGGGATGTTCCCAGGGAAAACAAACCCAAACCTCAGCAAGATGTCACTTCCCCCATTCTCGGGGGCTGGAATGAAAAAGAGAGATAATAAGTCTTGGTGAGCAGGTGGGGACACTGCTATGGGCGGGAGTGTGGAGTGGTGCAGCTGCTTTGGAAAGCAGACAGGCACTTCCCTAGAATGCTAAGCAGAGCTGTGCGTGACTCAGTAATTTTACTCCTGAGTATATGCCCAAGAGAACCGAAAGCATATGTCTGCATAACACTTGGGAATGAATATCTATGGCTGAACTATTCATAATAGCTCCAGAGCGGAAGCAACGCAAGTGTCCACCAACAGATGAATGTTTAAATGAAGTGTGGTCTATCCAGACAGTGGAATATTATTTGGCAATAAAAAGGAATGGTATTCTGATACACACGACACCACAGATACCTTGAAAACACAGCACTAGGTGAAAGTGGGTAGACCCGAAAGCCCACATAGCAAATGATACTATTTCTATGAAATGCCTGAACAGGCAAATTTGTAGACAAAAACCAGATTGGTGGTTGCCCAGAACTTAGGGAGAAATGGGTACAGTTTCCTTTGGGGGGTGATATAAATGTTCTAAAATTGATTGTGATACTGGTTGTAAAACTGTGGGAACGTACTAAGAGCCATGGAACATATATTCTAATTGGGTGGGTCGTGTGTTATGTAAATTATATCTCAATTAAGCTTTAAAAAAAACAGGATGCTCCTAACTATAGCACCCACATGCCTGCACCAGGCACCTGGGAAATTCTGACTCCTATTAATATTGCTGTAGTTTTTACTTGAAATCCAGTAACAGGTTGTGCTTGGTCTCCAGGCACTGTTGGTGGTGATGGGGGTGGGGTGACAGCAAAGAAGCGAGAGACTGGGAGGGGAAGCACCTATGGGTGGTATGCAGGGACCCCCCTGTGTAGCTGCAGCCCACTTTTCTCTTTATGCCCCACCCATAAAAATAACTTAGGGAGCCAGGTGTGGTGGTAATCCCAGCTGTGCAGAAGGCTGAGGCAGGAGATTGCTTGAGTCCAGGAATTCAAGGCCAATTTGAGTAACATAGCATAGTGGGACCCATTGAAAAACCAAAACCAAAACCAAAACCAAAACAACAGCAAAGAACTAAAAACCAACCCAGGACAGGGGTACTTGTTATAAACTCAGATGTCAAGAATCCTTCTTGGCCTTCAGACTCTGGCGGGCCAGCATCTATATTTAGGTTAACAATGTATCTCAGTTTTATGGTTGTAGAATACTCCATTATAGAGACAAACAAGGCTTATTTAGCCAGAGCTTAACTGATGAACATTTAGGTTGATTCTAACTGTGTGCTCTCACAAACAACGTTGCAGTGAATTTCCTAGATTATAAATCCATGCATGCATATGTGGTTGAGTCTGTAAGATAAAACATCTGGAGGTTAGAATTGCTGGGTCAAAGAGTTTATGCATTGTTAATCCTGGTGAATTACTTCCCCTGGAAGGGGGGCACTGTGCCCTCCTACAAGCTCTGTGTGAAAACGAGCACCTTCTCACCTCCTCGCCTCAACAGTCCAGAAACAAATCCGCCACAAGGGCGGGTTGGTCTGCGCAGTCATTGGGTAAGGTGGAATCAAGCATCTCTTTGCTTGTTTCAGAACCATTTGTATTCTCTGGGGACCGACAGCCCAGAATCTGCTTATTTTCCTTCCTTCCTTCCTTCCTTCCTTCCTTCCTTCCTTCCTTCCTTCCTTCCTTCCTTCCCTCTTCCCTCCCTTTTCTTTCTTTTTTCTTTCTTTCTTTCTTTCTTTCTTTCTTTCTTTCTTCTTCTTTCCATTTTGGTTTTTTGAGACAGGGTCTTACCTTGTAATTCAGGGTGGTCTTAAACTCACTGTGGCCTCAAACTCGTAGCAATCCTCCCACTTTGGCTTCCCAGGTGCTGGGGTTACAGGCGTGTGCCATCATGCTCAGTTTATGTTTATTTTTGCATTGCCTTGTTGATTGTCATTTATTGATTTTTAATAACACAGATGAATTTCAAGCATTGTCTTCTTTTATTTTTCTTTTGACTTTCCTTCGTGTTTTTTTCAAGTAAAATATTTTTTGTTAAGCAGTTTGAAAAAAAGGAAAATAAATGATAACTTTGACAGGAGGGGAATACTAGCTTGGCTGTTATTTTAGGGGCTGGGGTGTAGCCCAGGAGCACAAGTGCCTGCCTGGCTACAATAAATAAATAAATAAATAAATAAATAAATAGTTAAGTAATTTGTACATGTTAATCTTTTATAATTTCAAAGTAGTTGTTTATTTATATTAATGTAAATTTGATCCTTTAGGAGTTTAAATAAAGTATGTGATGGGGTTCCAATTTTTTCCTAAACTTTTAATTTTCTTATTTCCATTATATTTTTCCTCATTGACTCAAAATGCCACCATTCTTATACTCCAAATTCACAAGTACAGACTTCTTAATCTTATGGGTCAGTACCACACCATTTTAATTATTATAGTTTCATAACATATTTTATTATATCCTAAAACTTTCTACTTCTCTTTGCATAATTTTTGTTTTCAGAACTGGCCTGAATTCTTCTTTGATTTTTTTTTTATGTGAACTGGAATCCTCTAGTTAAGAAAATTCAATTGTTATTCAAGTTGGATTATGTTAAATTTATAAATTAATACAGCAAAAATTTTCATATTTATGATGATGTCTTTGTATGTCTCAGCACTCTTTTTCCTGGTATGCTGTCTCACTTTGTTTAAGATTTCTTTCATGTGCATTTCCAGTGAGTGCTTTAGGAGTAAGATGGATGTCTGGATGAATAGAAGGATATAAATATGCATAAATACATGGATTGATATAGATAATATATGGAAAATAAATAAAAATATCAACTGTAGAATCAGGGTGGCAGCTATATAGGTATTCTCTGTACAACTATTTTAACTTTTGTGTATTAAAACATTTTTTACAACAGGCTATTGAGGGAAGAGAAAACATTTACAAGTTTTCTTTCAAGTCAGGCACAGCAGCAGGTGCCTGTAGTCTCAGAGACTTGGGGGGCAGATCTGGCAGGATCCTTCAGCCCAGGAGACCATCAGAGGCAATATGGTGAGATCCCACCTATTTATTTATTTATGTAAATAAATAAAAAGGAAAAAGAAAAAACATTTCTTCTTATAGATTTTACCTACTTCTTACTGAGTTAATTTCTTGTTATTTTTATGATAATGAAGCTTTTTCTTCTGTTATGTATTCTAATTGGTGTTTGTATAAGTATGAGGCCTGGTTATTTCTATATTTACTTTTTTGGTACTAGGGATAGAATCCAGGGCCTCATGCATGCTAAGTGTGTGCTCTACCATTGAGTTATACCTTCAGCCCAGCTTCTGCATTTTAACTTTCATAGCTACCACTTCATTGAGTTTCTATTGCTCATAATAGTTTTTCACTTGATTCTCCCCATGCACAATCCAGCTAAGTGAATGATATCTGCAAGCAAGTCTAACTTTCTCATTTCTGTCTAATCTATATACTTTTTTATTGTTCCTTTTTCTTGTCTAATCTCATTGGACATTATCTCCATGACAATGTTAAATGATAGAACTGCTAGAAGACATTTTGTCTTGCCTTTAACTTTAAGATAAATGCTTCCTTTGTTCCCAGTGCCGGCTTTTGAGTATATGTCCACTGTCTTCTGTGATTGTTTAAGGAAACTCGAAGCTTGTTGACGAGGCTCCCAGATATGTCAGTGTGAGTGGTCTACTCAAAGTTGATGTCATCCAAGCCAGGTCCCAGGAATATGTCCACACTCCTGCCCCATCCTCACCCCATCCCCATCTCCACCCCCTCCCCCAGAAAAGGGAAAAAAATTCTGGATTGGCACTAAGTGCCATTCTTTAGTCCCTATTAGGTTTAGCTCTAAAAGCCAACAGATATAATACTTAAAGTACAGGCCTTGAGGGCTGACAGACATGGGTTCAAATCCCAGCTCTGCTGGGGTTGGGGATTTAGCTCAGTGGTATAAGTATCTGCCTGGTAAGTGCAAGGTCATGAGTTTGATCCCCAGTACCAAAAGAAAAAAAAGAAAAAAAGAAAAAAAAAATCCCAGCTCCGCCACTTTTGGGGTATATGGCATTAGATCCACCTCTCCTGCCTGAACCTCAGTGTTTCCTTGGAGAACGCTATGTTTCTACCTGATATCACCCCTAAAATTTCATGTGCTCATAGGTGGGGACCTGAGGATGTGACTGGATCATGGGAGTATGATACTTGTCAGTGAATCAGTTCACCAATGAGTTTATAACTAAATTTAAGGTTGGGAAGTAAAGCCTGGTTGGATCACTGGGGACGTGGCCTGGAAGGATCTATCTCCTTCCCTCTTCCCTTGACATCTCTCTCTCTCTGCTTTCTGATGTCATGCCATGAGCTGTTTCTCCTCTGCCATGTCCCTCTGCCACGCTGCCCTGCCTTGGAGCCTACTTACTGTGGACTGCAACATCTGCAAACACTTAGCCAAGGTAAACCTCTCCTCCTTTAACTTGTGGGTGTCAGGTATTGAGTCCCAGCAATGAGAAAGTGACTAAAGGAATTTATGGGAATGCTGTGAATTTAGCATCAGGCACAGTGAGGCTGCTGGCATTTGTCAGCACGGGCTGGGGCCTGAACAGGGCCTGGAGAGCTGCATAGCTGGCAGATTCCTCTGCAGGCTAAGGGCTGTGAATTGTTGGGATCTCCATTGCTTATAGCAAGATGTCTGGAAAGATGTATATACTGTACCAAACTGAGAGCTGTGATCATTTCTGAGACCTGTGATAAAAGAGATATAACCTAGTAGGCTATTTTTTTTTTTTTTTTGGTACCAGGGATTGAACTCATGACAGTGCGCTTGCAAGGCAGGTGCTTATGCCGCTGAGCTAAATCCCCAGTCCTTAGTAGGTTATTTGTAAGGGACAAGTATTACATCTGTACCTTGAAACACATCTAAATATTTAAAGAAAAGGAATCAGGAAACAAAAGTAAATAAAATGGGGGAGATGAGAGAATGCCAAGGTTGGCAGGAGTACTAGCATGTGCACCATCTGGTATCTGAGTCCCCTGACGGCGTCTTCTCCTCTGAAGGAAAAAGCCCTCTTGATGCTGCGAGGCGGAGCCTGGAGCCAGGAGCAGGGCCTGCCTTCTCCTCCTCCAGCCTCTCCTCCCCTCGCAACCCGATTTCATCTTCTTCTTTTCTTTTCTGCTTGACTTAATTCTGATTCAGTTCAGGTTTCCACACTGCTTCTGGACCACTTGTCTAGAAAACTTGCCTAGTCTCGGTGTGTGAATCGTGATTACTGCAAGCCCGGGGCTCTTCACATGCTGTTCAAGGCTCTGGAGAGGACATGGGTTTTACAAACCTGAATGGGGACATTTTTTAAGTATTTATTTTCATGAACTCTTTGCTGAAACTTAGCATTTCCTTCTCTTCTGAATGTAAGGAAAAACTGCAGTAACATTAACAGTACCTGTGACTCTCCCACCAATAAAACTTACAAATATTCTTTGTGTCATAAAACAGTTGTACTTCAGAACATTGTTTACACTCAGTGCCACTTCAGAATTATGGTTGTTCTTAGGCTGGCTGCTAGATTTTATTTATTGCACTAACAAAGAACACATTTATTCTTATATCATACATTAAAAGTATTTTGAAAATTGCATTTCAATAGAATTGGTTTTCTTCATAATTCTCTCATTTAGTTTGATGTAGTTAAAAATAATTGTGAGACAGCAACCATAGCTTTGCCAGGCTGTCAAAGGGTCTGCGGTGCCCAAGAGGCTGAGAAAACCTCTTCTAAGCCAATCCTGACAATTCCTTGCGAAGGACTGGCTTAGGAGGTGTCATGTAAACTGGTCATAGCCAATGAGATGTGCAGGAACACCTGCTGGAATAAAGGGGAGTCCCTCCTGGGAAAGTCTCTTGATTCTTAAAAGGAGACACAAGGAAGACATATCTAAGCCGCCTCTCTTTCTTGGTGTCCAAGCATGTGAGACTGGGAATTTCTCCATCACTGGGCATTCGTGAGGAAGCTGTTGACCCCTGTGAGAGGCAGACAGGACCAATGGGAAAAACCTAGGTGTTTGAAAACACAGATGAGCTAGTGATCTAACCAGACATAGAGCCACCCTATACCCTGACTGCTGCCATAGAGCAAGAAATCTCACAATCAAGGCCATTTGGGTCAGTCATCTCCTACTTGCATCTGAGAACACTTTCTCGAATCCACTGTAGGGCTCCAGCTTGACATGACTACAGCTGTCTTGGTTGTAACTGCCATTTTGCCTCAGGTGACCTTGATATGCACTCCAAACCCCATAGAACAAACAGTCATTGAGACAGTCCACTGAGTGTTTTGTGCTGGCCACTGATGCCCAGACTACTGTAGGTTTAACATATCAATGATTTAGAGAAAGCCCAGGGACACTCTAGTTGGCTAAGTCCCACCAGCTGAGCACGTAAACTCCTTCCTCCTGTTGTGGGGTGTGGGATGCCCCTGTCTTGTTGATCCCTACAACACGCTTCTGTTCTTAAGTCACTAACAAATTGCGGTCTTAAATTTGTCTGCTCCTTTCTTCAGTCTTAGCATTTTCTGCATTTGGTGACTCAGGTGTTTCTAGTATACTCACCATGTTGTTTTTTTTGTTTTGTTTTGTTTTTGTCCCATTGTGTTCCCCACAGTTTGTCCTCGCTATCACTGGGTGACATGGAGAAACCAGCCAGCTCCATCTTCCGTTATTGAGATTGGTCAGATCTTTGCTCAGGGTCAGGCCTCTTCAGGTGTTTTGACTTGAATTCAGAGGCAAGGTTCCTATTCACCCCAACACGTGTGTCTGTCTGGGGCAGTGGTTTTCACACCACAGAATGCACCAGTAGATTTTTTTAAACCAATGAACATGTTAACATTAGTTTATTGAAATGCTAACACCTGGGCCCCACCCCAGAGTTTCTGATTCAGTAAGACTGGAACAGAGCCCAAGGATTTACACTTCCAAAAAAATTCTCTCAGGATGGTGATAGTACTGGCTTTTCACGGGTCAAGGACCCTATGAAAATGTAATTCCCCAAAATGAAATCGCTACTCACGGGAAGCAGAGCAAAACTATCACCTCCCTCAATACAGACAGCATGCATTATTGCATCCCAAATTGCAAAGCATTGAACTCTGACTCAACCAAAATCTAAAGCTTGTTTCATATGCGTGGCTCCTGAATCCTCTCCCTAGTCTATAAATGAGAAGCATCATTTGCTCATTGTTTATGGTGCACCAAATCAGGGTGGGTGTTAACAGCATTTAGCCTTCACAACAATCTCTTTCTGAGGAAATGGACATTCAGAGAAATATAAAGGAAAAACTTATCAAGGTCATCCAGTTGGTAAATAAATGAGGGGCCCAGGGTTTGAATCTGGGTTATAGAACTCCACAATTAAGAGCACTGCTGCTTAATAGCATCTATTAATCAGCTGCCCTTTGGGGCTCAAGACAAATTCACCTAATTGTGCCTCATCTAGTTCATTTTTCTTGTTTGTCCACAAGGTCCCAGATTTCTGGAGTCCCCTTATCTCCTCCATCTGTAACAGCTCTTTTGCTGTCTTCAGCCTTGTTCTCAAACAAGAGGAGGCCCTGCTTGCTGAGTTGCATTTAGTATCTGCAAGTGTTAACTGTGGGCTCATTTTAATAAAGGCCATTTTCTAGGCTGTATCTATATAAATGTTCCAATTTAATATGCAAATCTGCTGCAAGTGATTTAGGGTGCGCTGGGCCTTTATTGTTCTAGTTGCCGTTATGTTGATTTAGCCCATAGCTGTATGGTTAATAATTTAGTAAGCAACCTTATTTTTTAATCTCCTTTTGTCTTCATGCTTCATCCTTTCCACATTAAGGGACTTAGGCCTGCATGAAGTTTTGGTTTAATAAACAATCAATGTCTGAATAAGTGTAGCTGCAAAAGAACTGCAACCAAATGCCAGGGAAGGCTTTAAATTCATGATTTTTAAAAACTTCTTGGAAGAATTTTTGCTTTTATTATAAGTATATTGACTTCCTTTAGCCTTACCAGTACTTTCTGTATTATCAGATGTTTACATTGTTAGACCAAGTTTCTTTTTAAGTAGTATTCTCCTGGGATATCTTTTTATATCCATTTTCAACATTTGCTGTGTCATTATCTTGCGTATGTCTCATACAAAGGTTATTGTTGGATTTTGATTTTTTTAAAGAAAAGTTTCATCTCATAGTCTCTACTTTTAGTAGGTAAGTCTAATCCATTTACATTTATTGTGATTACTGATTTATTTGCACTTATTTTCTACCACCTTATTATGTGTGTGTTTTGTTACTAGGAGATTTTCAGGGGAAGAAGGACTATGTGTGGTTACTTTATTGTTTCTTCTTTCTTGATTTTGGAAGGATCTTCTTTACTGCCTCTTCCTTTTATGCCTCCTCTGATATGGATGCTGTAAATTATACCTTTTTTAGGGATTTCACTTAAATTTTTAACAGTTACTTAACTATATATTTCTGCAACAGCATGGATACTTAGTATCTCCATTTTCCTCCTAACAAGACAATCTCTTGAACACAACATAACTACCAATTGAACTGGCCAGTTACTTCCCACCTTCTTCATTATTGTCTAGAGTTTTACTTGCACTATTTATTATTAAAATAAATCTATAGGCCCAGGAATGTAGTTCAGTGGTAGAATGCTTGCCCAACTTGTGCAAGGGCCTGGGTTCCATTCCTAGCCTCACAAAAGTAAATTAATAAGAAAATAGCCAGAAATTAATTATATTTACCAATACCTTTCACTAATTTCTGTACTTAATGTTTTCTTTCACTTGTCCTTCTGCTGAAGTACATGCTTTAGTAATCCTTTCAGTGAAGATATGAGTGATAAACTCTCTTAATCCATGTAGTATATAAATGCCTGTAATTTGCTCTCTTTCACTGTTCACTTAGCTCTGTATAGAGTAATAGGTATTTTTCCCTCTCTGTATGTTCAGGATATTATTTCTTTCTAAATATTATCCATTGCCACAATGAGAAACCTGCTATCAATTCAACTGGAATTTCTATGTAGGCAATTTATCTTTATTCTCTTGTAACTGTTGAGATTTATCTCTTTGCTATTGACATTCTGCCCTATTATCACCATGTTGTAGTTGAAATTTATTTTCCATTATTCCCTTTGGCACATGGTATATGTTTTCCATCTGAGCATTGACTTTTTGATTCTGAAATAATTTCAGCCACCATCTTTTAATTACAGTATCATATAATCTCCATTATATGTTATAGTCTATCCATCTAGAAATTTTATTACACATTGGAATCTTTCAATTTCATCACCATTACTTAACTAATTTTTAAGATTTTTCTGTCTCACTGTTCTGCTTTCTAGGTGAATTACTCATGAAAATCTTTCAATTCACCAATTGTCTCTTCAACTGTGTTTTATGTTTATCCTATTTACTTCAATGATATGCTTTATTTTTAGTATTCCTCATTGTTTCTTTTTTAAATAATAGTTATTTCTTTATTGTTTCATAACTTCTCTCTTTTTATAAGTCATTCCATCTTTTACCTTTGTTCAGTTCTTAAATTTATTTTAAAGTTACTTCCAAAATGCCCTATTACTGGCACTTACTCCAAGTGAATTCATGGGTTAAGTGCTGAGACTATCTCTGTTGATATCCAGTTTCTTCAGTGCTTTAGAATTTGAGTTTGCTGGTTGAGTTGAAGAGAGATATTTCTGTCCTTTAACTTTCTCTGCACATGGCTAAACCCAGCCTCTTAGGACCTCAGTTTGAGGACAGGCTTTTTTGGTAGCTCAGGATTCCTGGTCTTTAAGATATCAGAGATGTGGTAGGTACAGTTAATGAGTTAGGGTGGCTTGGCTCAAGACCCAGATGCCAGACCTGTGCCTGCTCCTTCTGGCTACCTAAGATATGGTTTCAAGCCATAAGTCTAATGCTACATGTCCAGCTTATGTTGGTGCCTTGTTTACTTCACAGGATTTGAGTCTGTGGTAACTGCTGACTGCTTCCAGATTTTCAGCTCGGGAGACTTGGAGTTACATCCCCTCTTTATTTTCATGTTTCTATTCCATTTCATTGCTTTTTAATCCTTACTTATATATGTTTTTTAGAATTTAAAAGATAAAAATTATATTTATTATAGGGTAAGACACAGATTATTTTCCCCCATTAATTAATAGAAACTTAAAAAAAACATTGGTTTTGTTGAAGTATAATTCACATGCAAAAAAATCACCAATTTAAGTGCATGCTTCAATGATTTTTGATAACTATAACCACCATTACAATCAAGAAAAGAATATTTTCCTCACCTCTGAAAGCTTCCTTTGTTCCCCTTGCAACTGATTCCTTTCTCCAGCCCCAGCCTCAGATAACCACTGATCTGCTCTGGATAGATAAGTTTACATTTCCAAGAATTTCATATAAACGGAGTCATACAGGATGGATTCCTTTGTGTTTGGCTTCTTTCACTGAGCACAGTGAGTCTGAGATTCCTCCATGTTGCTGTGGATACCCACAGTTCATTCCTTTTATTTTTTTGTACCAAGGATTGAACTCACGACCTCGCACTTGCCAGGCAGGCGCTTAAGCCATTGAGCTAAATCCCTGGCCCAGTTCATTCCTTTTTTGAGTAGTATTCTGTTGTAGGAATATGTCACAAATTGTTTATCCATTCTGCTATTGACAGACATTCGAAATATTTCTAGTTCAGGGCCATTTTATACAAGTCTTTCTTGAGCATTCATATAGAAGTTTTTATGCGGCTGTGTTTCATTTCTCCTGGGTAAACACCGGAGAGCAGAATTGCTGGCGGGTATGGTAAGTGTACGTTTAACTTCATCAGAAACTTCCAAGCTCTTTCCAAAGCGGAGGCACCATTTTGCATTCTCATCCGCCATGGATGAGAGTCCCTGCTGACGAGCAGAGGTTATTTTTAAAGCATAAGCTCAATGCCATCTTCACTGGAGGTGACTGTAAAAACATTTTAGGACAAAGTGCCAGGAATGGCAATGAAGGCTCTGGGAGACACAGACTCCACGAATCCTGTTGCTTACTGTGCCCACAATGCCTGGCACAGGGCTTGGCTCCCAGCACCTGCTCAGCAAAGGAGTCTGTGAATAAAAGATTTGTCTCTAACAGACATTACCAGCTTTTAAGGTCGAGGGTGGGCCTTACTGCATCTCAGCTTCTCAAAGGAAGTTTTGAGGGTCCTGTTTTTTCATTCCCCAAATTTCATGAGATGCTTAGTTTTGAGCTAGCTGGAAATTTTAACCATTTATTACAATAGCTGCTGACTCGCAGCCTGGATGATCGTGCTGCTTCCCCACACTGGGTCTGTGTTTTATCCAGCAGGAATGAAAACAGGGGCGAGAAGAGCACGCAACCTCTCTTGAAGGATATTTGCCTGAAGTTCAGATTATTGTAGCTTATCTGTCCAGAACCACCTCACATGGAAGGGAACCTGGAAGATGTGGCCTTTATCCTGAGCAGCTGTGTGCCAGGGTGAAGATTAAGGGGTATTCTGCTCAGAAGAGGTGGAGATGGATGCCTGCCACACTACCCTGAGCCTGACCGTATTATTATGCTGTATTATTCAGAAAATGCTCATTCTTCAACTCTAGGGAGAATACTTTCAATTCACCCATGATGCCCAACCTTTTGGCTTGCCTTGGCAACATTGTGTAAAGAGGAATTTTCTTGGGACACATATGAAATATATGATATAGTTAATGTATGAACATAGCACAAGTTCCTTTTTTGGGAGGATGCTCTTTTGTTTTTTTTTGAGACAGGATCTATGTATTCCAGGCTGGCCTTGAAATCCTGGTGATCTTCCTGCCTCAGCCTCCCAAATACTGTGATTATGAGCATGCACCCTCATGCCTGTCCTAATACATATGCTTTTTAATTATACAATTATACCATTTCTTCTAACACTAAAAAAATGGGGCTGTGGGTTGGACATAGCTCAATGAGAGTGCACCACACCAAAGAAAACCAGGCTGCTGGGAACAGGAGCTGTGTCCCATCCCTGCCCTAGATTCCCTAGGCCAGTACTGTGACTCCTTTCTCAGGGTTCTGTACACCAGCTATAGAGAGCAGAGAGAAGTGGCAGGGTGGTGGGATCAGCAGGTGGGCATGTCCTACAGTCCTCCCCAGGACTCAAGCTGCTGCCTTCTGGGTGACTTATTTAAGGAAGGGCCGAAGGGCCTATAGCTAAGGTACTACATCACTTACTAAATTGGGGCTCGAACCTGTGATCTCCATGCCTCAGTCTCGCAGAGCGTTGAGATTACAGGTATGTAACACCACACCTGGCCGTGTGGGTGTCTTGTTTCAAGGATGTTTCACTGCAGTTTTCTCCTGAAGCAAACACTGGAACAAAGACTTGAGAGCAAGTAGTTTATTTGGGAGGCAATCCCAGGAGGCAGCAGTCAGAAGTAGGGAAGAGACAGGCAAAGGCTGGACTGTACAGTCAAAGAGGTTACATCTCTGTGCACGGGAGAGGTCAAGCCTATCAAGAATTCTGGGACCCTGTATAGAGTTTGCAGCTCAAAGTCACCTTGCCCAAGCGATTGGGGAGCTGGAGTTGACTTGCTTCATTCTCAGCAAACAGAAGGGGCAGACAGAAGGCCTCCCTCAGCTGTGGAGTCCTGGGGTGGTAAGGCCTGAGAGTGTGTGTGTGGGGGGGCTGAGACTTACACCCGTGGCTCCCAGTCCCTGTGTGCCTCTGCGTCTTGCACACTTCTCACACTGGCCTCTTCCTTGTTCCTCAGACCTACCTTGCTCTCTCCCCACACATAGCCTTGGCATATACTGTTCCACCTGAACCACTCTCTACTCTTTCCCTTCCCCCTTCATCTGTTAAGTTCTGTGTAGTCTTCAGATCATGGCTCAAGATATCCTCTAGATGGGCTTCTCTGAGGGACCCCCCCACCCCACCCCAGGACAAGATCAAGCCCCTCCATTGCATATTGTCCAAGCTCCCTGTCTTACAAGTGTGTTAGTATGTTTGTGAATCAAGTTAATCAATGCTGTCAGACTGAGAAGAAGGGATCTTGCTTGGCTAGTTCAGTAACACACAGTAGGTGTTCAATAACTATATATTGAATAGGTGAATTAATGAATGAATTCCAGCCAGACTGGCTAAAACTTTCAATAGCCAGAGAATCTCCCAGTTAAAGATCCCAGAAAGAGGAGGCTAATTAGCAATTCATTAGGATCCATTTTCAAGTCTGTAGTCAATGCTAATCACTTGTTTGTTTAAAACAGGAAGTTTTGTGCTCATTAAATCCATTAGTAAATGAAAATGTTTCTAGAAAATGCTGGCCTCCCAGATAGAAGTGTAATCTCAAGGACTGTACCCTTTTGTGTACATTTCCCAGGATTTGGCCAGCAGGTGCTCAAAAGCTAGAAATGTCTGAGGCTGTAACCAAGTTTTCCCTCAGCAGGACCTTAGGAACCTGCCCTCTCAGCCCTCTGAGTTCAGTTTCTGTCTCTGTTAAATGGACATAATATTTAGTCTCTTGGGTCGTGAAATCAGAGGGAGCTGTGCAGGTAGGATTGTCAGCTCCCACCTTGATGTTGACCTCCCTGACAGCTGGTGGAGGGTCTAATTTGAGAATGTAGCTACCTGGCATCCCACTAGTAATTCAGCCACTGCCTTGATCTCCATTGCTCTTGCTAACAGGGAGGCTTTCCTCGCTCTATACATAGCCCAGGTTGTGCCCTTCTGCCTCAAATCAGCTCACTCATCCGCACGCACAGCACGAGTAACTGGATGGCCAACACCGCCTGCTTTTGCTCATGTAGGAACTGAGCTTGGAGAGAACAGGTGCTTGCCCAAGACCTCTGCTCCTCCCCACACTAAGCCGCTGCCAGGAGCTCAAAGACACCCGTGTCATCCTCGAGGCAGACGTGGTTGCCTTCCAATGCTGTGCACCATCAGGTGGGTCTACTCTTTCCTGGTCTCACTTTAACCTGTGCTCCGGTGATCTATATGTTGTGAGAACAAAACTGCTCTCTCTGAGTGATAACTACTAGCTTCAGTGCTCAGGGCTTTGCACACATTAACTCACTGAGTCCCACAGTAACTCTATGGGGGGGGGTGCTCTATTATTATTCCCATCTTATGGAAAACTGACTTGTAAAAGGTCGCGTGGCTGGTAAATGTGGTAAACAGCAAAGCCAGGGTTCAACCATAGATCCAAATGGAGCCCTAAAGCAAAGCCCCAGAGAATAAATTTCCCCATGGCAATGCTACACTGAGCAGCACTGATTCCTCAGACACCCATGTTGTGTCCACCAAAAGTAGAGCACAGGCCCACCCATCAGGACATAGCACACACCAGCCTCTCTTCCCCAAGCCCTGGCCTTGTCTTCACCTGCACTGCCCACAGCTCCCACTTTACACCAACATGAGTGACACCCCGAGTGTTGTATTGTTACTGGAGTTTTAAGGCAGAAGTATCAGCTTTACAGGATCCGACAGCCCAGGTTCAGCTACAGGACACTCAACCAATCAGAGATGAGCAGCGGGGAAGGGTGGGACAGAAGCTTTACTCAGCAAGGCCCAGGAAGAACAAAACAAGAGGTTCAAGATCTGTCTTTGAGGGGCTGACAGAAACTTTGGGGAACAAATCAAAGGTCAGGGGTTTGTAGATCTGGAGCACAGTGGTTCCACTGAGTGGTGTCACAGGTCTGGTTCCATGAGTTGCTCCAGAGAAATCCTTATGGCTTAGTGGCAATTTAGTTCCCAAGAGATGACTGTCCCTGCTAAGCAGGGTGACCTCATCATGGGGTGTTTTGTCTGTGATTCTGCTGGAATTCGAGGTGACTGCAAGTTTAGGACAGTAACTGGAGAATTCTAGCCATCACTCCAGTATTCTGGAACTGGATATTGTAAAAGCTGGCATCTAGATGTCCCCAAAAATCCTGAAAATTACTTTAGTTATTCTTATCTTGGTGTCCACAGTCTTGAAGGGGGATGAGATAGACAATGTAAATTTAGAGCTAACATATCGTATGTTACTGGTTTTTAGACGGAAACACTTTAAGTGATTAGCAGGCCTATGTGCAAAGCTAAGCAGGGATCTGATTCAAAGTTTTTGGTAATAGCAGAGACTGATACAAAATAAAAGCAGAGATGCCAAGCTCCCTCCAGCTCTTAGTCACCATAGGCATCTGCAGGCCTAGCTTCTAAGTCCCTGCTAGACTAGGCGCCTTGTACCTGCTTTTCTCTCTGCGCCCAGACCCCCATTCCTGACGGGCAGATGCTGCAATACAACCTTGGCCTCTCTTCCATGAAGCTCCTTGTTTCCTTTCAGTTCAACTTCTGTGCTGTCTTAGTTGCTTTTCTTGATGCTGAGACAAAACACCTGGCACCCATAAGTTAAGGGAGGAAAGGTTTCTTGAGCTCACAATTTGCAGAGGATTCAGTCCATAGTCCGCTAGCTCCAAGGCAGGGTGGCATGGCAGACAGGCATCACAGAGGAGAAACAGGTCATGGCAGGCAGAAGGTAGCAAAGCAAGGGACCTTAGCAGCTTTTTTCTGTCCTGTTTATATTCTGTCTAGGGTACCAGGGTTAAGGTGGTACCAAATCAATCAGTGGGCTGATTTAGTAATCACCTACCCTTAATCCTAGCATTGCATGAATCAATCACACATTCCAGATTCAGTCACCTTGGAACAAGCCCCACCTATCACTCTCTGGGAAGATATCTAGACACAAGCCATAACATGTGCTTTCATATGTACCTCTGGATAGCACCACCTTGATCTAGGCTCTTGGTCCTTCAGAGCATTTCCCAGGAACCAGCCCCAACAGGAGCCTAGCACTCTGTCAGTCGGGTTCTTACCATGCTCTCAGGAAGTACTGGTGTGTGTGTGTGTGTGTGTGTGTGTGTGTGTATGTGTGTTTCTGGGGGTAAAACCGAGGCCCTTGTGCATGGTAGGCAAGTGCTCTACAACTAAGCCATATCTTCAGCCCAGGAGGTTCTGTTTTTATTCCTGTTTCATCTAGGCTCAGCATGGTAGAGACTTGCCCAAGGCTACACAGCATGGTCAGGATTCAAACCCAGGGCCCCTACCTCCAGAGTCCTCAATGAGCTGCTGTGTGTCTCCTCCCAATGCAGACTTCTGGTGCTGCCTCCTTCCTAATTCTGAGCCGTGCTCCTAGAATGCAGCATGTTTTTTGTATCTGGCCAGGTACATCGCTTGTGAATTAAAATTTCCAACTAGCAGATTTTGAATCCCTTTCTAAAAACAGACGCAACTGATATGTAATAGAAGCCTCAAATTCGAACCCAGTCTTCATTGCTTAGGTCAATCACGGGCTCTGTCACCTGCAAACAAGTCAGCAACCAAAGATGTAAGCAGCGTCCCTCACTGCGGTACTGAAGACGAGGGCCCGTGTACAACCCTTCAGAGTGAGCTGAGGCTAGGGCTGGGGCAGAAGGTGGAGCGCGGTGCTCTGAGAGCACTGGGCAGAGCCCTGACTCAGCCTGGGCAGTTGGGAAAACCTCGGAGGCTGAGCAGGGGAGCTGGGTGAGGGTGGCAGATCATTTTGCGCATTCCAGGGGCCACAGGGTGGCGGCCTGCGCAGGGTAAAGCACATCCTCCCCAACAGAGCCAGCATAAGCAGCATTACTGTTCCAACTGCTATTTCCTTTAATACTGTTTCTTGGAGCAGTACAGAGACCAGCCTTGTTCTTTTGAAAGGCTACATGGTAGGCTACAGGAGTTTGTGAGGCACTCATTCGGGCAGTTTTCTCTGGATGGACTTTTAGGCTATTTCCAGTCTTTTATTAATGCAAACAATGAATCAACAAACACTTTATTCATCTGTACACAGGAGAAATCAAAGCAGGATCTCTGAGTAGGTATATTTCAGACTCGCATGGTTATTGCCATGTTCTTAACGCTGCACAGCACGTACCACTGTCCATTCCACTAGTCTCTCTCTCTCTCTCTCTCTCTGAACCAGGGATCGAACTCATGACCTTGCGCTTGTGAGGCAGGCACTTAGGCCACTAAGCTAAATCCCCGGCTTGCAAACCCTTCTCTTAAAACATTTTGTATTTATGTTAAGGAAGTGCGTCACAGCCATATTTCCCAATTTTTGATACACTACTCCTCAGCAGAATTCAGCAGAACTTCTGGGTTAGGCAGGGGGGTGTAGGGAATGTTTCTGTTTCTTTTGGGTAGATGGCTAAATCCTATGTCTGGCTTATTTTCTATCTTTCGCTTTCAGTCTAGGAGATAGTAATGTAAAAAGCACTCAGCCGAAGGCCTGCACCTACAGTCATTCAATATTTGTGGTTTTATAAATTAGGAACAACACTAGCGAACAGCTTATGCACCTTTGTGTGCTCTCACCAACTGATCTCCAAAAAAGTATGTATCAATTCACACAACTGCTTCCCACACATCAGCACTGTACCATGGGATCACAGATGTTTTAGGGGTACAACAATGCTTGGAGACTGCTCCAAACTCTTCAGCTGGAGACTGGGTAACTGAGGCTCAGGGAAAAGGAGTACCCAAGGTCATCTCTGAACTGCGCCACAGTTTGATTCCTATTTCTCGCCTCTCTGGCTTCCTCCAGGGACAGGGACACTGCTCAGGGCAGGAGAGCAATGAGTGGGGCCCACAGGGGTAAGGGAGGACACACAGGATGGGCTAATAGGAGGCAGATGCCCCAGGTCTGCCTCTACTGCACACCTGAACCATGGAGAATGAAGTATGTTATTTCAAGAAACTTCTGACTTTCCAGCTGCTTCGGCTCCAGCCACCTCCCCCCAGTCTCTTTCCTTGGAAACAGCCTTAGAGATTCTGAAAGGTGCTTTCCTTACTTCTGAGCCTGCCTGTGTGGGAGGAAGTGGAGGACGTGAGGGTACTGATTGAGAGAGCAGGTTGAGACCCTGGGAGCTGTTGTGCAAAAAGAATGGCAAATTACATAAGGAGGGAAAAGGGAAGGGGGTGGTGCAGGCAGCCATTTATCAGTGCTTTTTAACCCTTTCCTGCTGCAGTTCAGCCAGTTCCCAATGCTGGGCTCTGACTACTATGAGACATTTTCATAGTCTCCTTCCTCATCCTTTGCAGACAGGCTTTGTACTCCTGGTAAAACTGTGGGAAAAGGTAGAACAGCTCCTAATCGAGGAGATGATTCCTGTGGGAAATCAGGCTGCTTTTCAACCGTAATTTGAAAAGCTGCAGCCTCCAAACTTCAGTGGTGTGGGGCGGGGGTGGGGGTGGGGTGTAGAGAGAAGAATGCCATTTATAAAGCAATCAACGCTTCGACAAGAGTTCACCATCATTCCGAATTATTTTCCGAAATTTGGCCTCTATTCCTTACACTGGAGGAAAGGCGATGCGGGCATTTGGCTTCCAATCAAGCCCGCTGCAGAGGACTGGGGCGAGCCACACAAAGGGAGAGGGACTCCACATTGTTCATCACAGCTGGAGCTGTGGAAAATCATTTCCAGGGCTCCTGCACTCTCCTGATGGAGCCGGAGGAAGCCTCATCAGATGTTCCATTCATCTCACTTCTTACTTTTAAACTTTAAAGCACATATTTATGTGCCTCAAGTTGCTCATGAACCACGGCATGTCAAACAGTTTGGGGTTGATGGAAGAGGTACATTTCCTCGTCCTGGGACTTTCAGAAACACAATTTCATTGCCAGTCTCTCTCCCTTCCAATTTCTCCCATATGAAATGAATATTCCTAAGATGCTTTCACTACATTATCTGTTCAAGAACCTTCCAAGACTAACTTCTCTAGCCTTTAAGGCTGGGACCCTCCATAAACATGGCTCCAGCACTGAAAGCTCTCAACGTACACCCTCCCACATGTCAGGCCACATAAGCAGGCTGGTGACTGCTAATCCTTGCTCCTCCCTGCTCTGGCATCTTTTTTTTTTTTTTTTTCTTCCTGGTAGCAAAATACAGTGGTTTTGGGAAAACCACATCACAAGGTCTCTTTCTCCATAAGGTTGGGGTGAGCTGATTGGGCCCTCACCTCCAAGCCCATGGAATGCTATCCATCAGGATTTGGCTTGGGGGCAGGGAAAGGCAAGCAAACCCCTGATCTGTATTTGTTAGGCCTTTGAGCTAAAAATCATTTTCACCTTTTCTAAAAAAAAAAAAAAATCAAACCTGACACAGACCCACGACCTGCAAAGCTGAACAGATTCCCTGTCTGCTGCTTTTCAGGCCATGTTTGCTGGCACCTGTTGTAGGCAGACAATGCTTGGTTTGAGGCTGGACAAACAGCAGGCTGAGTTGATGGAAGCAGATCCTGGAAATTTAGCTGGAGCTGCCAGAAGGAGGCGTGCACTCTCCTTGGTGTTTTTCTTCTTGGAGACAAGGTCTTACCATGTTGTTCAGCTCCCTGGAACCTCTCTTACATGTGCTGAACTGAAAGAATGCACTCCTGGAGCTACTATGAGTTTGCTATTGTTGATGCTTTATCAAGAGGCTTTTGGAGAACGAAGGCAACCAGGGAAAGTGGGATCTAAAGACAGGCACGAGCTGTGAAGAACAGACACCAGAGAGGCCTGCATGTCTTAAACTTAAGTTATTTTCCCTGTCTGGAATGCCTTTGAGCCTCGCTGGCTGCCAAGTTTACCTGTCCTATAGGATTTCACCTCTTACTAGAAGCCTTCTTTGATTTTCTCATTATTGTGAGTTCCCTTAGCTCCTGAGTGGTTCGTGCTGAGTTAACTACAAACTTCCTCAGCTAAATTGGAGGAACATGTGCTTCCTTGATAAAGCCACAGGCAATGAGCTGGGAAGGAGGTAGAGCCCCAGGCACTGAGATAGTTGCTTTATAGACATTACATCATTTATTCTTCTGGATGCAGCTGCTTGAAGAAGCAAAGGCAGTAACTCCATTTTCAGGGATGGGACAATCAATCTCCAAGTAAAATGACTTGCCCAAGGCAAGTCGTCAGAGGTAGAGTCAGAAAGCAACCCCAGCTCTGATGATCTCCAAACCATTCATGCTTTCACAGTAGGGAGCCTCCTGAAGATCACAGCTGCCCCTTTGTTAGATGCCCTGGATCCAGCTCTACACTTTCTTGAATCCTCCAGGAACCTTCTACTGCCTGCAGAGCACAGCTCAAACATCCCCACCTGAAATTCAGTGTCTTTTGGCTTCTGTCCATTTATCTTTTACCTACCCTGAAGTTCAGCCATAGCCATACTTGTGCTTCTTCCCACTGGAGGGAGGGAGAAGCCTTCCTGTCCCAGCAAACTGGAAAAGGAGGACTTTGAGACGCTTCTGTTAACAAGGCCTAGACTGAGTCAGCTAGACAGGCTCAAAATTAAAGTTGTCTCCATATAATTGGAGAGGTGCTCTAATTAGGTTTTTTTTTTTTTTTTTTAATCAAATGCAACAATCTGGCTTCAGGAATAGGGAAGCAACTCAGGACACCTTAACTCTTTTTTTTTTTGTACCGGGGACTCACAACCTCACACTTGCCAAGCAGGTGCTTAAGCCACTGAGCTAAATCCCCAGTACACCTTAACTCTTTAAGGAAGAGGTGGGACACCATGGCAAAGCCACCTGTGCTCATTACCTCCTGGAGCGCATTTCCAGGGCCAGTTTGTCAGGATGTGTGTGTGTATTTGCCCTTGGGGCTCAGGACACCATCACCATCACAGCCTGGCACACCCAGCTATCGTGAGAAGGCAGCTGGCTTTGATCTCATGGGGAGCAGCTATGTAATGCTTGACAAGTCACACCACCTCTCTGACCTGTTTTCTCATTTGTCAGGGCCAAGAGATTGAATCAGCCTATCGCTTTGTGTCCCCACTGGAGTTAGGAACAATGCTGTGAATCTTTTTACCGTCCTCTCAATTAGAGGCACTTCTCTTCCTTTCCCAAAGGAGATTGTTCTAGAACTTCAAAGCTGGGAGAACTAAATGACAGTGCACTCTTGGCTGTGAGGTGTCTTAGTTGGGGGTCACAGGTAGTCTCTGGAGCTGCAGTTAGAATTCTGTGAGGTCAGCTATACAAGATGCAGTACTCTCTTGTGTAACACAAGGAGAGGAGCTCTGAGAAGGTCCTCATTTCAGCACATGCCTTGTGGTACCTAGGATCCCAAAGATTAGGGCTGCTCCATCTGGTCTAATTTCTCTGCTGAAAACAGAAGCCCAAAGAGAAAAGAGACCTCCAACAGCTCACTGGCAGAGTGAGGCTGCCACCAACTAGACCAGAGCTAGACATCCCACCATCCTGGCAAGGCAGACCCTTAAAGGAAATCACCATACCTCTCCCAAACTAGCTGGAGACCCCTATTCCAATGTGTCCACATGCTGACCACCTTCTGGGTTTTTTCAGAGCTTGGGAATTATCTATGCTACTGGAAGACTTGTCTAGCTGATGCCTTAATCCTTGTGCATCTGCTGAAGGAGCGTTATCATTCTCGAGATCCTGCAGACTGTGTGTGTGTGTGTGTGTGTGTGTCTCACAGTGTGGCTATGTGCCTGCATTTACATAATCATCGTGTTAAACTCCTCAGCTAGAAAAAAGTCAAGAATTTATCCTGTCTTTTCTACATAAACAGTAGTTACCAGACACCACATGGTTGAAGAAGGGAAAGTTCCCTTTACATGAGCACTGTGTTTAAATGTAAGCCAGCATGGTGGAATTAGAAGAGCAGTATCTAGCAAACCCAAAAGGGCAGATGTAGATACAGAACACTCCAATGGCTGCTAACTGGAGAGGAGCCTCCTGAGAGGAGAAACAGGACCTAGGGAGGACCAGGTTGAAACACAGAACCAAGAAAAAAAAAAAAAGAAAGTCAAATCTGACTCAAGATTTTTGCTCTGCCTCCCAATTTACAGCAGATACAGGTGACAGGAAAAACCCATGAAATAACCCTCCAGGGATGCCATCAGTAAACCTGGACAGTGGGAAATGCTGTAAGATAAATGGCCTTGTTTCCTTACCAAAAAATTTTCAAGGAAAAGAGAAAGGAGGTGGGGGGCATCTATAAGTTCACAAAGATTTATTAAGGGTCACATCAATACCAGCAATGTACATAACTTAATTTTGATCCTGATTCAAACATGCTGGGCAAAATGAGGCACTGACTTAATACTTGACAATGCTAAAGGATCATCGTTAGCTTTCAAAAAGTATTATAATGGTACTGTGGTTACACATTTTCAGGAGTTTGGGAAGCAGGTGTGTTAGTGCACACCAATACTCCCAGCTCCCAGCTCAGGCTGAGGCAGGAAGATCACAAGTCTGTAGACAGCCTGCACAACTCAGCAAGATCTGTCTCAAAAAAAGGCCCAGGGATGTAGCTCAGTAGAGTGCTGGCCCGGCACAGAGAGGCTCTGGGTTCAGATTCCAGAACTGTAAAATACAAATAAAACCATACCTAAAACTTTGGATAAGACATCTAGGATTTGCTTCAAAATAATCCAGGAGGGTGGAGGGATAAGCAAATAAGCAGTGGTCTAAATGGAGCAGGACTAGCCACATGTTATTAGCCAGTGAAGCCAGGATACGGGTATATAGGCTTCTTTATATACCCATGATAACCAATTAAGAAATTAATCTCCTACTTAAAAGGTATCTGAAAAATTGCTGTGAGTGGTTGCCTTAGGGAGGGAAACCAGATGGCTGGGAAATGGGGAGGGAAGACTTATTTTTCACTGTTTTCTGTTCTGCAGTGGATTTCTTTGTTACTCATTCAAGAACATAAACTCATTTAAAAGTATTACCCCATTTAAATAATAAACTTCCAAGTAAGCTCTTGATCACACTTTTCACCCAAGAAGTATCTTTACTTCATTTTCTTCTAAAGAACAGGTCAAATACAACAAATTAGCTCCATTTCATTGTTAGAAGGGATCGATGTCTGGATGGAGAGGAACCCACCTATTATGTATTTGTGATGGCAGGGTTACATTCTTAAGGTTCTTAGATGTGTGACACTTAAACAAGGCCTGGACACACCCAGCACTCAAATTGGCTCCACTGATCCCTAATCAAGCAGGGGTCTGTGTGTTTGTATCCTGTGAGGCAGGTAGGGCCTCAGAGACGGTATGCTAAGGAGTTAAACCCTTAGAGCCCTGAGACAATGTCATTTGAAAACTGGAGGAATGAAATATAAATAACAGTCAGCTACTTTCCTTCAATCCAATTTCCAAGCAGTTGTGTGATCGATCAATCGATTGGCTGTCTAATCCACCTTCACATTCATCTCTGCTGCTGGGGTACAGTTGGTCCAACTTCTGGCTGGCAGTGGAGGGTGCTCTTTGCAGGAGGCAGGGCCTGCCCATCACACAGGGGTGGGCACTGCAGCTCTCGGAGCAGGCAGAGCACGTTGGCCATGTAGGGGTTCTGCTGCCCAGAGGGCCCCTGCAGCTGCACCCGGTGGAGGCTGGGGTGAGGGGGTGTGAACTGCAGGGGGCAGTAAAGCTCATTCAACAGGAACCAGGTGGAGTCTGGATCTACCTTCATCAAGTGTTGGAAGACACTGCAGAAAAAGATGGGGAGTGAGTAGGCGATGTGGAGAGGGAGGGAGGGAGGGAGGAAGCAAGTGAGGGAGAGTCAGTGTGGTCCTGCCCTCGAGACTGTTTACTGAGCCATCTGAGAAGAAATTGATAATGATATCAAATCACTTCAAACACCAGAAGAAACCTACTTTAGCTGCTAAGACAGGCCCATTAGGACGGTCCCAAAGCCTAATGGAAATAGAGGTAAACAGTTTCATATCCATTGACATAGAGTAAAATAGTAATTAGTCTCGGCAGAACAATATTGACATTAAACAAGCTCTTGGCAAAGGCACAGGTTGAGTTCTGGAGTGTAAAGCTGGAGTTTCTAAAAAAAAAAAAAAAAAAAAGAAAAATGACAAGGCCCACCCTGCACTACTGGCTCCGCTTGGCTCAGGAAGAGTGGGGTGCAGCAGGCTGCATGTGGAGCCAGATCAGGCCTGGAGTGGGGCTCCCTGTCCTGCACAGGTACATGGCAAGCCACTCTGCATCTTTGTCTCAGGTCCTCGTGTGGGCTCCCAGCTCCCTGCTGAACTCTAGCTAGACTATTTCTGGGCACCAAGAGCAATGGGTGGTTGGTGGGTTGGACAGATGCTCATGGCTGCTGTGAGGAGTCCCTTTACACAGAGGGACTGACTCTATTGGGACACTTATCTCTTGGAAGGGGCAGGAGCAGATGAGACCCGCCCCTTGACCTTGGGTAGAGGCAGAGCACTGTGTCCTACACACAACACAGACAGAGCTCAAGGGCCTGGGGCTACCCTTTAAGGATGAGGTTCTCTATCTTGGCCTGCCCTTTGGTCATAATCCTTGCCTCTTACTTGTTCAACTCTTATTTCTGAACCATCAGTCATGTGCTCAGGGCCACAGTCATGCATGGTCCCACTGTGAACCCCACAGCTCTGGCTGTTCAGTCCCAGGAAAGATGAGGCCTGCCACCTCAGCCCACTCATCACCTGCCAAGGGCGCTACCTTTCCACTTTGCCCAGGTGCATTGCCCCTTCTCACTCCAGACACCTTTTCAGCACCTACAGGCTGCATGCTCACTGGCCACCTCCATTCCTCACAACATAAACTGAGGGCACAAGAGATTACTTGCTGATTAGAGATAGGTTCTTGCCTCACTAGGAATTGGTGATTTATGTTAGGTGGTTCACTACTGACTTAAGATGATGGCATTTTATAATCAAGGAAGAAGGAACGTTACCAGGATCCATATTATTATGACATCATCAGCTGTATAGCTGCAAGAATTATTCAACTTGTATCAGTTTGTTTCCTCATTTAAAAAAAGGGCAGATGTACCTAACTTAGGGTTTTGCATATCGAAACCCATGAAGTCTAGCACACATGATTCCCTACTAACCAGTATAGTCAGCTCTCTACACCTGAGGGTTCTGCCTGTGTATTCAACAAACCATGGATTGATAATATTTGAAAAAAAATTGTGTCTGTACTGAACATGTATAGACTCTTTTTTTCTTTTGTGGTAGCAGGGATCAAATTCATGACCACGCGCACTTGCAAAGCAGGCGCTTAGGCCGCTGAGCTAAATCCCCAGCCCCAGACTCTTTTTCTTGACTTTATTCTCTAAGTAGTACAGCATAACAACTATTTATGTAGCACTGACACTGCACCAGGTACTGTAAGTAATCTAGGGATGATTTAAATATACAGAAGGGTTTTATGTAAATATTATCTTATTTTATATAAGGGATTTGAACACCCTCAGATTTTGGTATATGCTATTGGTGTAGGATCCCAGAACCAACCCTTCCCAGATACTGATGGACAGTTGTACATAAGAGCTATTTGATGGATCGCACCTTTTTCTTGACAATTATTCCTAGGATCCCCTAGTATACTTCTGAGCACCAAAAAGGAAATTAAATGCTTGCTACACAAAACTAAACATTTGTTTTTTAATTTTGTTGTTCTGAAATTAATGTCCTCAAGGGATTCAGGTCTTACCTCTGTAAAGCTAATTTTTCTTTCTTCCTTGCATTTCACAGACATTTGCTAAGAAGGGAAAGGAAGCAGCTGGGGGAGAGGAGGCACTCTGGAAAATTTCCAGGCCTGTTCTGTACCTAAACAACGTTAAATTTTCATTGCTTAAGATAATCTTGTGTTTATAACCTGTACAGTGGTTGCTGGAGAAATGATTAGAATATTCTAATTCATCGTTTCCACTCCACCGCAGAAAGGAGATGGGGCCTGCGTGGGAGAGAATTTTTGTTTAAAAACAAAAATATCTTTGATAATTAGAGTGGCAAGGGAAATGATTAAAAAAAAAAACCAAAAACCCACCAGAAATGGGAAGCAGATTTCTATTTACACGTGACAGAGTTGACAGTTTTCCCTAGTGCCAAAGACTGTTAGAATGCAAATGATTTCACTTGATTTCAAGAACTGGAACAACTTCTCAAGCTATAGCTCGGTATTCTCGCTTGAAATATTTTTATCTGGACAACATCCAGCAGAGTGGTACCATAGCCCAGCTCAGTCACAGCTCTGCTCTGACTTACGTGGCATGAAAACATGGCAATGTTCATTTTCAGAACCCTTTTTAACATGCTAAACGTGGATGCTGTGTTCTTTGGCAGAAAAGGAAAGAAGCCACTTTCTACCCTGTAAGATCTCCAAATAAAGTGCTCACGGGAAAGCAAAGAAAAAAACATGTACAAAGTTCACCTTTTTTTTATTAAGCAAGAGCCAAACTCTTGGAATAATTAATTTGGGTCTTGTTTCTTTGTTCTTAAAGGGGTGGACATCCCAAATGGCAGGCAGGAATGCAAGTTCTTTCCGCCTCTATGGTTCCAAGCAAATTGTTTTG
Organism: Hydrochoerus hydrochaeris; assembly: GCA_004027455.1. NCBI lineage: Eukaryota > Metazoa > Chordata > Mammalia > Rodentia > Hydrochaeridae > Hydrochoerus > Hydrochoerus hydrochaeris. Next base: position 246,539 of record PVLA01000396.1, on the reverse strand, counting down.
CCTCCTCTTTCTCTAAAGGGGGCTGATCACAGTCAACCCACCCTCCCAGGTTTGTTCTCAGGTTCTGGGAAGAGGAGGTACAGGAAACACTTTGAAGTGTATAATGAAAATACTATTTCTTCCAGAGAGAGAGAGAGAGAGAGACAGAGAATCTGTGTGTGTGTCTAAGGAGTAAGTATCACTACCAACTCGCCACGGATAGTTCTCAGAAATGGAAAAGGGCAAAACATTTGTGTGTCTCACTCATAATTCCTCCACACTAACTTGGTGGGGGCTCCAGTTCTCAGGCAATGGAGTTCTAACTTGGCTTGTTCTTAGGAAGAAATGAAAGTGGTCTGCTTTGCCTGACACACGCCTGAGGTGAGGAGCAAACACTGTGCCATGCAACCAGATGGCTGGCAGGCACAGCTACACACTTGCTCAGCAAGAGGTACATGACCTGCTGAACTCTAAATACTGACAAATTCTGAACCTGGACTTTCGCTGGCTTCCACCCCTGGGAGCTGTGCCTGAGGACCAAGAAGTCTGATACCACTTTGTTCTGGGACCAGCTCCCGCCCACCCTGCCCTGGGATAAGGTATCCTAGGGAGGAGGGAGCCTAAGGCTTTCTGCATAATGGAAAGCCAGAAGACAAAGGCAGGACCTCTGCTTTCGAGTGACTGGGGTAACTGCCTGGAAAATGTTCCCAATATATCTTGAAACATGGCAGAGATGGCTGTTGAACATGTCAAATGGCTAGTTCCATCTTTTTCAAACCCAAAGAGAAACACTTTAAAAAAAATATATGTACACTATTTAACTCCTGAACAAAAATTTCTTTCTCCTTCCCCTAGGCCCAAATGAGTGGCTCTGGGGAGTACAGTTATCAAGAGATTACTTGGTCCCCAGAGCAGGGGGAGGCACTCAGCTGTGCCTCATGCCTTCTTGTGTCCTGAGGCGAGTGATTATCTCTCAATAACCTGTAGGGCCGTGTAGCTTAAATGATAACTTGACTTTAAAAAATTTAGAACCCGCCGTGAGGCAGTTTCTAAGCAACCTCTGTTTCCATGGCAAAGAAGCCTGGTGTTTATACTGATTTTTCACTTAAAATGCGGTTTTATTGAATTTTACTTCACGCAGGCAGCCATTTCCCTGCACTTCAGCCTATCTACAATTGATGGGTATCAGTGAGCACCTAATAAACTCCAGATGCCCAACAACAGAAGCAGCTCACTCCTTCAGGATCAGTATTGGGGTGCTTTGAGTGAGCAAGCTGGGGGTGAAGTAGCCTGGGGAGGTAGAAAATGTACTAGTGGAATCTGGTCAGCTAGGTCTTATGTCCTCATGGTTCACCAAACATTTACTAGCATTTGGTCCAGCCGAGGCACTGTGTAGGGTGTTGGGACACAAAGACAGACGGTCAAAGGCTCTGGTCTCAGAGCCCTGCCTGGTGTAGAAGGCAGGCAGATCATGGAGGCCCCTGACTCAGTATGGCAAGGGCAAGAGTGGAGTGGAGGCAGGGAAGGATTCCTGAGGAGCGGACATGGCAATGCATGTCTCTGTAAAGACGTGTTAGAGCTGCCCAGCCCTAAGGTGACTTCCAGCTCTGACAGCCACGGTAGTTTAACAGCACGAGGGCTGGGTCATCCCCCCACATCTCCCTAAATATGGCAAAGCCAAAAACAAACCCCTCCGCTGCAGAAGTGACTAATACCGAGTACATCCTCACCATCTCTGTCTAGACAACATCTGCTCAAAGGGAACTCCAGAAAACCGCCAGCCAATCAAGACCCAGTGAAAGCTAAATAAACTGTAACTGAAATGCAATGCTTCCAGCTCTCCCAGGTGACAGGCTATTTTTTTTCTGTCAATTACTTGCTTCAGGGATCTGCTGTTCCTTGTCTCTTTCTGGATTTATAAAATGCCCTCATGAGCTGTCAGGGTAAATGCCAGTGGTAAAGAAGTTGTGGTTTTGTGATTTATTTATTTATTTATTTGGGGGCTTCTAAAGAAGTTATTCAGGATGTCTCCGAAGGAACATGATGCAGGCTGTCTCTACAGAGGCATGACTAAATGTGATCAGAAAATGAACTCACTTGTTGGAAAGCAGGCATACCCACAAAGCTGCGTCAGCCTGCTTGTTCCCTCCTTAGCAGCATGGCCTCCCCATTCCTCTTTTCTCTGGCCACTCTTCTTCCAATATTCTGCGCTTGCTGTTGTTGAAAATGAGGCCGTGTGTTGCCTTTGAAACAAATGGATGCGCAGGGTGTCTACATGTCCCAGTCAGCAAGCAGTGGAGCTACGGTCCCAGTCAGCAAGCAGTGGAGCTACGTTTCCATACTTGGTAATTTACTCTAATGGGTTTCGGTTCATTGGATAACCAGTATTTCAAGTCTGTCCTTTCTTGCTATTCAATTTAGCTATCTTCCTCTGCACGGAGGTCGTTTTTTTGTTTCTAAATGTTGGAAATGGAAGATTAAGACTGGAAGCAACGATTTGCTCTCCAAATAAATACTACCAATTACCTTTGCAGCTATATGTACTTGTTAGGCTTAACTATATTTACCTGTTCAAAACCATTCATCTATCGATCTAACTCCAACACGCACACTCACAGAAACCCCTATTAAAAACATTTAAATGCACCGAGGACAGGATTTAAAACCATAAACACCAGTAGAAGTGCATGATACTAATAGTGCCTCTAAAGTACCAAAGACAAAGTATCATAAATGCAGTGGAATGATTCCATTGCTTTGTGCATATTTAAAAGGATATGGCACTGAGGCCCAATCTGTTACAGACAATTCAAAAATAAGCCAGGACCTAACAGGGTTTAAATCCCACTGGTTGGAATTCAAAAGAAGCCCTTTCCATCTGCCATCTTTCCCATCCCTAGGCCTCCCTAGGCCTAGGTCCCATGACAATGCTGTTGGGCACAGATTTCGCAGTGGCCTTTTGTGCAGACTGACTCAGGCTTTGGCACAAGCCGATTACACTTCTAGGCCACATGCAGGGTTTCCTGGCCCTCTCTGGAAGATAAAGACATCTATGCAGCAGCCTACCTATTTTGCCCCACTCGTCCCTGAACTGTTTTCCTATAACCTGTGCTTTGGCTCTAAGCCAGCAGCCCCCACTGATGAGTGCCTGAAGAAATGGCTCTTGGAAATGTACTTCTGTATTTACTGCAAGGATGCTAGTGCTAGGATGTTAGTCACAACAGTACCCTGTGCTCTTCTAAGATGACCCATGGAGACATTTTCTTATGGTTCAGTAACGAGGAACGCTGTGCTTCTTTCTGAAAAGCTTTCTTTTCTTTTTCTATGTTCTCATTCCAGTATTTACTGGAAGCTGTACATCAGATTATATTTCCCTCTTTGCTCTTAGGAAGCACAGAGCCAAGCAAGGTGGCTGGGCTCCTGCTCTGCAGTTTACGTAGTAACATCAATTCTGAGTTCATGTTGCTTTTTCACTTATTATTTTTCTCTTTTATTTTACTTTATTTTATTATTATTTTTTGGTACCAGGGATTAAACTCACAACCTCGTACTTGCCAGGCAGGTGCTTATGCCACTGAGCTAAATCCCAGGTCCTATTTTCCTCTTTTAAAAATTTCCTTCACTTATTTCCTTTTTTCCTTGTTGCATAAGCTCAGTTTATAAGATGCCCTAAGTCATTTTTGGGATTAAGGCAGAAATTTAATGATTAACAACTACTATCTACTAACTTTTTAATATGTGGTGGTGTTTTGTGCTGCCCTGTAATAACTGTATTCAGTGGAAAGTAGATGTTTTTTATTTCAGCCTTGTAGATGAGTAAACAGAGACTTTGAGAAGTTAATTTACCTAGGCTACACTGCTACTGAACAGCAGTGTGAGGCCAACTCTAATTTGGTATGCTTCTTTGAAATTTTCATTTTCAAAACAATACTTGGCTTATCATAAGAGACCCAGTAAAAATCTCTTCAATAGGGGCTGAGGGGTAGCTCAGTGGTGGAGTACATGCCTAGCATGAGAAGGACCTTGGGTTAACTTCTTCACACCCCCACCCCCAGGTATAATAAGAAAAGACAACTGAGGCCATTTCCATGGCTACTCTACTTGGTACTGAGATTATCACGTTCACTTTGGCTTCCTAGGGGTTCTGGACAGATGGCAGACTCAGTAAAGGGATGAAATGGCTATACTGCATCACACCAAGGCTTTTGCTGACTGAGATCCACTTTATGCAGGCAGTGTAGTCACTAGGCTCATCTGCCATCAAGAGCACCCTGTTCCCCATGTCCCTGTGCACACATTCCTACTGTGTGGTAAAACAGCTGAACCTGGCAGATTATCAGTCATGTGATGACACCAAGGAAGCAGGGAACAAATGGTAGCATCTGATTTAAGTAGCACAGAAGTTTCTGGCTTCAGGTCTAAAACCCAGCAATCTACTTTGTTTGTAATCTGCATGGCAGATGTCTCTTATCTTTGACACCATGAAATCATGCCTGTATATGCATAGTGAACGGCTTCACATCCGAATGTATTTTTAGAACAATGAGCCTTGAAAAGAAAAGCAGCTTGTCAAAAGATAGATAATGTGAAAGCTAACTATTCAGGTCTGGATTTGTCAACTATTAATCAAGTGCCAAAAGGAAAAATATTAGGAGTGCCCTCATTTCTATGCTGGGTATGATCCATAGCGTAGTAGCCCAACCTCAAACAAACTGCCCACATCACTTAAGGCAATGAGCTTCTCATTTCAAGTCAGCTGAACTAATGGATCACCTCTGTGGCTCCTGACCTGTTCAAATATGATAGGCCTATATGTAGATAAAGAGACGAGTTTGGCTCTGACAGCGATGAAATGAATGAGCCTGTGCTAGTCTTGTGTTTTTCTGGGATTTGAAGGCACCAGCTGGTTCTTTGATGGGCTGGGATCCTACTGCTAGAAAGGGAGCAGGAAGTCAGATAGCAAATGACTGTCAAACCTATTCCTGACTTCTCCCACAAATAGGAGAATGGGCAGAGGTGGCATAATTAACATGAAAAGATCTTCCTAATAAGAAAACCCCTGTCCAGGATTTCATAAAGATGAAGCAGACTTGTAAGACTGTGTACAAGTTCATGTGTGTGTGCAATATATATACAATATATCAATGTATCTTTGGAACATGAGCATTATGGAAGCATAGGTCTTTTCTGTTTCATTTCCTTTATTTTTAATGCCTAGAAAACTGCTTGGCACATAGGGGCTCCTTAACCAATATGCAGAATGGACAAGCACTGAGCAGACTTCCTGAATGCATGAGAGCAATTCATCTGCCCTAAGACCCTCAAAGGAGGGCATTATCACTACCCAGAGTTTATAGGGTAGGAAATGAGATGCAAGGAAACTGTGCCATTTGTTCAGGGTTACACAGAGCTAAGATCTGATCTAAGATTGTCCAACTCCAAGACTGGTACGTTCAATTTATCATAGCTAAAACAAAAGATGAATGGATAAAGAAAATGTGGAATTTATATACAATGGATATATCTGCCATAAAAGATATGGCTGAGTCACTTGTAGGAAAATGGACTTCTTGAGACCATAATGTTAAGTGAAATAATCAGACACATAAACTTAAGCATTGCAATAATTCCTCTTATATGAAAAAACTCAAAGTATAAATAATTTAAACAGCAAAGAAAAAGACAACAGGAAATAGGAAGGAAGATCTTTGGTAAGTGGGAAGAGGATCTTGAGATGGAAGAAGGGGAGAAAGGAGGGAGGAGAAGGGGAATAAAAAGAATTAAAATACATTATGCACAAGTACTTATTCCCCACAATGATTGCACTATCTACTACAAACACTCACTAAAACAAACAAACAAACAAACAACAAAAAAGGGTGCCTTTTTCTCTCACATACAATGGCGAGAGAGGTAGCTGAAAAGGCAATGTCTCCCTTCCTTCACATCAAAGATTATAGCAATAAGGCACCTGGGTCCCTTTACATGACCAGAAGGTACACCAGTTCGTCACTACCCCCTGGCACCCTGCATCCGAAGCTGGCTCTAGAGCTGACAGGTGGAGGTAGGACTTGTAGAGACCAGGCAGTATGAAAACTTTGTTTCTCTATCATGACATTTATCAGGCATGGACTTCATCTTTTTAAAAACAGATGTTGTGTAGTTTTGTTTCCTTTTAGCCCAGTTGCATGATGTAAGACCTCATGGTAAGGCAGGGGGCCTCAGAGGCTAGTAAGACTGGCCTAAGATGTGTGGTTCTAAAAGAGCTAAGCCAGGCTGAGTACACATATTGGCTTGAAGAAAAAATAGAAATTTGAGGTGTATGCTCTTATCTGGAATTTCTTTCATCTATAGAAGGGCAAAGCTCTGCGGTCAAAAGGCACATAACTGTGGACACATACTGCATGCTGGGAGATATCCTGGAGGCTTCTGGGGCCACTTGGGAACTTAAATCAGTTAAATTTACCTCAGCACTGGGTTGAGATGGGGGCGTGGCTGATTAGATCGGTTATTTGTAATTCAATGCTTACCCTCAGGAACACTGCCTACGCACAGCTCCTGATATCTTGACCTCTCCTCCTACACCTCAAATATGATTTATTTGTTTTTTATCCATTGAAGTTATTTTGCTACATGGACTTTGGGAGAGCTGTATTTATTTATTTGCATTGCTAGTTCTAACAGTGACACCTGGTGGTAACAAGTTGGAAGGTTATACCCATCCCCCTCACCAAGTTGCAAGATTTACGCCCCCTCCTTACAAGGCGTATTCACTAGATAAAAGCATTAAACTGGAATGGCATCTCCGTTCTTAGCATTTACAGCCTTGGTTATATCAACCACTCTCTGATCAATTTCCATTTCCAGAGTTTACAGCCTGATGTAAAAGCCTGCCACAAAGGCTATATTTAATACGACAAATTAAAAAAGTAAACACGGTCTTGGTCATTCTCTGCAGCCAGAAAAAGCAAATAAGAGGAAGGAAAAACCCAAGTATAGTGAAAACAAACAGAAATGTTCATGGCACAGCCCAGTTTGTCACCATTCCAATTTGGTGAAGGTCTGGTTATAACTCCACCAACTCCAGGGGTCACTGCCACACCTGTTCCACATGCCATGGTGTCAACCATCTCCTCTCAGAAGGAGGGAGGCCTCACAGCAGGCCCCTGACCTCACAGGTTCCTTAGCCAGCCCTCTGGCTGACAGAGGAACAGGGCAGGAGAAATTAATACCTGTGAAGAGAGCTGAGTCATCTCTAGGCAGCCCTAAATACCAGCCCTAAAACCCAGCTACAAGGCTTGGAGAGGACGAGAAGCAGATAGTTTTAAGGGAGACTTGCCAAGTAGGCAGATAGGCTTTAGCTTGGTAAAGGATGTGGGATAGGAAGGAAAGAGAACCAAGGACAAACAGGCTGGACAGTAGGGACTCTTATCTCAGGGCACATGGCTTGCTCAGTATCAGTGACTGCTTCAGTATCAATCAGTCAAGAATCACCCTCTCTGCACAGTAATGCAGCTCACAAAGATATTAGGTTTCCTACTGTCTCCGCCTTCTTTTCCTACTTAGAGGCTTATTAATTTCTGAATCAAGATGCCAAATCAGCTCTTGATCAAGGACAACACTGTCCCCCTGCCCCCAATTCAAAACAGTTTGCAGCTGATGTGAGTGTTAAGCAATCAACCTTGCACTTCCTCCCCTGCTCACTGCCTGACAGAGGGAGGTCATCTGACTCAACCCGGAGTGGAATGCGGTGAAGCAAACAAAGGCGCCTCTGCAGCCGACTGGTCTGGCTGCATGTTCCTCCTCCTGAGGCACCTTGAATACCAAGTTGGCATTCTGCAAGGTCCAATTTCGGGTTTAATTGCTTTCAGCCGTAAAAAAGAGAATTAGAAATGAAAAGATAATGAATTACAAATATTAGCTTGTTTGATGGCTCTAAACTTGAAGGATAGGATACAGTGGTAGTAAAAAAAAAAAAATAGAATGGGACAAGAAATGGTGAGAATCAGGTCTTTATAACTCTTGGTTGTAACAAGCTCCTCAAAGAGTTTACTTGAAGATAAATGCATCATTTTTATGGGCTGCACTTTAAATCACCCAACAATGAGCTTTGGGGCACTGCCCAGGAAGAACTGTTTTCTCATAAGCTGGTTCTTTAAGGAATAGGAATGCCTGGGGACAAGAAGCTCCTTGGGATGCACCCTGTGCTCCAGAAACCATGACTGATTCTGGGGCTAAGGGATATGATGGGAAAGGGACAGAAGAAAAAAGGATACTGGGGAAATCAAGAGTAAAAAATTGCAAAGACAATAAATCAATTCAAAAAGATATTCCCATCACTCCTAGGGAGTACAAGGGTTATAAGAGAGCAAGTTGCTGTCCTTATTCCACAGTCAGAGCAGCCTTTCAACTCCTCAGGGAATGAGGTGAATCCTACCTCCTAGCCCAGCAAGGATACTCAAGGCCCTGTCTCCAGACGCCTGGGAAGGAGGGGAACCACTCAGGAACATGGAGCTGGCAGGCCAGACAGCCCTGGCCTGGCCCAGAGCAGCTGGGGAAGCAGCTCCAGAGTGAGGCTGCTCTCAGTTGGAAGAGAGCTGGGGAAAGGGGGTCAGAGTGCAGTCTGGAGATGTCCTCTGTCAAGAGTTCTGGTTTACCACAAAAATCACTTAGTACTCCAGCAACTAAAAATAGCTTTTTCTGTTAGAACAATGGTCAAGACTCTTGGAAATTAGAATGATATGATTTCAGAATCAGAACAGGCTCAGAGTGGCTATTTTTTTCTTTGGGTGACAGACTCCGGCTAGGGCTGGATCGATGGTATGCAATAGGTCTCCAACCTGGTCTGACTCGCCTAACCCCCAGCCTGTTTGCCAGCAGAAGCACTACTCTCTGCAGGGATTTCAGATCAGCACTCGCAAACATAAGAAGGGAGTTAAGTTAGGATGAGGGGTTTTGTAGGTCCTGGAGACCTCTAGAGACACCCAAAAATGTACAACGGACACTTCAAAGGACTCAGCCCACTGAGCTGCAAGATTGGAGAAAACTTTAACCACAGATGTTCACTGGGATCTTACCACCTATTGTCCCCTGCCTTCTCTCCATCTCTATAAAAAAGAGACACGCTTGTCTTTGTTCGGGGCAGAAGGTCTTATTGGGTTCTCTGCCTGAACCCAGGCACAATAAATTCCATGCCATGTTGCCTTTACACAGCCTAGTGGTCTCTATTGCTTACCTATATTATAGTATGGACTCTAGAAAGAGGTAGGTACGTGCCTGTTTGAAAATGCGTCCAATTTTGCATACACTTTTCTATCAACTGAGACCATCCACAGAGATGAAGTTTTGGAGATCAGTAACCCAGTGCTTCCTCTTTACTGTGGAGGGAGGTGAGGCATGGGACACCAGGGGTGTAGGAACAGGACCCAGAAGTGGCTTATATACAAGCCAGGAGGTTGCTGTGGCCCCTCCAACACATGACCTGTCTGCTTTTTGTCCTTATAGAATTGTTGTGGACATTGCAGCAGAAGAAAAGGTTACTTATCAAGGGGAAGGCATCTAGTAAAAATACCATCTTTAGAGTTGGCACAGTTCAAGAAATCATCTTAACCTGGCAAGGAGAGAAAGGAGAGCAGAGATGCTTCAGATCTGCTCACCATTAGAAAATCATCTATAATTTAGAACGAATATAAAGAGATGCAGGTGATCAAGCAGACGTACCTCCTGGCAGCCTCTTGTAATTTCACGGGCTGTTTGGTGCTGAGGTAAATCAAGCAGGCATCAGCCACTTTATTCAGGTCACCCTCACCTGCAGAGAAGAAAAACAAAACAAGCACTGGCCCTCAGTCTTCATTTGGGATAAGCAGTAACCAGCTGTCATCTAGGGAAACTGGAGCAGCTGGTCAACATTCCCTGAGCTCTATACTCCAACCTGTGAGTTGGGAAATGCATGATGGATGGATGAATGGGGCCAAAGTAAGACTGAAGGAGAAGACACGAAGGGAGGGGAGGAGCGCGAGCACAGTGAGGCAGGGGTGACAGGATGCTGGGTTTGCATGCAGTTTAGGTGAGTTGGTACCTACCTAAGTCGAGTTTTTCACAGAGCGGGCCCAGGCCCTGCAAGACAGCCAGCTGCAACTTGAAGGCCAGTGTGTGTGAGTAAACTGGTCCGGCCCTGGCACTGATGGGAGCCTGGGTAACTAAGGAGCCAGCCAGCTTCGGTAGCACATCTTTGCAGAACCGGTTCCGAAGAAAATCACCACACTTGCCTCCCAGTGTGCACAAAACCTGCAGAAACAGCCAACTTCCTGACTAAATAACAGCAAGGCAGTAAGAGGGCTAAAGAATGCTTGGTAATTCAATTCCATCTAGGTCTCTAGTTGAAAAACAAAATAAAACAGAATTACTGCTGTTAATTCCTTGCCCATGGTTGGTGATTTTGACAGTTATGAATTCAGAGGTCTCTGCTCCTAAGGCACAGCTGCTTCTATCCATAAATACAGATTACATAGAGAATAATTCTGAGGAATCTTGAATTGGATGAATAATATGATTAATACCTTGATTTTCCTCCCTGTTTTTTTTTTTTCATTAAAAAAAAAAAGGCTTAAAGCAGTTCACATAGATCATCTCTGAAATCTCCCTAACATCCCTTGAGAAAAGACTTGGGCTTTTAAGTCTGGCTAGCGGGGCAAACATAAGCGTTAAGGCTCAGCAGCTACCCTGTGCGGGCATGGAGTGGGGTGGAGTGGGGTGAGGAGGGAGGGAGGGATGGGGGAGGTTGAAGTTGCTGGCTGAGCCCAGGCCAGTCCCTGCGGCTGCAGCTGACTCCAAGTTCCTTCTGTTTGACCACACAATCTCTTATGTACATCGCTCTCATTCTATCTTTCACAACAGGCAGTTTCTTTACATGTCTCATTTTAAACTTTCTCTAGCAGAACATACTGAAACGTTTTGCCCCACTGCACAAGACTGAGTATACAGTAGAGTAGGAATTTCTTTAAAAATCGGGAAGCAAGGCATAACCAGCATGTAGAGCATTTGCCCACTCTGCAGAGGAAGGCACTCGTTTAAAGTCCCTCGGCTGGACTGCGCAGGTTAGTAGAGCTCAGGTGTCTCAGTGTGTGTGCATCTGGAAAACACAGCTTTGGTTTTGGCACACACATCTCTATATTTTTTCATTTTTCTATGCTTGCTATCATTTCAGATAGCCTATTAATTTTCATAAAGGAAAATAGCACATGTGAGAATTTAGTAATACCTCCTTCCTTCCTTCCACACTTGATATTTCACACATTTTGCTTTGGAAAACATATTAACAATTTTATGTGTTTTGAATGTAAATTGATATTTTGGCCAAGTACATGCTGAAGACTTACAGAAAATCAAACTTCTTTTTGCCAAGTACATTGATTGGGTTCTCAATTTCATCTTATCTCCTTACACATTTTTATTCTTTGCCTCGTCTTGCTCACCTACTTCTAATTTATGTTAGCTTGCTATGGTAAATGTATCTGCAGGATTCTGGAAGTGCTTTTTAGAATAAGGAAGGACAGAAATAAATAAGCTATAATACATGTGCTAAAATGAACCAAACTAAGACAGAAAAACACCTCACATCTCTACAGGCTTTTAGCTTTCCAAAGCACTTCAGTGGAGTCCCATTTTATCCTTGATAGCACTGCAAGGAAGGTAAGGAGATATTCCTAAGCACCACCTGAAAATGGGTGGTAATGGGCTTTGCCCAGCTGTCTGATGAGGCAGATGGTGTTCAGGGATAGAATGTGGGACCCTTCACCTTGAATTCTGGGCAATGCAATTAACACGAGCATGAACTCAGAGATCTGAGTTCTAATACTTGCTAGTTGTAAGGTCTTGAGGGACCTCCTTAACTTCTCGGAGCTTGTTTCCTCCTCTACTCAAAATGGACACAACATACTCACCTTGCACAGCTGTGAGATGAGCTTGTGTGTGGGGAAATGCCAAGTTCACTTCCTGGCACACTGAAGATGTTCAATAAATGCTGGTAGCCTTTGCTTTTCTAGTTCACCCTGACTCAAATGCAATAGGAAACTAACTTTTATTTATTTATTTATTTATTTATTTATTTATTTATTTATTTATTTTTGTGTTTTTCTTACTTTTTTATACTTTCTTCAAGGTCTGTGACATTGCAATCAGATAAAAAGAGAAGCAATGCAAAGGAGCTCTGTGTTTCTGATGTCTATCCCCATGCTGGACAGTGCAGTATCAATGTAGTACCTTGAAGGCTCTGAGGACTGCCAGGGGGTCATCGTTTGTGAGTCGGTGCACAAGTGAGGGCCAGGCCCGATGAACCAAAGGAAGCAGCTGGTTCTTATGTGACTGCAGAACAACTACACATAAACCCAGAACATCTAAAACCTGAAAGAAAAGATATGATTTCAGCAGATAGTAATGGTTTGAAACCAGGTACTTGGGATCACGTCACTAACTTAAAAAATAAGACTGAGCAATGCATTGACCGAGTAACTAGTTACAGGCCAGAGTGACACAAAAGGATGAAATACACATGCTTCCTTGCCTTTAAGGTGATTATGTTAATAGGATAAAGACCCTAATTAGGTAATATCCAAATAACGATATTACCACTTACAGTACATGGAGAAGGAAAATAAAAAGTGAAATGCAAAGAAACTAAGGGAAGGAGCTAAAGCATATGGACTGTTGGGATGGCTTCTTTGGGGAATAGCTTCTATAAGACACAGGATGAGTGGATGCGCAGTGAGAACTGACACAAGAGGGGTGAAACAGGGCTGGACCTGGATGGGGTTACATTGAGTCTTTTTATTTTGCACTGTCAGTGGGAAGTCATCCAAATGAGAAGTGATGTGACATGATAGGATTCATGTTTTAAGAAGGTCTTTCTGGCTGCTGAGTAAGGAAGGGACTTCAAGAGGGAGAGAGAAGTGAGGTGGCCCTCCAGCAGGCCACAGCACATGTCTACATGACAGGAGCAAAGTGACATGGCTGCGTGATGGTGGGGGACACAATGAAATGAAAGGACCTGAGATCTGTTTTAAAGATGCAATGACTTAAATTGTGGCATGACTGGATATGGTGGGGAGTGAGTGTCAAGCGAAGCTGCTTGGGTTCAGGCATAGCAAATGAAGGGAGGCAGTGTCACTGAATGAGGTGCAACTGATGGAAGAGTTAAAAGCAGAAGGGCTGGGTGAGATTCAAGTTCTGTGACTGCTACCTGGAGAGGCCAAGCAGGCAGCTGAGGTACAGGCCAACCTCATAAGAAAGGTTTGGGCTGGCCAACACATAAACTGACTTTCCACCTTCTTGAGAACTTGTTTCCAGGTATCTCACATCCCAAAGTGCACTGAACACACCTATATTGTAGGTGGTGGTGATATGACTACTGATGTAGGCTTCATGAGGATGACTCAGCCTTCCCAGGGCATGTGAGGGGCCCTGGAGTCAGAAAGGAAGAGTGAAGCCCGCCAACATTAAGCTTTACCAGGAGCCTTCTATGCACTGGTCCACACGGATGGGAACAGAAATGCTAACCAGAAAAGCCCCTTTCCTTGGGAAGTGATTCACTGGCAGAGGAATAAGAGAATGTTCAGCAGTACTGTGGAGAGCAGAGCTGTATCCTGAAAATGGCTTTGATATCACTGGCTGGCATTAATTTGAATTTTGTCACTAACTGGACATGTTGTACTAGATGTTGCCGATTCAAAGGTGCACATTTTCCCCTCTGCTTACTCTTCTCCCTGCCTGTGTCCCTTTGCATGGCTGGTTCCTCAACCTTTAGAAATGTTACTACCTTGGAGAGGTCTTCTGAAATGACCTAGTCTAAATCAGAATGTAAGCTCTGTCTTGTTCATGGTTTGTCAAAGAGAACAAAGGGTAATTGAAATATATGGTAAATGTTTAAATTTTAAAAAATTTATTATAGTAAGAGACACATTGCCATGAACCCCTCTCAAAATATTCCTCTTTTCAAAAACACCCCATCATTTTTGCCATTTTCTGAAGTGGGTCTGAAAGTTCTCTTTTTTGAGTGTCTTTACAAAATGTGATAAAAATACAATGCTTCTGCTGTGTGTGATGACATACGCCTGTAATCCCAGCACTAGAGAGGCTGAGGCAGGAGGACTGCCATGAGTTTGAGGCCAGCCTGAACTCCATGAGCAAGTTCAAGGCCAGGCTGCACTTCACAGTGAGACCCTGCCTCAAAAACAAAAACAACTCCCCCCACCCCAAATAAAAACCAGTGCCATCCAATGGAAAGGCGGGCTGAAAAAAAATTGTAGTGTGTCCTCAACCCACTTTACATCCTGGTTCTGGTAACATGAGACTTCTGGCTCTTCCTCAAGGTCAAAATGACCAGGAAAGATACACATTTTGAATTGATTCAGGACATGGAGGCATCCACAATGGCACAATTAAAGATAGAAAAAACTTCTAGAAGTGATTCAGAAAGCAGCAAGAATGATGGGGTAAGTATATTCAAAGTAAGGTTGAATATTTTGAGGGGGATTAATGGCAATGTGTCTTTTATTGTAATAATTTTTAGAAATGTGAACACACACTGAATTTTTTTTTGGTTTTTTGAGACAGAGTCTCGCTATGTAGTTCAAGCAGGATTCAAACTGGTGATCCTTCTGCCTCAGTCTCCTCAGTGCTGAGACTACAGGCATGTGCTACCATGACCAGCTCACACGCTATATTTTTTAATCAGTCCTGGTACATAAGTAAATTACTATTTTCTATCACATGACCACCTGCTCAGCACTTTGACAGTATTAACCTGACCTGGATGTGTGTTTTTGAGTTGCCTCTCTCTCTACATTAGACAAAAAGTTCCACAAAGATAGGGATCCTGCCTATAGCATTTCCTTCTACAAGCCCTCTGTTGGCCTGCAGAAATCTTCAATAGCACTTAGTGAGTGAGTGAATGAGTGTATATATCATACCTTCTGCTATTTTATCTTTGTAACCAATGATCTGTGAGGCACATATTCTTATCTACATGTTACATGTAAAGATGCTAAGGCTCAACGTGGTGAACTAACTTACTCAAGGTTACATGGCTAGTAAGGGGCAGGACAAAGATTTGAGCTTAGTTTTGTGGGTTTTTTTTTTGGTACTGGGGATTGAACTTAAGACCTTGCACTTGCCAGGCAGGTGCTTATGCACCTGAGCTAAATACCTGGTCCAGTTTTGTATTATATTTTATTTTATTTTATATTTTTGGTGCCAGGGATGGAACTCACGACCTTGCATTTGCCAAGTAGGCACTTATGCTGCTGAGCTAAACTCCCACCCCTGGTTTTGTATTTTAAATTAGGGTCTCACTAGGTAGTTCAGGCTGGGCTTGAACTTATGTTAGTCCAGGGTGGCCTTGAACTCAGGGCAATCCTCTTGTTTTAGCTTCCTGAGTGCTGGGATTACGGGTGTGCACCATCACATCTGGATCAAAGATTTGAATTTAGATATGTAGGTCTGACTCCAGTACTGATGCTCTGAATGACTACCAAGCAAATGAAGCTGCAACAAAACCCATGTAACAGGGAAGATCTTAAACGATATTTAGGAGTTTGCTAAATGTATCAAGCAGGTACCTATATTAAAACCTTATATTTAATGAGCATTCAAAAAGTGCTTGCTGAATGGAACAGATATCTCTGGAAGACTAAACAAGCTCCACAGTGCAGACCTGAGATCTGAGATAATCTGTGGATCAGTGTTTCCTACCATGGCCCCCATCCCTGAGCAAGGCAATGTGCTCCTATGGCCACCAGTGAGTAACTAAGGAAGTTTTTTCTCCCTCCTCTTTGGGGATGGGGAGGAAGGCACTTTTTTCTTTGGACATAAGGTCTCTGGAATATTTCCAAAAAATCTGGCCCCTACCACCACTCTACAACACTGGCATATTACACTGAGTCACTGTGTATTTGAAGCCCTTATTGATGGGGTGATTGCTCAGCAAACTGCTGCAAATGAGAATGCAATATTATGAAAAATGGTGGGGTTTTCCTAGGATGAAAATAGAAACAGAGATAAGGGCCAGACTTGAAAGAATGACTACCTCCAACTATTAAAACCTGCATCTGTATTAATTCAGCTCAGATAATGACATTATTTCAAAGCATATAACTTTTTTTCCCCTTGTACAGTCAATGAATCTCAAAAACTTTGTGGTTTTTCATCAAGATCAGCTCCCTTTTGGCATCTGAGTTGGTAAAGGAAGATGTAAAAGTATCATCCCACAGATAAACTGCTCTTTATGCATTCTCCTAGCCACCACACATGGATCAGGAGATATGGGAAGTTGCATGCTCATTCATGTAGCCACTGCCAAGTGGACCACACTTAGTCTTGCTGCTCTATGAGAGCAAAGAAGGGAATGTACACTGACCTTCAGGCGGATCTTCAGATTTTTATCTGACAACAAGTGGATGCAGCGTTCCATCACGTCCTTGGCTATCTGGATCTGCACTGGCAGTGGTGGCTCTGCATCTGGAAGGGTGTCATTCTTATCCAATTTTGGAGGGACTGACAGTTCTTCTGCAACAAGAGCATAATTGGTAATAGTGTTTTATGAGAGGTGTTCCAACCCAGCTTGATCCTCAGCTTCTGATATAGGAATAGGACTGAGGAAAATGTCTAGGAAAGGATTTTAAGGAAACCATCTGAAATTTGGGCCAAGCTATACAAGTCAAGATGTTTATGGTAGCAATAACTGTACCAGCTACAATCTGGGAAGAACTGCTATGGCTCAATGTGTCCCCTCCAAAATTCTAGTGTTAAAATATCACAGCCAACGTGATGGCAGCAAGAGGTGGGGCATGTAAGAGATTATTAGCGACAGAGCTGCTCCCCTTGTGAGTGGGATCAAGGCCTAAGTAAAAGCTCGCTTACTCTTCTGTCTTCTACCAGTGGGGACACAATGCTCCTCCCTAGGAAGGACACAGTAAAAAGGTACCATCTTGGAAGCAGAGAACAATCCTTACTGGGTAACTGAACCTGCCAGTGCCTTAATCTTAAAATTCAAAGCCTCAGAAGTGTGAGAAAATAAATTTCTGTTCTTTATAAATTATCCAGTCTTAGCTACTTTGTTCTAGCATCACAAATGGACTATATTCCCTCAAGGGGTATATAGTCCACTCACGGGGGAATGGGTATATAAATCATGATACATCCATAAAATGGTATAGTTACAAGGTTCCTAAATTTATGCTTAGTTAGGGTTTTAATGACAAGATAAAATGCTCATGAAATTATATGGTGTTGAAAAGAAAAAATATGGTACAAAATTACATATGCAGTGTGAGTATTATATAAATTTTTACACAGGAAGAAGTATATTAAAATATCAACAGTGACAGGATTATAAGATAATAGATGATTTAAAAAATTTTTCTATACTTTTGGTCTTTTCTAAATTTCAACTAATGAATATTTAAAATAGAAACATGCAAAGGGCAGAGTTCTAGTTTGGAATCCTGAGGTTGGGTTCCTTCCCAGCTGGCTTTTTTCTGACTTCCATGCTTTTCTTATACTTCATTTTTTAATATATATCTTCTTTGCCAGCCTTTAAGATCTTTTGGTGGCCAATATTAAGCCTCATTCATCTTTGTATGAGACAGGAGACCAGGGCAGCCTGGTGTAGTACAAAGCAAACAAGGCTCGGTCAGAGATCAATACAAGTTTGATCTCCACAACATATGAACAACTTCTCCTGCATTACCTCACCTGGCTAGAATACACAAAGTATATATCTCATCTCCTTGTGGAGAGGATTAAATGTGAAGAATGTTGCCAGCAATTACCCTTCTCTTACCACCTAGAGAACTGAGTTGTACAAGATAGATATAAGCTTGTAACTTAAAAGTACCAGAAAGACAAAAGCTATATGAAACCCAGACAAAATCCCTATCTTGAAAAATTTTCCTCTGCTTATATCCCCTATTGCTGTCCCTAAGCCCTTAATTACCAGCTGTGCTCATTTCTACTGAGGTAAGTGTTGTTCCTTTAACTTTTTCTCATTTTAGTTTCCTCTGCTGGAAAAATAGAACCTTACAATAGAGGCTGCACCTGTCTCTAACAGGTGCTGAAAACATAAAGAGAAAATGCATTTGCAGAATGCTTGGGTTTCTTGGAGAAAAGGATCTCGGATATAGAAGGTACTTTTGTGTGGTTATAACACTCACATCAATCCAATATCAAGCCAAACAGTCTTTATAATGCCAAGAACATGGTTTATATTTGATGAATGATAATAATATGAATGACAGAGCTATGTTTTTTTTTTTCCTAGAGAAAGATTTGTCATTTGAAATTTACCCACTGCAGAATGTTATTTGAGAGATGTGGATTTTGGTTTTGGAAGAGGGTTTGATTCATTGAGTCTGCTTCAATCCAACATCCACAAGAAACAGAAGATCCTGGGTCAGGAACATAGCTCAATGGTACAAGTGCTTGCTTGGCAAATGTGAGGTTGTGAGTTTGATCCCTGGTATGAAAAAAAAAATCTGGTTGTGTCAAGAGACAAACCTGAGAATAAAAAACTCAACAGATTTCTAATCAAGAAAATTCTGACTGGGGACAGCAATGACTCAACTGTGCATCAATCATTATTTAAACCTGTGATGCTTCAGTGCTACTTCAAAAGAATTTATTGTAGTTAATGCAACAATTTACTTGTCTTACTCTTCTTGTTGCTGCGACAAAATACCCAACACCCACAAGTTAAGCGAGGAAAGGCTTATTTAGCTTTCAGTTTGTAGAGGTTTCAGTCCATAATCAGCTGGATCCAAGGCAGGGCAGCCTGGTAGAGGGGCACCGCAGAGAACAATTCATGGTGCCCACGAGGTAAAGCAACAAAGGACCTTAACAGCATCTTTCCGCCCTTTTTATCTTATCCAGACTAGTTAAGGGGGGTAGCACTCACACCCTTAATCCTAGTGCTCTTGATCCTAGCACTGTACAGTGAATCAATTCCAGTGCCAAACACTCTAGATTCACCTCTGAAAAAGCTCCACCTATGACTGCATGAGGCTTTGGGGACACATCTACACTCAAGCCATACAATACCACTATTTCCTATTATCCTGGAAGTATGGCTTCAGTTCACTAGAATCTGAGAGTATAGATCGGGGATGAGGGAGAAAAAAAAAAAAAACAACAACAAGAAATCTACTCAATTCTAACCTAACAAACTAATTTGGGACTCAGTTTGATTTAGGATAGTTCTGGGACCACCAAGCTCATTAGGACTTGGCATTTTATATTTGCAGAGGAGATATTAATAATTTATTAATCCTTCCCTGACCTGAAGCTCCAGATTGAGTTTGTGAATAAAACAAGAGGCCAGAGCTGCTACTGGCCTGAACTCTCTTTTCCTTTATCATATAAATGGGTAAGAAAAACACTGGAATCTCTTCTTAGCAATAAATAGACAAAGCATATGAATAAACAATGAGCCTAAGGCCAAAAAAAAGGAAAGAAGTATGTAGAAGCTAGGCATGGTGCTGCATGCCTGTAATCCCAGGGGTGCTGAGGCAGGATTGCTGGGAGTTTGAGGCCAGCCTGGGCTACAAAGTGAGTCCGAGGCCAGCATGAACTAAAAATCAAGATCCCATCTCAAAAAACAACAACAAAAGAAAAAAAGCATATAGAAATAGGTTCAACTTTGCCAGTAATTATAAAATGTGAAGTAAAATAATGAGAGTAATTTTTTTAATTTGTAATTTAGGAAACGTAAAATCGATATTTTTACTTTTATCTTGGTTTCACCATGGTTGTGGTGAAACCAGTATTAATCCTGCTCTGCCGAAGGAAAGGTATAAATCAATACCACCTTATTAGAAGGCAATTTTGCAAGCATTAAATATTGTTCATATCCTTGATCCATGAATCTCACTTTTGGCAATTTATAAAGAAATATGCCAGAACCTGGGGATTTAGCTCATTGGCATAAGCAACTGCCTGCCAAGCGCAATCCCCAGTACAACAACAACAACAACAACAAAAAGCCAGAAGGAGGAAAAGCTCCCATATGCTGGATCATCCTCTGCAGCACTGTTTCCTACAGCAAAAGCTAGAAGCAGCAAAAACTTCCTGAGGGGGAGTAGATGCTTAGTAACAGCTATTAAAACATTAATTATGAAACTACTAGAGCAACATGGAACACTGTTTATAACTAGACACAAAAAAGGTACAATGCTATGGCTACAGCTGTAGGGAGCTGAGGGTGCAGCTCAATGGTAGTGAGCTTGCCAGCATGTGCGAGGCCCTAGTTCCATGCCCAGCAACACAACGCAACAAAACAAAACAAAAACTATGACTGCAATTATGTAAAAATAGGTTTATACCAAAAAAGAATGGAAAAATGTTACACAAAAAATGAGAATGGCTATGTTAGCACAGTGGGATTGAATGACTTTTTGAAATTTCCGAGCTTTGTAGAATGATGCTTCCCTGTTTTCACAATAGTCTATTTTTTTTAATTAGTACCAGGGATTGACTCACGACCCCGTGCTTACAAGGCAGGCGCTTATGCCGCTGAGCTAAATCCCCAGCCCAACACAATAGTCTATTTTAAAAAGAAAGAAATAACTAAGACAAAATAAGTAAAAATTACCTTCATCACTGTCAAAATCCAAGACATTTCCCTCTGCCACATCCTTCTCTCTAAGGTAGTCCAGCACAAAACGTTCAATGTCTTCAGCTGTACTGTTACTCTCAAGAGTTTGGTGCAAATAACTTCCCTCCTTTAAACTTTGATCTTGGGGTTGCTCAACGTAACTTGTTTCTGGGAACCACTGAGCTGTAGATAAAACGTTAAAATGATCACCTTGATCATTAAGAACCAGTATTAGCACTTTATAAATAGAATAAGCTCTTTGCTATGGCCTGTGTGGCCTCTGTACCATCTACTGTCTCATCTTCAAACTCATCTTCTACTTCAGCTGCCTGATTATTTACTATCGTTTAGCTCCTCCAATGTACCAAGAATTTTCCTGCCTCCTAAGTTTTACATATGCTGTACTTGCTGTCTGGAGTATTTCCCTCCTTAATTTATAACTAGCTAACTGGAAATTACTTTTCATGTCTCAGTACAATTAGAACTTGCCCAGTAAGCCATCCTTTCAGTCCTCCACCTAACTTAGGCAAGGTCTTGCTACATAGTATTACATTCCTTCCTTTCCTCATTACAGTTTGTAACTGTGCATTTTGTGTGTACTTCTTGGTACCTTAATCTTCCATTAGACTCTATACTCCAACACACTCAGCATAGCATGAGTGCTCAAAATAAATGCTGAATGAAAAAACACATGAGATTGCAGAGCAGGTAAAGTGGCAAATCCTGAGTACAGGATATATACTCACTAGCGGAAGACAGACTACAGAATTTTAGGAATGGACAGTCTCATGCTATGTTTCTAAGATAAAATGCTTCAGAAAGCTAACCATTTTCTCTCCAAAGCTTTCCCTTTGATGATGCTCTAGTACCTCTGATACGTCATCACAGAATAAGATTTAAACGTTGCAGACTCAAGTGATTTTCATATTGTGCCTTGAGGGGCCTCAGGGATTGCCACGGGAGAGTAGCAAGAGGCAGCAGGTGAAGGGGGAGAGGGTGTTCCAGGGTCTCCATTCCTAACAGAGCAGTTCTAATTCAACTGTTCTTGTATCATGGGGTTCCTTCAAAGCTTCATTTCAAGAATGGCTCTCAATACTTAAATTGTTACTCTGGTCCAGCACCCTCTATTTGTAGACAGCAGAGAAAGAGACTTGGATGACCTTTACTACTTGCTCATCTCCGTCTCATCAAGGAGCACCTGCACAGAGCCAGCGTAATGGCAGATGGGAAATGATGGGGCCAAGCAATTGGGAGTAGCTAAGAGCAAATGTCTGAGACGAGAGCCTTTAATCCAGTATCTAGAGATTCCTGTACATAGGGATCAATTATAATATTTCTTCAATGCACCATTCCCAGGTGTAAATCAAATGCTTAGTGCACTCTAAGGGACCTGTTGCCAGTTAAAAACTGGACCCTGCATTCACATGGCTAGGATTAGACACTGTATAAAGATTAGATGCTGTATAAAGATTATTTCTAGGTTCAGGCTAGTGCCAGACATTAAAATATCTTTGCTCACAAACAGCTTTTAAATGTATGACAAGAAGCTCAACTCCACTTTTAATGCAAATTAAAACTATAATAAGGTGCTGTTTTTCTTCTATTGCATTAGCAAAGATCAAAAGCTTAGTAATGTACAGTATGGGTAAGGGTGTGGCAAAATTGGTACTCTTTCACACTGCTGATGGAGTTTAAATTGGTACAGCTTCTTAGGAGAGTAATTTGATACTCTCAATCAAAAATTAAAACGTAAAAAAAAAATTAAAATGTAATACTCTTAAACCACCATTTCTTTCAGGAATTTATCCTACTGATACATAGAGCTATGTTAAAATAGATGTGCAAGGATATTCATTGATTTTTTTTTTTTTTTTGTGGTGGCAACAGATTGGAGGCCACCAAAACACCTACCAAGACAGGACTGATTTTAAGTAAACTATGGTGCAGCCACAGTGAGATACGAAGCAGCCATAAAAACGCAGTAGACCTCTATGTATGTGCTATGTCCTCACCCCTTTTTATTTTTATGTTTTTTCATTTTTGAGTCTGAGTCTAAGTTGCCCAGGCTGTCCTCAAATTTGTAATCCTCCTGTTTCAGCCTCAAGTAACTAGTGTTACAGGCATGCACTGCCATGCCGGGTTACCTGGTGGTTCTTGCTTTCTTAGCTGATGCATGTGAAACACTGTGTGCATAACTTAATTTCCTAAAATATGCACTGGGCTTTTCTTAAGACATCTCAGACAATACACTTCCATTTTCACTTTATTTAAATTTATTTAAAGATAGGGTCTCAGTATGTAGTTCAGGGGCAATTGTAATACAACTCGAGGCTATCCTGCCTCAGCCTCCCAAGTGCTGGGATTAGAGGTATGTACCATCATGCTTCGCTCACTCTCATTTTAAAAGATTGCTCATCGGATGGACAACTGATCAGTTAGATAACAAACAAATGCCAGTATAAAGTCCTACTTTGATTTGTAAGTGTATTTACTACTTACTGTTTATTTAAAATGCAAGTGTATTCTGGGTTATTGAACTTATCAAAGGGCTATTTCTAATTCTGCCTGTTTTCCTAGGATGTTCCAGAGTCAATTTTAACCATGTTGTTTCCTTCTGCAAGAGACTCTCCTTCCTCTATCAAAAACAAAAAAGCACTATACAGGATTACATACTTTCCTTCAGAGATGACCAAAGACACCAGAAATCTAAGGCAATTCAATTTTCAAGACTTAAATTGAGGTATTTCCCAAGAGGATGCATTTCATAGGCTTTCTAAATTTGTTTAAATCTCAAATTGAAAGGTAGTACAGTTCCTCAGAGCAGTAAAGCTGGGTCTGTTTGGCCCATGGAAGTCAGTCTCAGTCTGCTATGCCTCAGTGGCCAGCCAGTCTGAGAAGGGGCTCCATGAGGGCAGGCCCTGGTGAGTCTTCCTCATAGCTGCCTCCCCACTGCCTCCCACTGTTGGCCATGGTACAGGCATGTGAGTGACTGCAAAGTTAAATCCAAACTCCTTCCCCTGGCCTGTATGGCCTCGCAAGATTTGTTATTTTTTGCAATTTCATCTTGTACCATTCTCTCCATAACGATCTCTCTTCCAGTCTCCAAATACCCCACCTTCTCTCTTTCTTCAGGGCCTTCACACCTACGGTTCCCTTTGCCTGAATGTTCTTACAAACCATAAAAACAATGTGACAGCCCTGTATGCACACGGAGACCTTATCCTTCCTGACCACTCAATTTAAAGTGGGTGTCCTTGTTACTCATGTGCATCAAGGCATTTATTTCCCTCTCGGTGCTTATCAGAGTCTGGAGTGAGCTTGTTTAATGATTTGTTTACTTGTTTATCATCTCTCTTGCAGTAGGAAGAAAATTTCCTAAGTTTATTTACCTTGTTCACTGCTGTACCTTATTACTCAGCACAGCATCTGACATATGGCTGGCACTCTTTTACTGAATGACTAAGAGCACATTTGTGCTGTTGTAAATGTTCGGGAGTGAATGAAGGAACATTGGAAATAGCATCCGCTACAGGACAGAGCACAGTCCCTGCCCCAGACACCTTCCCTGAGAAATTTTCTTATATATGTTCTTAGCTTTTTTATCTGATGAAATGAGGTAAATGACTTTTCTACCTATCTCAGAGGCTATTAACAGTACTGAAATAAATACTGCAGACAGGCTTTTTGGATAAAAGGCACCCAGCTATATAGCTCATTGTTTGATTGTCCAGTTGAGATTCTTTTGCTTATTGAAAATGATGCCATTCTGATAATGCATCAGCATCTCCAGCAGGCACTTAAGATCAAATGGAAGATGAGAAATGCGTATCATGTCACACAACTAGAAGGTTAAATGAACTTTTTAGATCTGCTCTGTCCAATATAATACATATGGCTACATGTTGCTATATGTGGGTACTAAAATTAATTGTATATTAAACAAAATTGAAAATTCAATTCCCCAGTAGTACTAGGCACATGTAGCTAGTAACTATAGTATTGAACAGAACAGATATATACAGTATTATCATCATCATCACAGAAAGTTCTGTTGGACAGTACTGTTCTAACCATCTGTGGAATGAATAATTCATGCTATTTCTGTTCTCCATTAACATAGATACTAACTCTAAGTATCAGCAGCAGCAGTCTTGTATATTGGAAAGAATAAAATTGTCATAAACCCTGACTTTATCCCATATTGTATTACCCTGGCTAAGCAGGATCTCACTGGGCCTTAGTTTTTCTTATTTGTAAAATAAAAATAATATTATATGTAGCCCCAAAGGTTTATATCCCTGGCATTGGGCAGTTGCTCAATAAATAGTAGATTATTGAAAGCATAAAAAATAAACAATGGAACCATACCATAATGTGGGACTGGAGAGAAAGCCTTTCAAATATTCTGCACAGCATAACCACAAATGCTAAAAAAAAACTACATCCTAGGCAACCTAGAATGCTGAGTACTATCCCCCAAATCAACATTAAAAAAAAGTTTTCAATGTACCTAATGCTACCAGCAGGGTGTGCAGAACGCTGACAAAGGAAGCAGCTCTCTTATTGTAAAACTGGTCCAGGGTGGCCAAGACATCTTGAACCACATCTGCCACCAAGGGAAGCAGGGTAGCATCTGAGTTTCGCAGCATGACTTCCAAAACCTTTGAGGTATGAGGGTGCAGAGATAGATGGCGGAGATTTAAGGAGATGCCATTTACCAAATAGTCTGAATTTTGATTGATCAGGTCTTGCAAGGAGCCATAGTCACAAGCAACACAAATATCTACCATGGTGCTGCTAGCCACCTGACTAATGAGCAGGGTTTGGTCTCCAGCTTTCTCTAGTACTGGATAGAGGGCAGACATCAAGAGTAAACGAAAGTCTTTTCCGAGTGCATATGCAAAGTGGCTAATCCCTTCCAACTGAATGCATATTTGCCAGATGTTGCTGTTCATGGAGCAAATAGTGGAACTTGGTTTTGAGAAGGCTGGAAAAGATAAAATTTGGCAGGTATGTATACCAGATGTGATGGCTTGGACGTCTGAC
The DNA here is from genome assembly GCA_004027455.1 of Hydrochoerus hydrochaeris. Lineage (NCBI taxonomy): Eukaryota > Metazoa > Chordata > Mammalia > Rodentia > Hydrochaeridae > Hydrochoerus > Hydrochoerus hydrochaeris. The sequence continues at coordinate 220,873 of PVLA01000396.1, read as the reverse complement.
TGTTTCACCATTAGCTCCTCTCCCTCTTCAGTTTCAATACAGGTAACCAAATACCAATTTTCTTGGCTAGTGTATACTTCAAGTAAAGATGTCACAATATCTCTCAGTTCCTCTGGGCTTGCTTTAATATGCTTTTCATGAAGATCTTCTACTTCCAATCCAGCAGCCCCTGTAACCAGTTCATTAAGGATCATGGCAGCTTGCTTTCGGTAAGCCATAGACTCATGGTATAGTTCCACAAAGTGATCCACAAGCAAATAAAGGTTCCCATAATACCCAAGAAGCCGACAAACTTGTTGCAAGAGCACAAAAACTCTCTCATCAGTGAAGAAGCGGAAATATCTTCTCTGGATTTGGTATCCTTGCCTTGTAGTGGAGCCCCCTGGAGAAGCACTCAGGTCATCAGAGTTCCAACTCCGCTCTTCAACAATTTTTATGTCAGTAACATCTAGTTCTAGAACTTGGATGAGTGCTTTGGAAAGTCGCTGGAGATGGGCCACAGAGTTGAGGACGAAGTTTATTTTGGGGCCCAAGAGTTTCAGATAACCAAGTAACAAGGAGAGAGTCGAGAATTTACCCTGATCATCCTGGGAGTTCATGAGGCGAGGAAGAGACGTGGCAAGGGAATGCAGGCTTTCTGACAAGATGTCAGTAAAAGCTCTGTTGCCCACCACCACTTTTTGATCTGCAAAGTGTCTCAGAACATTATTGCACTGGGCTTGGACTTCAGGACTCTCATCATTTATGAGGCCCACTACAGCCTTCAGTAGGGGACCAGCAGAATCAACCAGTGACTGACTGCACTTCAAAAGAAGGTCCTCCACAAGGCCTACCAGCTCAAGCCTCACCTTCCAGTGTGGGTGAACCAAAACACACTCAATTACCTTTTTAATAAGGATTGCCAACTTGTCACCAGTATTTTTTACCCATTCTCCTTCTCTGTGAACCATCAGCTCTGCAATTCTATGCTCAACAGCAGGCTTTGCTTGGACCTTTGAGATTCTTCCCAGCTGTTCATCAGCCAAAACAAAGCCCACTGTCTTATAAAAGATCCTCAGGGAATATACCACAATGCTGTGACCTTGTTTAAAGTCTCCTGTGATAACCCTGGTCAGTGCAGTTGAGATTCCAGGTAAAAAAGAAGCAAACAAATCCCCCAGCTGCTGCTGCTCCAGCTCATCCAAAGACCTAGGATGGTCTTGACAATCGCACTGAAAGAGCAGAACCTGTAAACATTTTAAGGCAGCAATTTTAATTTGCTTTGATTTCTCCTGTTCTGCCAAGCCTAACAGTAAAGATACAGCAAATCCTAAACGAGGCAGAATAGAGGGCTCATAAAAGGCCAGAATGATGTCGCCATAAGCTGAGTGCATTAAGGTGTTAAGTCCCTGGATCACAGCCAATTTCAATTCCTCTGACACAGTGGGAGGTTTCTGGGAGTTGGGTGAATATAAACATGCAGACAGTTCTGAAAAGAGTTCCTGAAGAAGCTCTTGCTCTTTCACACATGTTGAAGAGAGGACAAACGTGAGGCATTCCACCACACTTTGGACCAAGCGCTCTCGTTTGGAACCTGGGGTCTTCAAGGTAAATCGTAAGGGGAAGAGGATGTACTGCTGAAGTTCCTGAAGGGCAGCATCACTCACAGCTTGTAACTGTGTGTGCAGATGTTCCACATTCTCCACTGTCTGGGTCTTTGTGAGCTGAACGCAGACTGGACGTAGGACACTGAAGGCCTCCTGAGGGGTATCAAATACTGCCATTGTGCAACAGCCTTCTTCTCACTGAGGAAACATCCTGCAGGCTGAGGGAAGAAACTTCATTAAAGAGGGTCAAACTCAAAGTAAATACAAAGTGAATTTTCATTCGTTCATTCAGTTGACATTTAAGGGAGCCTCGTGCTAGCCACTGCCCAAGGTTTTAGGAGGGCAAAGAAACCAAAATGACATGGTTCCTATCCTTCAGGACCTCCATTTTAATAAAGGAAGTGAATGTAGAATTACAAAACAGGCTCCAAATGATTAGGATAAGCCTAAGCTTAGAGGTCCTATATGCGTATGGAAGAGCTACATACCTGGGAAAGTTACGATGGTTTCACAAGATGCTTACACCTTAATTTGGGGGAGAAATGAACAGGAATCTGTGGACTACTCTAAGGAATTAAGAATCTGTGGTAGAGAGAAAAGATTTTATCTTTTAAAGCTGAGGTATACATTGAGTAAGATGTACTACCTTAATGTAGAGCTCAATGAATTTTTATTTATGACTAGACCCATGTGCACTGCCCAAAGCAAGACACAGAATACTTCTAGCACCTGAAAAGCCTTCCTCAAGCCCTTCTGTAATAAATTCCCACTCCCTCTAGACTTTTGATTTGCATCCCTACAGACTCTTTTGCCTATTACTGTCATTGAGACATTTTAAGATATGGAGGGGGGTGATATGATCAACTTTATGCACTGAAAAGATGCCCTGTTAGCCAGTAGGATGGAGGAAGGATCAGTGCAAGAAAGATCAAAAGCAAGTGCCCAGAGAAGTGGGAGAACCACGAGCACACACTATCACAGAAATCATGGGAGAAGAGGTTCTAGCAGGATGGATAGATGGATGGCAGGGCATGTAGATGAAGAAGACAGGTTTATAAGTAAGTAAGGAAGATAAACAATATAATAACTAAGTCTTTTCTCTGTGAGGAGAAATTCGGGACATGATGGGGTATAAACACAAGGCTTGAGGAGAGAACTAAAAGTCTCAAACATTCCCTTTGGGGAAGCAGAGCATGCTAGGAAGACACAAAAAGTATGGCCCAAGGGTACTGAGGATTGAGCTGAAGCTCGAGACCATAAATGTTTACAATTGTAAAATGCAGTGGATGAAGACTTAGATATCAATTAGTGTGGTCATGCTCTCTTTTTTTCCACATGTTGCTGGGGGTTTCTGAAAAGATGATGACTACAAAGTGATCTGACTATCTCTACTCACAATTCAAAGAGCACTCCTGAACCCAGTGGCTATGACTAGTGGGCCAGAGGTATTTGCAGGTGTGGGGCGAGACTTCATCAATCTGAGAGAGTTGGTGCTGCATTTCTCATTTTGGTCAAAGGAGGGCTCCAGGCACAATAAGGAGTCTGACATGCTAGAGAAAAGCCAGCCTACTGAGCTCCAAGGACCCGGTGAAGGACACCGCTGGTCTCTCTGTGAGGTTTCTAGGGGGGAAATCTCCTAATCTCTGTGGTTCCAAGCAGTAAGGGAAGGGAAGATGCTCAAATGTGCATTGTAGGTTAGGAAAATGCCTGGCATGGACACTACGAAGCCTGGCTGAGGAGCAATGACACTCATGGGCACCACACACTGATAGTCCAGAAGCTCCTGTGGTCCCCTGTCTGAGGGCCTGGTGGTTGGATTAATGAGTAGGAATGGAAGGTAACTGCTTAGTGGGACCCTGCAGTAAGAGGGAGGAAAAACATTTCAGAACTCTTTGAGATCATAAATCTTAGATTAACAGAACCACTAAAAGAAATGACAAGAATTTAAATAAAAATAAGGGCAATTAAAGAAGTTCAATTATAGGAGGAAGATAGTTCTTAGAACTGAAAATATAATTTTGGAGCCATGTGTGGTGGCACATGTAATCCCAGCACTCAGAAGGCTGGGCCAGGAGGATTAAGGCCAGCCTGAGCTACCCAGTGAGTTCAAAGCCATCCTGAACTACATAGTGAGATCCTGTTTCAAAAACAAAACAAAACAAACAAAACAACCCAAAAACAAAGACCCCCCCCAAAAGCAACAAAAAACAAAACCCACAATCCCCTCCCCTGCAATTTGCTACACCAAAGAAAGTTTAACTGATGAAATAATAGCAAAAAGAAGATGGATAATTGCTGAGACCCAGTAAGCAGAAGATCCAGCACAGCCATTTTAAAACTCTGAGCATAAATACAGAGATAGAAAATGTGAGACTTGAAGGACAGAGGCAGGAAAACAACACATGGGTAACTGGGAATCCAAAAGGAGAAAAAGGAACACAAGGAGGGCTGAGGTAAACAAATATCTGAAACATTTCCCTTAGTGGCCAAAAGAGTTACCTGGATATTGAAAGTCCAAAGGTACCTATCTAGTCACATTCTGGTAAAATTCCTGAACGAGAAAAAAAAAAAATCATATTGCTCCGTGGCAAAGTACCTGCCTAGCATGTGCAGGGTTGAGAGTTTGATCTCCCATACTAAAAATAAATAAATTTTTAAAAAATCATACATATTTTTAGGAAGAAACAACTTACGAAAGCAAATTAGATCAGTTTTGAACTCATTTGCAACAATAGATGATAAAAGACTGGAACAGCACCTACTGACTATAAATAAAGGACCATCGCCCCCCAAACCTTATATCCAACTAAGGTGTTTTCCTTTAAAGCAGAAGAACAATATGTAAAGATTGAGAAGAAGTATCACCTATATAACCCACCAGAGGAAGATACTTGAAGAAAGGAATCTGTTCAAACAAATAGAGATCTAAAATACGAAGATGAATGAAAAAGGCAACAATGACAATTTCTTTCTTTTAGCCTTGAAAACTTTCCTTGCATAAAATGTTTAAGTGGAAGTCTGATATATAAAATAGACAAAATCAGAAAGTCTATTGTTAAATCTGGGGTGAGAACAATGGTCCACATCTGTTATTCACCTCTGGAATTTCATAATGATAACTTTGGAGGGGTAGATCACAAACTAAGCCCTAAGACTGTGTATCAAAAACTGTTAAAAGTTAATGAAATAGGAACATATAGCATTCCAAGATGAACTCAGCTGCTGCTTCTACTGTATTTCCTTTGTGATTTATAGTCCTTTACCTCAGCTAAAAACCTCTAAATTTTTGTCTTCTTTCACTTCCATTTTAACCCCACTATTCCCTGTCTTTTATCAATTCTATTCTTTCAACATTTTTTTAAATCCACTGATAATAATAATCCTGTATTCCATGTTGGGTCAACTGCAACAGTTTTCTCTCTGGCCCCTTGTTTCATATGCCTGCCCTTCTAGAATCCACATTTCACCCTGACACTGAAATAATCTTTCTAAAACAAAGTGTGGTCATTATTCTCTATGTTTAAAATTTAACTGCTCTCTATACCCTATGTAAAGCACAAACACCTTTTTACCATGGCTTTCAGGGGTCTTTACTTTCAGCCCTATGCCCATCTGTCACCAATCTTACCATTATAGTTTTGCTGCTGAATTCTAAATTGCAACCATATAAAATTATAAAACTTGAAACTTTCTAAACAAGTGGTGCTAATTCACATGTTTTCTTTGTCTTACCATAGTAAGCACCTCTGTTACAATATTGAACATATATTACTACTATGTATTGTGTCTTGTTTTTCTGTCTTGGTTACTTTTCTCTCATTGCTGAATACTTGATGCCCAAAATGCCTGATGCCCAAAATGAAGGAAGGAAAGGTTTATTTAGCTTACATTGTTTTGGAGATTTCAGTCCATACTCAGCTGGTTCTAAGGCAGGGTGGCGTAGCTAAATGGTAAACATTATGGCAGTCGCAAGCAGAAGCAAAAAGGGCAAAAAGGGGAGAGCATGCCTCTTTTCCTCCCTTACATTGTATGCTAGCTTCTGGACCCTGGGCCAGTGCAACACTCACACTACCAATCCCGGCACTAGATAACAAACCAATCACAAACTCTAGACTCAGCCACTCTCGAAAGGCCTGTCATCCTCCCCCGCTCTGCCATGACCACATGAGGTTTTAGGGAGACATCCAAACACAAACCATCATGCTACCTTAGACTGGAGCTCTCTGAGGGCAGGGGCAGGCCCACATCCAGAAGCATGATGAACACCTGGAACCTAACAAGCACTCAAGAACAACTGTACAGATTCTGCAATCAAATAGAATATAGTAGAGTGTAGTAGGTCAACATTTCTGCTGATGGCTAGAAAAATCCAAATAATTTACAAAAAAACATTTCTTAAAGTATATAATACTTCTGGAAGCAATATGGGCTAGATGGACCAATAGTCAGGAAAGTGAGGAATATTCAGAGTGAATCAATAATCAATAGGTGTGCCCCTGCCATTGGTACATTTGCTGATTCTGCACATGAGCTCAGGACCAGGGCAGAGCTGTCATTGGGGAAAGAGAAACCATAATGGTCACAATGGGCTGGAGAGATAAAAATGTAGTTGATGGATCTTAAAATACAAAACTTCTGGAAGAAGGCTGCTGTTGAGGACAGAGAAATCAGTATATATCTGGTGTTTTGCAAAGCTAAAGTGATAAAACTGAAGATGCAAGGGACCTAAAATGTGGTTGTTTCCTCAGGACATTTAATAAATTTTGAAGTTACATGAAACTGTAGGCTCAAGAACTAAGCTGAATGCCTTGGAAGGGCAGAACTAACTTTCCAATCTTTTAATTTCAGCTAAGCGAAAATTCCATTAGGCTCTTAAGTGAAAACACTGGAAGATCTTAACAAGGATGAACAATTAAGCATGAGCCTTCCTAGTACTGACAGCAGTGATCTGGAGTGATTCCTGATGAAAATAAAGCACTTAACTTTCCAGTCAGTTAACCTAGAAGAAAGAGGAACCTCTCTGGTATAAGATAAACTACATGGAACCACTAAGATACTGTCATACAATATCTTATACATAAATAAGAAGGTTTTGAACACATAAAGAGTCAAAACAATGATAATCAAGAAGAAAAACAGACAATAAAAGCAGACCCACAGATAATCCAAATATTGGCATTAACAGTCAAGTCTTCTAAAATAAATGAGACTGATATTGTCAAAAAACAAGAGGAAAATTATTTTTCTTTTAAAGTAATTTCTCCTACACTATGATGTTATGTTTTCTGTCTTCTTTTTAACAGGTGATTTGAGGACATGAAAGTTGGAACTAGAAAATTCCAAGAATTTAACATATTCTGTTTAACAACAGTTAAATTGAACTCATTTAATTACACTTAAAAGTTGATTATATAGTTACTGAACTCCAAATAGTTCTTTTATTTTTAGTTAGATTTTTACCTGTTCAATAAAAAACTTGTGACTCATTTTTACTTTTTTATAAAATGTCCTCTATGTATAATTATTATTCTTCAAAGAGTTTTTCTTTTTTCTTTCTGTACTCGTGGGAATTGAACCCAGGGTTTCTGCACTGAGCTATATCCTCAGCCCTTTTTAATTTTTGAGACAGGGTCTTGCTAAGCTGCCCAGGCTGGGCCCAAATTTGTTCCTCTTGCCTCAGTCTTCCAGAGTGCTGGGATTAAAGGCATGCACCACCATGCCTGTATTCATATGCTTTTTAAAAAAATAAATTTGGGGAGGAGCTAAAGATGGCCGATCAGTGAGCAATAAAATACAAAGCCTCCTGGGAGAAACAACTCATATGGCCATAATAAAACATCCTGGAGCAATCCAGACAGAGAGAGATGGATCCTCTTGACACAGGAAGAAATTAAAATGTAAAAAAGCTTTCCAATATGTCAGGACTACAATTGGAATAGCTAAAATTAAGGGACACAGCATTTTTGCTGTGACCTGCCAAGTTTGCACTGGCCTGAATTTGCGCCAGCTTGAATCCGTGCCAGGCGGCAAAGCTGCCCAAACTCGTTCCTGCCGCCACTTATAGGAGCCACAGCAGCGCTGAAGTTGGGGGTTGGTGAGCCCAATGGAGAGTGGAGCTGGCGAAGGGACCTTCAGTAATCCAGTCAGTGCTGGGAATGAGACCCCACCCCCACCCCATGGGGAGGGCGCGACCAAATGGGCAACATGTTGGAATCAGGCAGGAGGAGCCCGAACTGGGAGTGACAGTGACTTCAGTTGATTGCTCCCTCCCCAGAGCAGATTCCTGGGATTAGCTTGGACTGGGTCGTGCCCCTGGCCGGGACCCAATGAGCAGTCCCAAATCGATTCCTTGTGCCTAGCACACACTAACTTGGTGAAGGCCTCTGAAGTTTGGCTGGCCTGGTAGGGAGAGGCAGGCATACACAGCCCCTGCTTACATCTTAGTGACAAGAGCAGGCAGGAGAGGGTGGAGTTCCCTCACCAGCGTGCTTTGGAGGAACCATGGCTGACAGGGAAGGGGGCTGGGACCTCCACTGTACACCTGTGTAGAGGAGGCCAGGACCATGACAGGAGAGAGAGGCAAGAGGAGGCCCCCCCAGCCCAGAACCCTGAGAGCACTGATCCAGGAGAGGGAAAAACAAGGGAGACTGAGGGCAGCAAACACGCATCAGACATGGCTTCAATGGACATTAAGAGATATCTTCGGGACCTTGTAGATGAGCTCAAAACTGAAATATTAAATCAGGCAAAGCAAGATATGAGTAGAGTAATAAAAGAAATGCTCTCAGGAAGACATAGATGGAAGAAGGGAAGAACACAAAAAAAGGAGAGAAACATTCAATAAAGAATATAAAGAAAATATAGAATACATGAAGCAGATTCAAAGAGACTACTAGGAAATTAAAAACTCCAGTGAAAGCTGGCAAAACTCCTTAAAAGAAACTAAGGATAGACTATCAAAACTTGAAGACAAGTTTGCAATGTGAGATCATGAAAGGAAAGATCTCTTAAAAATAACAAGGAAACAATACAAAGGCTAGAAGATGACAAGAGAATCTACAATTTAAGAATAAGAAATGTGAATGAAGATGCAGGAATACAAACAGGCGAATTACAAAGGCTATTCATAGAAATAATTAAAGAAAACATCCCAAGCATGGGAAAAGAAAATGACATTTGGTTATGTAAGGCATACAGAACTCCAGCCAGCTACAACCAAAACAGAGGTACATCCAGACATATAATAATCAAGATACCAGAAATTCAATAAAAAACAGAATATTAAAAGCCGTCAGAGAAAAGAAACAGATTACCTATAAAGGTAAGTCCATCAAGATCACGACAGACTTCTCGACACAGATCATCAGATCAAGAAGAGCTTGGAGGGAAGTATTCCACCCTGAAAGAAAATAACCTCCAGCCCAGATTGATGTACCCTGCAAAACTTGAAACTAGAAATTAATGGAGAAACAAGATGTTTCCATGACAAAGAGGAACTGGGGGAATTGTGACCACCAATCCAACCTTACAGAGAATACTGAAGGACATTCTGGAGAGAGAGAAAAAAAATACCAGGATTTTAGGAACAGTGGCAGAAAGGCCTCAATGAGTAGGGCAGGCAGTAGAATGAAGGAGAAAAGTAGACAAACAAAGGCAGAAAAATAGCATAGCAGAAACGAGGCAGAGAAGGATGGCTAGAATCTCTAACATAGATGGCCTTGATACACTATATTGTTAATAGTGCACCAGGATTTAAAACCCACATTACTCATAGTACTCTATTTAGATGTATTATATTCTGTTCCAGTCATTCTACCTGTACTAGGTCTGAGGGCAGTTATCCCCAAAATAACAGAATATAGTACAGTAATCATCCTTAATTTCCTATTAACTTAATCTAAAGCTTTGTATAACTTACACTGTTTTACCATAACTGATTATAATTGAATCTGGTTTGTTAGATCATTGTTTTGTATTGATAGATTTTATTCAAAGCTGTTATGATTGATAGTATCAAGTCTGAGAGTATAGGAAACTGCACTTAAGATGACAAGATTCACTAGAATATCCACTATGGTTTGATTATTACCTGCCTTAGAAGTTTTATACTGTCTACAATGCTTTATTTTTACTAATATTGTTATGTACTGCTATATTCAATTATACTACTATATTCAATTATGCCTGATGATACAGACAATTGTATTGAATAAGAAACAACACAGTAATCATTGTAGATCACCTTGTACTGTGGTTTTATACGACTTTTTGGTTTCATGCTTTTATAGGAATTTGTTTTGTCTTGCTATGTTTTGTTTTTCCTTCTAATATAGAAAGGATAGAAATACATGTAGAGACTCATGCATGCGTAGCTGTTTACATTCTTATTGTTTGAATATCTACTTTGTATGCTTTTTAATTTAACTTGAACAACTATTTCTAAGAGGACAATATGTAATTTATCAACTAGTGATTTCTTACTGTTTATCTTTTTTGAAATTCTGTATTATCTCTACCCTTTAAATGTTTTTTTTTCTCTTTAAATAAAAAAAATTGAAAATCTTTCCTTTTTCAAGTGGACATACCACAAAACAAAACAAAACAAAACAACCAAAGTAAATGAAAGAATAAGGAATTTACCGCAGAAATGGTCAGAGTGTGAGAAAATAAAAAAACATCAAATGTACACTGCAGAATGTAGAAAAATAACATCTACTGTAAGGGACTTAGCAGAAGGCAAGATTAATGATTTGGAAGACTGGTCAACAAAAAAATGCCCAAGCCAGGCATGACAGTGCAGGCCTGTAATCCCAGCACTTGGGAGGCTGAGGCAGGAAGATCACAGCAAGTTTGAGGACAATGTGGGCTTTAAAGTGAGTTCAAGGCCAGCCTAAAGTACACAGCGAGACCCTGTCTCAAAAATAAACAAAGAAAAACTCAAACTCAAAGCAAAGAAAGAAAGATGGTAAATACAAATGATAAAAGACAAGTAGAATACACAGACAAGCTTCATTTAAAATAAGTTCCAGAAGATAGAGCATAATGGTGAAGTAATATTAAAATGTCCAAAGCAAATGAAAGACAGCAACCCAGATTCAAGAAACTCAACAAATCTTAAGTTGCTCAATTAAAAAAAAAAAAGAACACAGATATATTATAGTCAGGTAGATGACTTCTCAAGAGAAATGACAAAATCCAGAAGTCATGAAAATGTAGTCATAAAATGGTACTCAACCAATTTTGATGTGAAAATTTTGTCCTGGTATTCATTTGTTTGGCACTCCACATACAAGCTAGAATTTATTAGTGTCAACTGTGACTTGTTACCCTTTCTAGCCAGACCAATTTGTTTAGTGCTCATCATTTTTGGTACTCACCACACTTTATGGAACCAATTAATGACAAATACTGAGGTGTCACTGGATCTTTAAGGCATCAGAAGAAAATAGCAATCTTGAGTTTTATACCCTACAAGAATACCTTCCAAAAATTTAAGTATGGCTGAGGATGTAGTTCAGTAGTGGAATACTCTTGCCTAGTATGTGTGAGGCTGTAGGTTCCATTCTTAGCACTACAAGAAAACAGGGAATAATTTTTTTTTTTTTTTCGGTACTGGGGATTGAACTCATAACTGTAAGCTTACCAGGCAGGCACTTATGCTGCAGAGCTAAATCCCTGGTACTGCACTACGAAAAAGATATAGTAAAAATATTTCAAGACAAAAACAAAACAAAACAGGAATTCATTGTTATTAGAGATATACTAAAGGAAAAGATAAAATGAGAAAATGAATCTAGATGCATGGAAATGTTGGCAGGAATGAAGAAAATGGAACAGGTCAATATAAAAGTATTAACTGTACAAAATTGTAACTATTATGCCCCTTAATGTAAAATTAAAATGCGAGGGAATAAAAATGCACAAAAAGCATCGAGGGGGAAAGAGTTAAATGTTCTAAGAGTCTGATAGTATCAGGAAGTATCAAAATAATTTATATTAGACTGCAACATGTCAAGATGTTGAATGCATGTTGAAATCTGTTGATAATTATTAAAGGAATATCTAGTTAAGTTTATAGGGCAGTAAAAATGGAATTTTCTATTTTAGAGAGAAAAAACAATGATACAAAATCTCAAAACAATATAGTAGGAGGTTAACAATGGTTAATATGTCACACATTTATTTTCAAAGTAGTTGCTAATATTATAAGATATAGGCATGAAAAATTGATCAAACAATAGAAACACAAATCTTTCTTTTCAGTGAACTAATAGAAATTAGTAGTATAACTATCTTAACTATCATGTATGTATATATATTTATTTTTCCTTTTCTCTTCCTTTTCTCCTTTCTTCCATCCCAGTTTCTCTTTGCTTTTGATCAGTTAGTTTTTTCCTGTTTCACAGTATCTATTGTACATTTTGGATCTTATTTACTCTTTTATTTACTCTCCTTATATTAGGGAGACAATATGATGTTTACACATGTATGTCTAACTTGTTTCATTTATGGTCTCATATTGCATACACTCACTTACAAAATTCTAAAGCTTATCCTTCTTTATTGCTAAGTAGTATTCCACTGAATAAAAGCACATCCCTTTTATCCATTCCTTGGTTGATGGGCATTTGGGTTGTTTCTGAGATTTAGCTATTTCAAACTGTGCTGCTATAAACATGGGTGCACTTATATCACCATGGTATGTTTTTGATTCTTCTGGGAAAATACACAGAAGCAGAATAGCTGGGTCAAATGGAACCCCTAATCCTAATTTTTTGAGGAATCTGCAAACTGATTTCTACAGTGGTTGTACCAGCCTATACTTCTACTAACAATGGAGAAAGGTTCCTTTTTTCCCGCAGCCCTGACAGAGTTTGTTATTGGTAGATTATCTTGATGGTAGCTATTCTCAGTGTTGTTTTAATCTGTATTTCTTGAATGACCAGTGATGTTGAATATTTTTCATATATTTACTTGTCATTTGTATTTCTTCATCTGAGAAGTGCGTATTCATCTCAGATGCTTGTTTTTGAACTGGGTCTTTGAATTTGGAGGGTCTGATTTTTTCAGTTCTTTGAATGTTCTAGATAGAAGTGCTTTGTCTGAGGGTCAGTTGGCTAAAATTTCCTCCCAGTCTTTAGGTTGTCTTTTTACTCTGTTGATGCTTTTTTTGACGTGTAAAAACTTTTTAATTAAAAAGATGAGATCCCAGCTGTTGATTCTTTGAGGTACTTCCCATTGCAGTTTGGGTTTTGTTCATGATGTCTCTGCCTACACCTATGTCTTCAAGATTTCTTCCTTTCTTTTCCAGTAGATTTCGTGTTTCTGTCTTAATGTTTGATCACTTATCCATTTGGACTTTATTTTAGTGTATGGTGATAGATATGCATCTAGTTTTACTCTTTGGATGTAGAGAGTGAGTTTTTCCAGGACCATTATATTAAAGATTCTATCTTTCTTCCAGGGAACATGTTTGGCCCCTTTGTCAAAGATAAGGTGGTTGACTATGTTTGTAGTCATGTCTACATCTTTCTAATGTGTTCCACTGATCCTCAGATCTGTTTTTTTTTTTTTTTTTGCCAGTACCATGCTAATTTTATCACAGTAGCTTTGCAGCATAATTTTAAGTCAGGGATTGTGATGCCTCTTGCCTTACCTTTGTTGCCCAGAATTGCTATTATTATTCTAGGTCTCTTCTGGTTCCAAATGAATTTTAGGAATGCTTTCTATAGTTCTGTGAGGTATGCTAATGATATTTTGATGGGGATTGCATTAAACTTATATAACTATAAGTATGGACATTTTCACTATGTTGGTTCTTCCTATCCATGAGCAAAGGGATATCTTTCCATTTTCTGATATCCTCATCAATTTCCTTTTAAAATGGAATATTTTTGAGTAATCCAAAAGGCAAAAATGAAGGAAAAGCAAAACTAATACGCCAAATAGAAAACAAACAGTAAGATAGTTAGATTGAAGTCCAATTAGAACAGTGATTATATTACTTCAGAGTTTCTTAACAGTAGCACTACTGACATTTTGGACAGAATAATAATTTGTTGGTGGACAGCTATCTTGTGCATTTGAGGGTTTCTAGGGGCATCCTTGGCCTTTACATCTTGGCTATCTATCTATCCGCTATGTGCTCTCAGCACTCCCTCAGTTGTGACAACAAAAAAGGCTCCCATCAAAGCCAAACAATCTTTGGAGGATAAAAATCACCAGTGAATGAGAACCACCAGTAGAATCAACATAATCCCAATCAAAAGTCCAACAGGATTTTTGCAAAAAAAAAAAAAAAAAAAAAAAAAGCATAATGAGTCTACAAATTTTATGGGAATGTAAAGGACCTAGAAGAGCAAAGATAATTATGAAAAAAATTACAGTATACTATTTCAAGATTTATTGTAAAGGTCCAGTAATTAGTGTAATTAGAATAAACAAAACAGATTAATAGAGAAGAAAAAAGTTCAGAAATAGCATCATGCAGAGGTCAGGTCTAGATCTACACACCTCCAAAAGTGACAATAAAATGAAGTGGGGGAAAGAATCATCTTTTCAATTAAGGGTATCATGCTATATCATGCTACCTGTCTACCTATATTGAAAAATATACAGTATTTACAGTGGAACATGCTCCAAGACCCCCCAAAATCTTTCTGAAACCACAGATAGCACCTAAATATATATTTATATATTATACATATATAACAATATATATTTTCACATATATGATTAAGTTTAATTATCAAGTTAGATATAGTAAGATTAACAATAAAATTATAAAATTTATGTGAATTTAATCTCTTTGAGAGAGTCAATCAAAACACTAATTTTTGTTTTGTTTTGTGATTTAAGAGTATTTTATTATTTGGGAAATTTTGAGAAATGACCAAAGTACAGCACATCAAAAAACTAGGACTAGTTTTAACTATTTGAAAACTTTAAATTTAGATTTGTTTTAAAACTAACTTCCAAACAAAACAGGATAAAAACAACATGGGTGTATACCACACTGCTGAAGGAGCACAAACTTTCTGAGACTTGTTTCAGAGCAAGTTTCTTTGTATTTGCTTCTACAAAGAGTCGAGAGGTCATTATTTGCTGGTCACCATCAGTCACCTTACACACAAGGACGTAGAGGGAAAATTGCTGTCAGTTGTTTTCCCTGCCTGCCCACCTCTGTGCTGATTCACCCAGGCCCAGTGCGGTGGCCTCAGTGCCTGCTGGGTTATGAGTGGCACTTGTCCTGAGTGTCTCACTTTCCTGGCAGAGAGTAGCCCATTGATCCTTGAGCATGTAGGCTGTGCTTGTGGGGATGGCATGTCTGCTTTTTGGGGTATCTTTCTAGTCCTGGCATTTTGCAGCTTCCTTAGTATCCTCTTTTTGTTCGTGGTCTTGCTCTTTACGGGAGGGCAGTGTGTTCTTAATTGGGTTAAGTAGGAATCTTTTATTTATACTAGTGAGAGGACACTTCATCCAACCCATAGGTCCCATTGTTTCTGCTCTAGTTTTCCCATGTTTTGCCTCCTTTAGCAGTTCTTCCAGTACTTTCCTCTCTAGCTCCTGGTGTTCTATTGCTGGGCGGTTTCCGCAATCCTTAGGTAGTGCTGGCGTAATGGAGGTTCTGTCCCATAGCATGCAATGTGTGGGCGAAGCAGGAAGGAAGGAAGGGGCCCGAAATATTAGTATTTTTGGAAGATGCCTGATCACAGAAAACAAAACTGTGGGTAAGAGGGAAGCACTGTATATATGTATGTATATATGTACACGTATCTTCCATCAACCTAGATTTCATCTCACACTAGTTTTAAATGTAATACGTAAAACAAAGCTTTCCAAAGGAAACAGACTGTTTTTGTGAGCTTGAAGTAGGCAAAGATTTCTTAGTTGGATACATAAAATTAAAAGGATAAATGAAACAACATTAAGAATAAGAACTGCTCATCAGTGTACACTATTAAGAGAGTAAAACAGCAACCCAAAATGTGAGGGAAGACTGGCAATTTACTTGATAAAACACTCACATCAAACACTTAAATAGAATATATGAGATTAAAAAATAAACTATTAAGAAAATGGTAAGCAATAGAAATATGAAAAAAAGGCTCATATAGCTCACAGCAAAGGCTATCCAAATTACAAATGTCAATCAACAATGAAAGAACATTCAACATCATTAGAGAAATGCAATTAAAAGCCACAATAAAAACCATTGTACATCCATCAAAAATGCTAAGAAAAAAAAAAAAAAAGAAGAAGCCAGGTGCAGTGGCATAGCCCTATAATCGCAGGACCTGGGAGGCTAAAGTAGGAGGATTGCTGTAAGTTTGAGACCAGCTTGGGCTACATAGTGAGTTCAAGGCTTGTCTGAACTGCATTTCAAGACCTTGTCTCAAAACCCAGAAAAAACAAAAAACCAAGGAAAGAAAAAAATAGGTATTGGCAAGGATATGAAGCCATTAGAACTCCTACTTACTGCTCTAGGAGTATAAATTGGTACAATTCTTTTGGAACTCTGGCAGTATCTGTCTTGCTAAAGGTGAATGTATGCATGCCCTATGGTCTAGTCATTCCACTCTTTGACATGTATCCAACAGAAATGTACATGTTTTTTCAAAAGAATACATCTGGAATACACTATCTACAATCACCCTAAAACAGAAACTACCCAAATGCCCATTTACAGTAGAATGGATAAACTGTGGTATATTCTCTTATGGAATGCTATTGACTACAGATGTAGATTTATCACAGAGATCGAAAGAATGTGCTAAGGCTCAGAAATACATAAACCAGATTTCTGTAAGGAAGACAATATAACACATTGCTACTTTGATATAACTATAAAAGGCAATCATATAGCTTTATGGGATGACCATGAAATTACACTTGTGTGACAATACGTCAATTACAGAAGAAATTGTTTAGAGATTCAGAACCTTAAGAGCCTTCTCAATTCTATTCTTATAAAGTGCAACCCTGATTATTTAAACTGGTGTTTCTTCAAAGTTTAATGTTTACAAAACTAACAGTGACAGGAGCATTCTAGCCCAAAAAGTGTTATGGGATGAGGCATGCAGAACAAAATCATTCTCTAGGTGAATAGAGAAAATGATCAAGAGACAGTAAATGAAGATAGTAAATGAATAAACATAAGGACATAAACTGTTCTTCCCAGCTCATGGCCATCTAAACCCTAGTTTAGGGGACATCCATTGTGGTCCTGAGACGCAGACACTGCAGAGGTGGCAGAAGAGATCTGCATTGGAAAATATGAATAAACTCATTCCCTTGGCAAGTCCTTCCCCCTACTTTCTACCTCTTTCTGTCTTGTTACAGAAATGAGCTATTTAAAATCCCTAGGCCATGGTGTACAGGTGATGAAGACAAAAGAAACACTGTGCAGGATTAAGTGTTATATTTAAAAACACTTAAGAGGATAAGATGACGGTTCACAAGGTACTTACTGTATTATAAAGCAAGAAGTGTGGGAGAGAAGTACAGAATGACTACAGACAGAACTTGGTAGTTAGAGAGGAATGATGTGACTTGGGATGGGAAGACTACAAGGCTAGGGCTGTGTGAGAAGGCTGCTCAAGGGAAAAGGCCATCACAAGCACAGGTCAGAGGGAGAGAAGGCATAGCACCTAATCCAAACCAAAAAAAGAGAAAGACGCCATTGTAGCACATGAGCCAGTCTTCACCCTGGCTAATATTCTGATAGATCTGTGCTCCCCCACTTTCCACTTGTCATTCTCATACATATCCTCATGGCTTGCTCCCCTGCCTCTTTCAGGGATTTGCTTCTGAGTGAGAACTTTTCTGATGGTCCTTATTACAAACCACCCCCTCCCTACCCTGGAGGGGTATCTCCTGGGTCATTTTCTGCCTTTTAAAATTTCCTTCACAGTACTGAGCACCAGCTGTCAAAACAGATTATCTACTTGTTTATTTTATCTCTTTACTGGAATATAGGTTTTAGGAGGCAGAGATCTTTGACTGATTTGTTTACTGCTCCTAGCATAGAATATGTATTTAATAAATGCATACTGAATTAATAGCTGTATTCTAAGATCTGGTTCTTTTATCAGTAGAACTTTTATATCAGCTATACCTAGACTGGATTCTGGGTAAAAACTGCCATTATTTCTCTTCTCTTGGGATGAGTTATTCTTAGAATAGGTAGTTCATCCATTAAGGGAAGACCTTATTATATCCACTTTTGGGGGCAATCACAGTTCTAGATTTTGGCTGCACCCTACTTATAATCCCTAGGCCATGGTGTATAGGTGATAGCCCACTTTTAGGTTTCTAAGACAGAGATGGGCTAAGCATGAGAAAAGGAATTTTATGACCTGGTTCTAGTTCTGATTCTTGAGGTACCTGGCTAAGGGATTTCCATAAATTTTAGTTTCTTCAACAAAAAATAAACTTGATAAGTAAGATGATGTATAAAACTTCCAAGTTTGAATGATCTGCCTACGGAAAAGAAGATTGGGCTTTGACCCCACAGATTGGAATTCACAACTACCAATACAAATTATTGAAGAGAAGTTTTTTTTGATTGCTAAAAATATCCACATGACAGTATTTCATATACATAAATCCCCCATCCACAAACTGAGTAGCTCAAGTTGCAGAGGTTAAGTGAGCAAGTATCAGACATGGGATTCATCTCAAGCCTGACTCACTCCAAAGACTGCATGTACTTTCCCCACTACACCAGAGCTTCCTGGCTGTTTATCAGAATCTAGGGGAATAATTAATTACAGATTCCTGGGTTTCAACCAGAGCTACTGAATCAGAACTTATTTTGGGGCAAGGTGGGTATGTTTGGGAATCCATGATTTTAAAAGTTCACAAGGTCAGTCTTATGACCAGTCAGGAACAGGAATCCTGCAATATGTAATAACCTACCTCCACAGAGAAGTATTTCTTGTTCAGTACTTCATGTGGCAATAACATTCAAAGCATGCTGTAAGGCTTCTACCTTTGGTTAAAATGATGAAATTATTTGCCTCACTCCCCAACCTCATGGTGTATCTTTTAGTGTTGTTACCTTACTTGCTATTTTTCTGTATCTGATAGTGTCTGCCAAGCACTTGCCACTCATTCATGTTTAATAAATAAGTAAAACAAGGTGGATAAACATTAAGCCTTCAGTATACTCTGAAGACTTTCTGCTTCCTACTCATCTTTCTTCCTAGAAATGCTTCCTTAGCATACACTATGTGCCACACATTGTGCTAAGCTCTTGAAAAAGGAAGGGATATAAGAAGTTCCTAAATTAAGCTGGATGTAGTGGCACACTCTTGAGTGTTGATGGAGCCTGAGTTAGGAATCAGGGCTTTTACCTCCATTTAGCAGTAATGATACAGACTCCCCTTCTCGGACACTATGAGTGGTGTTAGAGAAAGCCAGCCAAAACAGAAGACTTGAATACGATTCAGAGACTCAGAACACAATACAAAAATGTCCAAATTTCAGTAAAAACATCACTCATCACACTAAGAACCAGAAAGCGTTCAAACTGAATGAAAAGGACAATTTCAAGACATGTCAACAGTGAGATGACAAAGATGTTAGAATTATCTGATAGAAATATTAAAGTAGCTATGATTAATTTTTTTCATGCACAATTATGAGCATGCTTCAAATGAAAGAATAGAAAGCCTCACAAAAAAAATTTAAAGAATTTGGAACCAACAAAGTTAATCACAAAAAACTCAATGCATGTGTTCAATAGCTGAATAAAGGGAACAGAGGAAATCATTTGTGGGCTGGAAGCTAGAACAATTACTCAATCTGAACATCAGAGAGAAAACAGACTGAGAGGGGAAAAAAATCCAAACACTCAGAACCTCAGGACTTACCGGACTATCACAAAAGATCTAAGAGTCTCAGAAGGAGAAGAGAAAGAAGGCAGGGCTGAACAAATACTCAAGGAAATAATGGCTGAAACCTGCCAAATTTGACATGAGAAACCTCATATTCGAAAAGTCAAGTGAATCTGAAATAATATAAACTCAAAGAAATTTACAATAAGACACATCATTAAATTTCTGGAAATTAATGACAAAAAAAAATTCCTCAAAGCAGTCAGGAAAAAAAAATACTTCACCAACAGGGGATAAAACAATTTATGTGACAGTAGATTTTTCATGAGAAATCATGCAGGCCAGAAGGAAGTTAGTCGCACAATAATTTATCAAGCGGTAAAAAGAAAATGAACTGTGAATTCAGAATCCTATACCCAGCAAAAGTGTTCATCAAGAACGAAAAGAAAATGAAGACATTTTCAAGTGAAGGAAAACAATGGCTGAAGAAATTTTTCTAAACAGAAAGGAAATGAAGGAAAAGATTAGAGACAGAGAGAGAGACTTTGGAACATCAAGGTGGAAAGATATGGTAAGCAAAAATATTTGTAAGTACAAAAGGTTTTTAAGCAAAAATTGTAACACTGATGTGATTCTAAATGTGCAGTAAGCTGGGTGTGGTGGTGCATGCCTGTAATCTTAGCACTTGGGAGACTGATGCAGGAGGATTGTTGCAAGTTCGAGACGAGCCTGGGCTATAAAGTAAGCTCAAGACCAACCTGAACTGCATAGTGAGACCCTGTCTTAAAAAGATAAAAACAAACCCCAGTGCATTAATGAAATCTTAAAGACAACTATAAATAGGGGAAGGTAAAGAGATACTATACTTTATTAGAACTGAGAAAGATAAGGTATATAAATAAAAGATAATACCTGCAGGGATGGTGAACCTTTTAGAGCTTTCAATGATACAAACAGCCTGACGCAGTATGTGTACCACAACTTAGTCACCACTGATCTAGAGGAACCACAAAAAAATTACAGAGATACACTGAAATACATTGTAAGTAAACCAAATGGAATTCTAAATGATATTCAAGTAACCCACACAGAAAGGCTGTGAAGAAAAAGAAAACAGAGAAATAAGTAATAATCAGAAAAAAACCCCAAATGGCAGATATAAACTTTATTATATCAATAATTATATTCAATGTAAAAGGTCTAAAACACCAAGTAAAAAAGAGATAGATTTAAAAACGTAACTGCATACTGCCCACAAAAAAATTCACTTAACAATATAGATAGGCGGAAGGTAAAAGGATGGAAAAAGGTATTTTCATGTCAACATTAATCAGTGGAAAACAACAGGAGCTGTATTAATATCAGATAGAGATTTCTGAGCAAAGAATGTTACCAATGAGAGAGGGACATTATATAATGATTAAAAGATAACTCTAGTAAGATACAGCAGCCCTGAAAGTAGATGCATAAAACAGCTGAAAAATTCGTGACACAAAAGTGGAAAGAACTCAATGAAGTAGACAAATGCACAAGTATGACTTCAACATTCCTCTCTCAATAATTGATAGTTGGAAAAAAACCCAGCAAGGATATTAAATAACTCAGTACCACCAACAACCAACAAGACATATGGTATTTACAAAACATTCCATCCCACAACAGCAGAATATATACTTTTTAAGTAGCCAAAGAACATATATTATGATTAAATATATCCTGGGCCATAAAACGAACCTTAACAAATTTAAAATAATTAAAATTATACACAGCATGTTCTATAACCACAATGGAATCTAGCTTGGAATCACTAACAGAGAGATAACCAGAGAATCCTCAAATATCCGGCAGCTAAATGACACATTTCTAATTAATCTGTTATAAAAGGCCTTAAAGAATCAAACATGGAAATGAATGAAAGTGAAAATATAACATTTTATTAAAATTGACGGTGGGGTGGATTAACTAACAGTCAAGTGGGGACAACAAGCTGAACTGAGTTAGCATGGGTCTAGGCAAGAGAGACCAACCCAAGGATTGTTGCCATCACATAAAAGAACTGGAGGGGAAAAAGGTATGTTGTCAATTTTCCTGGAGAATGCTGGGGATTTAGCTCAGTGGCATAAGCAACTGCTTGGCAAGGGTGAGTCTGATCCCTGGTATGAAAGAAAGAAAGAAAGAAAGAAAGAAAGAAAGAAAGAAAGAAAGAAAGAAAGAAAGAAAGAAAGAAAGAGAGAGAAAGAATGGATTTTCCCAGAGAAGCTTGCTGTTTGTTTTCCTGATACAAACATCTGTGGAGGCCCTCTGAGATGGTTCTCAGGGAAAGAAGACAATTTGCCTCCATTTTGAGTCACTTTTGTCCTACTTCTGTGTACTGATATGCACAGAGCTGACTAGGAAAATGCCCTACTCCCTTGAATGGTTTTAAGCAAAGCAAATGGGTCCAGCCCAGGCAGAGGCACCAATATGTAGCCCCTACTACTAAGTGTGAGCTAGGCCAAGAGAGGCCGCACTGTTGTCAGTTGTTGACTGGGATGAGAGAGGCAGTGAGGTCCCAGGGCAATAAAAGCTAGACATTAGACCCCAAACACAAGATACTTCCTCAAACTGTGTTATGCAGATTCCTCCAAATTTAGAGGCTGGTACAGAATTTAGGACTCTTTCTGCATACCTCTCTGTGCATATTGTAGAGAAGTAACTGTGCCTCCTACCTAACCCAGACAATACTCGCCTACTTCCCACGATTCTCACAGTCAACTCAACCCTGGGCCACTCTCCTCTCCACAAATTAATAAGCCCTGCGTCATGGTCTTTGTTCTGGTTAGGCTTTGTTCCTACTGGACTTAGGACCCCCTTGGTTCCCCACAACTGCAGATATGTCTTTGTCTTTTTAGTCTCCCCATTGGTTGCATTGGAAGTGGTAGACTGGAATTAACTCTTGAGGATTCTAATAACTTGTCCCTGGGATTACAATTTATAAACTCCTCCAGACCACAGTGTGATCTGGACAGACTCCTGTAAACAACCACAGCTGTCCGCACTGTCAGTGGTACTTTGGTCTTCACTGTAGCTAGGGATGGGTGTTGTTCTCTTTTGGGGAGCTCTGGTTTTTGCCTTGAGCATCACTTCTTGCCTTCTGTGCAGATTTCTCAGTCTTGGGGCATAACCCTTTCACCCCATTGGGGCAGACTTTCTAGCTTCCACCACTGGCCTTTGGGCTTTCCCACTGCAGATCCTTGATACAGACTGGCATGAGACATGACTCTGAGCTCTAGGCCTTCGGTTAGACACAGTACAGGACACTGCTGTGGGATCCAGGCCCTTGGATGGATTGCTTGGGTCTCTTAACACGTAGACAGATCTCTTGCATTCTTCCGCATTTGACTTTTTGAGTGAATATTATAAAAATAATCCTATAAATTATGTGTTCTGTGTTAAATCTATTCCCTTCAACCACTGACCACAATACGTGGCTGTAGCATAGGTAAGCTGAGAGGTAAATTTACAGTACTAAGTGATCTCTTAGAAACAAGGAAAAGATCTTAAATAAAAAATGCCAACTTCTACCTCCCACAAACTTAGAAAATGCAAAATAAATCTAAAGCAAGCAGAACAAAAGAGATAATACAGATAAAAAAGTAATGAAATCAGAAGATAAAATCAGTGAAACAAAAAAACTGCTTTTAAAAAAATCAATAAAATAGACAAACTTCCAGCAAGATTGATGGGAGAGAGAGGAGTGAGAAAGAGCAGGAGAAAGGAATATCATAAATTACCAGTACCAGTAATTAAAATGGTAGAGTGCTACAGACCTTGCAGACCTCAAAACCACAATATGCAACTGGGCATGGTGGTGTATGCTTGTGGTCCTAGCCCAGCACTCTGGATGGCTGAGGCAAGAGGACAAATTTTAGGCCAGTCAGGGCAATATAGCAACTTATCAAGACCGTTTCAAAAACCAAAAGAAAAAGGGCTGCGGATGTAGCTCATTGTGAAGGGCCTGGATTCACTCTCCAATTGTTTCCCTTCCTCCAAAAAGTTTTGAATGCCTGCTATACCAACTACTTGGGAGGCTGGGACATAAAGACTGAAGGTTCAAGGCCAGCTTGGGCAACTTAGCAAGATCCTATCTCTAAACAACAAAAAAAGGGGATATAACTCAGTAATACAGTACTTGCCTACCATGAACAAGGCCCAGGATTTGATAACACTGGAGAAAAACAAAACAAAAAACCTCCCACACACAAAAAACACATGTAACTTTAGTCTGTTTTCATTACTATAATGAAATACTGCTGGGGCAAGACTACAAAGAAAAGAGGTTTATTTTGCCTATAGTTCTGGAGGTACAAGGTCTATAGGCTGTATAAGGTGACACCTTTCTCTGCTGGCAGAGTTCTCCTGGTCGCACAGGGCACTGCATGGCAATAAACAGGGTGTGTGTGTGTGTGTGTGTGTGTGGTCACTCTCTTTCATACAACCACTTCATTCATAGGAGCTTCATTCTAATGCCTTCTGATCCTAGATCATTCCCAAAGGCCTCACTCTATATGTCACAGTTGGATTAAGTATCTAATCTCTTTATGCCTCACACTGGGTATTAAATTTCAACACATGAAGCCTTTCAGCACATTTAAATCATATCCAAACCATAATATACACACAAAACGCTTAAAACACAAACTATCATAACTTATTCTACATGAAAGATTATTTGAATAGTCTTGTAACTCTTGAGGAAAATGAACTTGTCATTTAAAACTCCATGGGGTTGGGGGAAAAGAGAAAAAAAATCTCTAAACCAAGATGGTTTCACTGGTAAATTCACCAAACATTTAAAAAAAATCTGCACAATTTGCTGTAGAAAAAGAAGAGGAAAAAAGACTTTTCAATCTATTTTATGAAATTAGTACTACACTGGCACCAAAACTAAAGACAATACAAAAATCCGACAAAATACAGATGAATTTCCTTCATGAAGATAAGTGCAAAAATCCTAACAAAATATCTGGAAGTATAACTCAGCAGTATGCAAAAAGAATTATATACCATAACAAAGTGAGATTATTCCAGGGATGCAAGGCTGGCTCAACATCTGAAAATCAACCAGTGTAATTAATGTTAAAACCCCCGAGAATAAAAGGCACATAATCTTTTTTGGGGGAGTTATATTTTTTTATTTTAAAGAGGGAAAAACAAAACAAAACAAAGGTACATAATCTTAATACTGCCATCTCTCAGATCTCTAGATAGTGATATTCTAGACTCAGTCAATCTGTACTTATTTCTCCTTATGACTTCCACATTTCAATCTCTAATCCAGATCTCTCCTTTGAACTTCAGACTGACAAACCCAATTACCTATTACACATCTAAACATTTGGCCCTTTGTTATTTGTAGTTCTCACATCCACAGTCAAATAACCACATGAGAGAAAAACCCTGTAACTCTACTGATTGTACACAACTTCTTGTCCTTGTCATTGCTCATAAAAAACACATATAACAACTATACACACTGTATTGGGTGTTTTAAATAACCTAAAGATAATTTAAGTTTACAAGAGGATGTGTGTAGGATATATGCAAATACTATGTCATTTTATATAGGAGACTTATACATCAGTGTGAGTTTGATATCTGTGGCATGTGTGTCTGTGTGTCCTAGAACCAATGATGCTGAGTGATGACAGGCATCTTGGACAGGCATCTCCAACTGGACACATCTGAATTCAAATTCCAAGCCAGCTTTTTGTAAATTAGTAAATGGCAACTCCATGTTTAAAACTGCTTAGACTAATACTCTGAAGGCCTTCTAAACTCTTGTCTTCTTTTCACAAACTGTATCCAACCTATTAGCAAATCTTGCTTTCTCTTCCTCTAAAATTTCCATAGAATCTGTTCTCTTTTCAATTTCTCCTCTGATACAGCCCTGGTCTAAGTTACCCTTTTATCTGGGTTATTACAATTTATAAACTGGCCTTCCTGTCTTCTTTATACCATCAAGATTTTCTGCTTAAGAGCCACAATCCTCTCTTTTGCACCAAACTCGGTAATTCATTCAGAGGAACAGCCAACTCCGTATAATTGCCTCCCAGTGATGTAGTCTTCCACTACTCTCTAAGCTCATTTCAAATCACTCCAATCTTACTATCCCCTTTTCTGTTCCTCAAAAATGCTTCCCTTCTAAGTAAGATAGTTTATGATCTGTTCCGATTTCTTACAGGGTTTTGATCAAATGTTACCTCATCAGTGAGGCTTCCTCTAACCAGCATGAATGTCAGATTCCTATCCGACCACAAATAATGCATTGATTTTTATTCAACACACTTAATACTTTCTGATTCATTTTATTCTTGCATATTGGTTTTTATACCCCATCCCCAATAAATTTCCAAGGATACAGATATTTTGTATGTTTGCCTAGGATAGTACTTCAGATATAAGTGCTCAAAAATTATTTGATGAATGAATGCTTGAACCATTGGCTCAGAAGTAACTATGAGACTTCCAGGAAGATGGTGGAATGGTGAACAGCAGAGAAACAGCCTCTCCAAGATTTGGTATCCAGACACTGGCATATAGCAATGTGAGGAAGAAAAGGAAGGAAGTAGGTCCCTGGGACTCAACAAAGAACTGAAGCGAGAATTGAAGTCCATGGGAAGAGTGAAGAGAAAAACCTCAAGGAAGAAGGTGGCAAGTGGGCTTTTTCCCTGAGCCCTAACTCACTGTGTGGGAGGGGCCACACAAACCTGCAGCCCCATGGTGACTACCAGCAACTCCAGATGTCATCACAGAGAAATGTACCAGTGGGATACAGCAGTGGACGCAATGGACTGCAATGGCTGGTAATTTATTTGGGTTCTGACACTTCCAATGAGGGTGACTGGCTGGTAGCCATCTTGGAGAGGGGCCAATTGAGCTTAGAGTAGCTCCCAGTGACAGGGGGAGGTGGAACCAAGTTCAAACTGGCAGGTCAAAGAGCTGCTGGCAGGAGGTACACGGTGTTGTAGGCACCCAATGCTGGGGGGGTTCTACCCCCATAGCCAGAAACAAAAGTGAACATCAACGGAACTAAAGGTGATGCTTGCTGGAATTATCCACTACCACAAGGTAAATCTATGGTTGGCTTGCTGGGATTAATCAACACAGACGTGTGTTCTGTCTGCCCACTCTGCCTACTAGTGACAGCAGAGAAATGCCCTAAAGTAGACTTTTTTTCTTGATTGTTTTTGTTTCCTTAATGAATGTGAATATTGTTTCTAGTTTTTTTGTTGCTGTTCTTTCTTTCTCTTTCTCTCTTGTCTTTTTCACCAGGTTCCCAAAGTTCATGTAATCCTTTGTCCTACAGTTTTGCTTCTAATCTTGTCCTCTTCTTCTATTTGTTTTAGTCTCCCAACCCTTATTAAATTTTCTCCCCTACCAAAAAAAAAAAAAAATGCTACCTTTTGTGGACCTATTCACCTATTTGTCTATGAATGGATCTAGTGTTGTTTTTGTCATTTGGTTATTATGCATAAAGCTGCTATGAACATAGAAAAAAAAACTTTCTCCCCTAAAGGAGAATATCATCATATTGAGGGCATATTTACTGTATGTAATCTTCTGGTCCATTTTAGATTTTGTTATATAACCACAAATACAGTTCATACAGTCAAAGGTGGCAAATTAATAGTTTCCACAGTTCGTCATTTTCTAAGCTGTGTTTAATGCTATTGTTATTGCTCATTATACTACTTTAGCCAAGGTGACATTATTGTTCTAATCAGTTGTTCTTTCTGGTATGCCAAGACTATGATTGCCTAAGGGTCATAAACAATACTATAGCCAGTGCCAAAGAACAAGGGCCTAGCCCAAATAGGCAGCAACTTCTCATCTCCAATAAACTGCAGAGGCAGGATCTTGCAACAGACTGAAAACCCAAAAGCCAGGTATACCTGGAAGACATCCCTGAGAAGTATTCATTTTTGAAGGGCTCTTAATACTAGCAACAGAGGTACCTGCCACAAACAATTTACAAACATCGACATAGGAATTTAGCTAAAATACATACATTAGATAGATAGATAGATAGATACATAGATAGAAAGATGACACTAAGCAAGATACATCCCCAGACTTTCAGCTCACCAAAGGCAAACCCAGGGGGCAATGAGTTGAAACAATTCAAAAGCCACACACCTGGATGCTCTGAAGTGTGGAAGTAACAAAGCAGATGAACGAGGTGCTAGGAAAAAAAATCAAATCAGAAAAATTTTTTTAGATAACTACAGAGGTAGTGACCACAATGAAAGATATGCTTAGTGACTCTAGAGCAGATATAGATTAAAAAAAAAAATAGAGATGCTTAGGAAAATAATGGAAACTATGCATACCCAACATCAGAAAGAAACAGAATCCATGAAACATATTCAAACAGATATCTAGGAGATTAAGAATTTAATTGACAGTATACACAGCAGAATGGGCCAATGTGAGGACCAAATATCAGATATAGAAGCCAGGACTACAGTTGCTGATCATGAACAGAGATTTCTGAAAAATAAAAAGGGAACACAAACAAAACAAAACAAAACAAAAAAACCCAAACCCCAACAACAACAGCAACTTCTAGATGATACAAAGAATTATATAAGAATCACCATTCAAAAGAAACAGACAAAAGAAACAGTCAAAATAGATCAAGAGGCAAGAGCCAACAATATACTGCATATGAGAAACACATTTATCAAAAAGAAATTCACACACTGAGGGTCAAAGGATGGAAAACAATACTCCATGTGACAGGAACCTGGAAAAAGCAGGGGTAGCTATTCTATTTCCAGACAAAGTGAATTTCAAGCTAAGACAAATCAAGAGAGACAAAGAAGAAGCAATGGAGACTAACAAAACAATACAAACAATCAATGAATTGAAGAGTTGGTTCTTTGAAAGATAAAATAAAATTGGCAAACCCTTAGCCAATCTTACCAAAAAAAGGAAAGAAAAGACTCAAATCCATGCAGTTAGGCATCAAAAGGGTGAAATCACAACAGATCCTGAAGAAATCCAGAAGATCATCAATACCTCCTTTGAGAAGTTGTATTCTAATAAAATGAAAAACACTGAAGAAATGGATAGGTTCCTGCATACATATGAATTACCAAAGCTGAATCAAGAAGATATAAAAATTTGAAATAAACCAGTATCAGTCAGTGAAGAAGATGAAAGTAAAAACCCACCAACAAAGAAAAGTCCAGGCCCTGACAGATTCACTGCTGAATTCTGCAAGAAATTTAGAGAAGACCTAATGTCATTACTTCTCAAACTCTTTAATGAAGTTGAAAGGGAAGCAGTTTCCCAAATTCATTCCTGGAAGCAAGCATTACCCTGATACCAAAATCAGAGAAATACCTAACCAAAAAAGAGAACTAAAGGACAGCCTCCCTAATGAACATAGACACAAAAATCCTCAATAAAATACTGGCAAGCAGAATGTAGCAAATCATCAAGAAGATTATACACACCATGGCCAAAAAGGATTCATCCCAGGGATCCATGGGTGGTTCAACATATGCAAAGCAATAAGTGTAATATATCATATTAACAGAGTCAAGGATGAAAGCCATATTATGATCTCAATTGATGCAGAAAAAGTGTTCGACAAAGTCCAACATCTAAAACCATATTATCATCTCAATTGATGCAGAAAAAGTGTTTGACAAAGTCCAACATCTATTTATGATAAAATCCTACAGGAAATTGGAATACACAGTCTTTATCTCAATTTGATAGAAGCTATCTATGACAACCAACGGCCAACATCATATTAAATGGACAAGAACTGAGAGTTTTCACTATATAATCAGGAAAAAGCTAAAGATATTCACTGTTACCACTCTTATTCAACATAATTCTGAAAACATTAGCCAGAGCAATTAGATAAGAGAAAGAAATAAAAGAAGTAAGAATAGGAAAGATGGAAGTTAAATTATCATTATTCATGGATGATATGATAATCTGTATATAGGACCCTAAAAACTCCACCAAGGACTTTTAGATTTAATAACCAAATTCAGTAGCATAGCTGGATACAAAGTCAATACTCAAAAATCAATAACATTCCTATACACAAATAACACATTCACTGAGAGAGAAATTATGGAAACAACACATTTCATAATAGCATCCAAAAAAATGAAATACCTAGGAATCAATCTAATGAAGGAAGTAAAACACCTTTACATTGAAAACTATAGTACTCTGAAAAAGGAGATTGATAAGGATATCATAAAATGGAAAGATATCCCTGGTTCTTGAGCAAGAAGATCCAATATAGTGAAAATGGCCAACACTTCCAAAATTGTTATATAGATTTAATGAAATAGCAATCAAAATACTAATAGCATATCTCACAGAATTAGAGCAAACAATCCTAAAATTCATTTGAAACCAGAAGAGACCTAGAATAGCAAAAGCAATTCTGGGCAACAAAGACAAGGCAGGTAGCATCACAATCTCTGACTTGAAATTATACTACCAAGCATGGTAGGCTGGGGATTCAGCTCAGCAGCATAAGCACCTGCTTGGCAAGCACAAGGTTGTGAGTTCGACCCCACACAAAAGGCATGCTACCGGCAAACAACTAGATCTGAAGGTCAGTGGAAGCATGCAAATACAATTACAAATGTATTCTGCCACCTTAGCTTTGACAAAGAAGACAAACACCTTCACTGGAAGAAAGATAGCCTCTTTAATAAATGATGCTGGAGAAAATGTCTTTCCATTAAAACTAGACCCCTATCTTTCACCATGTACTAAACTAAAGTTGGAATGGATAAAAGATTTAAATATTAAAATAAAACACTAAATCTGCTGGAATATAAAATAGGTAGAACTCTTGAAGACACTGGTGTAGACAAAGACTTTACAAATAAAACCCCAATTATACAGGAAATATCACAAAGAAGCAACAACAGGCATCTCATTGTATTGAAGTCTTTGCACAGCAAAAGAAACCACCAACAAAGTGAAGAGACAACTCAAAGTGCAAGGAAAAAAAATTTTGCCAGCTGTTCCTCAGACAAAGAACTAATATCTAGAATACATAAAGAACTCAAAAAATCAGAACCCCCCCCCCGCCCAATTTAAAGACCCAAATGCAAAAACAGGTATCTGAAATAGATACTTCTCAGATGAAGAAGTAAAAATAGGAAAAAATATATGAAAAAATGTTCAACATCACTGGTCATTTTGAGAGATGCAAATTAAAACAATGCTGAGATTCCATCTCACTCCAGAAAGAATGGCTAGTATCAAGAAATAAACCAATAACAAATACTGGCTGGGCTGTGAAAAGGAACCGTTCTCAACTGTTGATCAGAGTATAAAATGGTTCTACCACTGTGGAAATCAGTGTGGAAATTCCTCAAAAACTGAAACTAGAAGTTGCATCCAACTCAGCTATTTCCCTTCTTGGTATCTCCCAAAAGAATTAAATGCATCATACCACTGCAATATATGCACACCCATGTTTATAGCACCAGTTTGCAAAGCTAAGTCTTGGAAACTGCCCAAATGCCCATCAACTGATGAAGAGATAAAGAAAATGTGGTTTTTTTTTTAATATAATGGAGAGCTGCATTCCCATAAAGAAGGTAAGCTTTAAATACTTCTAGCTAAGGAATGCACCTTGAGCCCATACTCTTAAGTGAAATAAACTGGACATACATATTTAAAAACTGCTTTGTTTCTCTAGTGTGAGAAAGCAAAAGTGTAAATAAGAACCAAAATGTGTAACAAATATTGGTAAATGGGAAGAGAATGTTAAAATGAAAAGAACAAGATGGGGGAGAAAAGAAAAGAAAGACTAGAAAGAAAAAATGGAAACAAAGCTTTTGTAAATAAGAAGGGGAACAGGAGTTGAAAGAAGGTAAGAGGAATGGGAAAAAAGCAAAATACATCATGTACATGTACAAACTCTCTATGATGAATATTATCATTATGTATATCTAAAATTTACTAGTAAAACAAAAAATACAAAAAGAGTATTTATGGATAAATCATTGATCCACATTTCATGTTTTCTCATCTTCAAATAGTGCTAAGACCCATTCCATAGGATTGTGGTAAAAATTACATAAAAGAATGTACCTGGGGACATGCTTGTAATCCCAGCAAGTAGGAGTTTGAGACAGGAGGACTGCACAGTTTGAGGCCTGCCTGAGATACATGGTGAGTTCAATGCCAGCATGAATTACATAGCAAGACCCTGTCTTAAAAAAAAAAAAAAAATTGTATGGCTGGCCGGAGATAGCTCAGCAGCATAAGCGCCTGCCTGGCAAGACCGTGGTCCAGTTCGATCTCTGATACCAAAAAAATAAAAAAAAAGTATGGAATGTGGTGAACACCCAAGATTTGGCATAAAAGTACTAAGTATATGACAATGTTACTTAACACTGAAAAATGGTGTAGGTGTGTATTCAAAAGCCCTAGCTTACAATTAAGACTAGAAATTGGCTGTGATTTTAGCCTATTAGCCTCTAAACCAAATGTGAATCAAATGTTTGAGCAAAAATGATAACTTGCATGACATATCTTCCTTAAATCTCAGTTATGTGATCTTGGGTAGGTCACTTAACCTATGAACATCAGTTTCCTCATCTGTCAAAAGGAAACAATACATCTATTTCATAACCTTAGTTATGAGGATTAAATGAGGTATCATGTGGAAAGTGTCTAGCACATAGCATTCTATGTTAGTTATGGTTATGATGATTCTAGTCTGGATAAAAGGGGAAAATGGTCTAAACAAAGAATGACAACACAAGGGCCCGGGATCCAATACAAGCTCAGAGGCACAGCACCTGCTTGGCAAATGTGAGAGGTCATCAGTTCAATTCCCTATACCAAAAAAAAAAAAAGTTTCACAAATAGGATGTTCAACAATGATCAGGTAACTTTAGGATTCTATAATGTCCATGAAAAGCTACCTACCATTATATTCATAGCAGTTAGAAAATTTCTGTGTTGATTTAACATCAGACATTTAAAACTCTCAGAGAAAAAGACAAGGGTTTAGTCTCACATGGTATATCCTAGGAGAAGTCCATAGTCACACAAGGAGAGCAAAAGCTAATGTAATTCTCTGAATGAAGCAACCAAGAGCCAAAGCACAAAAGTGTGTCTCATGAGACTGCAAAGCAACAAATTAAACATCATAATAGGATACTAATGGGTGTTTCTGGAGGCCGAGCAGGAGGGGAATCATGTCTGTAGAGAAAACTGAGAGCCAAGGGGTAGAGGTGTGAAAAGGGCACAAGGGTGCCTCGGAAGAAGCAGAAAAGTGCTGGCGGTGGGAGTGTGGGGGGCAGCCCATGAATAAGATATGTATGTATAGAGGAAAAGTGTGGGCTGGGGCCTGCCCCTGTGTGGGTGGAAGCTTCCCTCTCATACCAAGGTTATGATATCTCAGGCTCACTGTCCCCTCAGCATCCCCCTCTAACGGCACCCAGCTGCTGGGATACTTCTTGTTCCCGCCACTTTTCTCTTACCTCGTCTTGCAGCTTTCCCCTCACTCTCCCGCCTCTTGCACCTCGCCGGAAGTGACGTTCTAAGTAGCGCGCCATACCGCGCCAGAAAGGTTCCGCGGGAGCGAGAGAAAGGGTTTCGGTGAGGTCCAGTGCGCCGGCGTGCTGGCTGCAGCGGTGAAAGCGCCTTCCGGGCCTGAGAAACTGAGCTATTTCTTTCTGTCTCGTTCTTTCGAAGTACTCCCAGCGAGGATCAGATAGGCCACCGCTTTCAAAGCAACGTTTTCCTACAGCTCCGTTTCCTCTTGGTGCCCGGCTATTCGGGCCCTTGCCCTTTGACCTCCCTCCGGCGGCGGGGTGAGAGGTCGGGTGGCCATCTTGTGGCGGAGACGCGGGTGGCTGTTACTGCAGAGACCCATCCCCTCCCCCGCCTTGCACTTCTGGCGATCTGTCAGTTGGTAAAGAGTCCCGCAATCTGTCAGGTGAGGCCTGGGACTTGTGCGGTAGCTCTTATCTTTACACTGGGCGGCCCAGGCCGCTCCTTGCCGGGCCTCTCCGCCGCCACTATGTCCTCCTTCTCTGAGTCGGCGCTGGAGAAGAAGCTCTCGGAGCTAAGCAACTCTCAGCAGAGCGTGCAGACTCTATCCTTGTGGCTCATCCACCACCGCAAGCACGCAGGGCCCATCGTCTCTGTGTGGCACCGCGAGCTCCGCAAAGGTAAACATCCCCTCCTACTCCCCTGAGCCCTCTCACTCCCAAACCTTTATGGTTTCTTGGTTGAGCTTTGCATTTCAGGCTCGCCCTTCTGATAACCGGAGACAGTGTTATCTCTCTTTTTTTTTTTTTTGGAGTAAGAAACACCCGTGAAAGGCTTGTCTGAGGTATTAGGGACCAGCGTTCAGATACCCAGACTTTCAAACTGTTTCCCCCTCAGCCTCCTCCTGACACTTGGGATTACTATTGTCTTTGCTGCATTTGGCGCCCATGCTGGCCCTAGACTGTTAGGCGCCAGGCCCACTGTTCGGCTTTTGCAGTAAAAGCCAGAGGGCCCTGGAGTCAAACAGCTTAGATCGAGTTCTGGCTCCGCCACAGCTGACTGATACTGGGCCTGTTTCTTCATTTCCTTCTACCTTTGTTTTCTCGTTTATAAAATAGAGTCAAGGATGGCTGCCACTTACGAAGCCTTTTACTCTTTGCCAGTCACTACATTTAGACCTTTGTGTAGATACACTCACACTAGGTCCTCATATCAGCCATATAAACTGAGTAGCGTTATGCACCTGCCATTAATTTCAGGCCCTATTGAGGGTGTGACAGACATTCATGGAACTCAACCTGTTTTGTGCAAGGCACCGTGTTGGACACAATAGCAGGTTGCCTCTGACAGTGGCCTGGAAGTTAAGGCTGACATTGATACTTAACGCAGTGGTCTTAACCTGGCAGACCCTTAGTTACATTTTCTACAAAATGGAGATGGTAACTGGTGCAAACTGTACCTTTATTGTGTTCCAGGTGCAGTGCTAATATCTTTACATACACTGTCATTTTTTAAATTCGCAGAGCCTTCTGAAGTAGGAATTTTGCTGATGGAGAAAATCCGAGGGTTAAATAAACAAATCATGGTGAGAAATAAACAGGGTAATGCAAATGACCATATAACATGCTATCCACGCACAGTGTAGGTATTCAGTCCTGGTGAGATGAGACTGTTGATCACTGGATGTGAGGCCTGGTTTTTTGCTTTCAGATTGCTTACAGTAAGTCTGGTGGGGAACGGTAGACAACTACACCTGCTGATATCCTGAGGAGTTTCATGACAGAAGGCTGAAGAAATAAATCTCAAAGTTTTTCTGGACACGCTGTATGCAGTGGGCCCTTTATAGTGTAGGAAGTAACTTTACATGTGTTGTCTGCTATATCTGATGCCACCCTATTTTACCGATAAGAAAACTTAAGTGGCTAAGTAGTATCTTCAAGTCCTGTGAACTGGTGAGGCTTGAACTACCTCAGGCTGTTAGATGCCAAACGTCAGGATTGATTCAGGAGATATAGCTTCAGCTGTCTAGTGGAGACCCCCAATCATAATGTTATACTGAGATAGGGATCTCTCTGCTCTCTGGGCATTTGGGGATGGTGGGTAGAGCCTGAGCTCCCAGAACCTCTTTCATATGCCCCACTGTGCCATTCAGATATTTGCCACATATCTGAGGTCTGAAAAAAGTGCAAATTGCCTGTTTACAGAATCTTATCTGATAGGATCTCTTTGATTATCTAGAGATTGCCAAAGCTCATCTCAAATGTCACCTACCTTTTTGATTCCTCACTTTACCCTTGAGTTATTGAAAACTACAGTGTTATCTCTTTTGTCAAATGGCTCCAAGCTCAAACTTTCCACTACTCCAACAGCAAAATTTGAAGAACAATCTGCTTGGTATTCATAACTTTGCTCAATAGTCTAATAAAAAATCGGATTTGAAAAAAACCTGTATGGGCCAAGAGTGAGTTTCACTGGGGACCCAAAGGGATGATGCTTCAGTCTTAAGGGCTGCTTTCACTGAGACAGCAAACTCATGACCTCATGCTTGCCAGGCAGGTGCTTATGCTGCTGAGCTAAGTCCCCAGCCCTGAAATTTGATTTTCTGGTTTTTTTTTTTTTTTTTGCAACAGCATTTAACGTAGTACCTGTTACGCAGCTTAAAAAGTTTAGGAGTGAAATTTTGGTTTCTGATATGATTTACATGTTTGACTAAAGGATCTAAACAGCACTGCTTAATACTGACTTTTTGTAGCAATTACAGTGTTTATATCTATGCTTTCCAACCACATGGGGCTTTTGAGCACTTAAAATATGTGATTAGGAAACTAATGTTTTAAATAAATATAAAGAAATTTCAATTTCTAGGTTTACTGCCCACAAATCAAGTGTTCAATAGCCTTATGTAGCTAATGGCTACCATTTCAGCACTGTGGTATTGGAGTTCTTTTTCAGCATCAAGTTGCATCTTTCTCTGATTGCCAGGCTTCCTTCATGAATTGAAGATGCCCTTGCACTACCATGGAAAATGATTTTGTGCCCTAATGTTCAAATTGACTAGCCCCTTAGGTTCTAGCACATCTTGAGTTTTTAAAAGTAGGCCCTTTCATCTACAAGTGAAGTTATTTTCCTTAAGATTTTTCAGAGTTACCGTCAAAATACTTGTGAGATGTACAGGAGTTACTTTTTGTCACTTAGATACTACTTTCTTCTGTTCCTTATGTGTTTTGTTTCCATTCTGTAGGAATTATTCATAATTTATTCCTTTAGGCTCTGTTCAAAGTATAGTTTCTGCCTTCTTTATGGAATAGTTTGGTGAACATTGTTCTTAAACAATCTTAGATATGTAATTGTATTGTGGCCTGAATGTTTATAGACCCTGACTCCCATAATTTTTTTGTTTTTTTAGTACTAGGATTGATCTCAGGGGCTGTCTACTACTGAAGTACACCCAGCTGCTCCCCACAGTTTTTTGAGACTAAGACTCCCTGAGTGGTCCAGTCTGACCTTGACCTCGTGAACCTTCTGTCTTTACCTCCTCAGTAACTGGGATTACAGACAGAGTGCCACCATACGCATTTGTAAAAATTACTTTTAAGATTTTTTTTTTTAGATGTCCAAACCAGCCAAACAAGTGAAAAATTTTGCTTACCCAGTTGTTTAAACTTTGCTCAGCTAGTTGTACCAGTTTGGAATGGACTCAGGTAGGAGGGTGATAGAATCTACTTTGTCACATTGGAAAGTCATCTGAACAAATTTCACCCCAGGTTATGGTAGAAGAATGTGTGCATGTATCATTGACTCTATGTGTCAATGCTTTACACACACAGTGCTTATATTGACCATTTATGGTATTTAGAATAGAGGGATATGAGTTTTATTCTAAGTAAACCCCTATTGTTGAGTTTAGAGGTGGTGAAAATTAATTGGCATTGTAGATAGTGAAAACTTTTATTGTCTATCCTGTTAGATATTTTTGTAATGAAAAATGCATCAAATCTTGAATGTCCAAATTGACGTTTTATAGTGTGAATTATGGATTTTTTTTTTTATATGGGGGATCAAACTCATGACCTCATACTTGTCAGGCAGGTGCTTACTCTGCTGAGCTAAATCTCCAGCCCATAGATTTTTTTTTTTTAATATAAAGTATATGGACTTTCTGAAGCTCTTACATAGTCAAATTTGCCTTATTCAAATTCTCATTTATTTTTGAATCCACTAACTTTCATATTATAGACTTGGTTGCTTTTACTTACTGCACTTAAAAAAATGCCTTTTGCCATAGTTGTACCTTTGTAGCAGTAGTATGGCTTTATGACTGTGGACATTTATTCTTTTATGTAATAATTAAAACTTAAAGATAGCTCCAGGTTTCTGATATTCTTAACAGTTCACCATCTGAACTAGGTTATTACAAGGTTAGTACAATTCAGGATATTCAGGGTTAATTTTATGAGCATTTTAAGACATCAGTTTAAACTGTAATGTGCTTTTAAAATCTTTTTTTAATTTGGGTTATTCTTCTATAGTTATATTTTAAAATGTCACATCCCATGCCTGCTCTGTGCATTTTAAAAGAAATAGAGAATTTCTGAGAGCCATAGAGCCAAGACTAGTTACTCAGGTGTGTAAAGTTGATATAGAGCTTATTTGAGTTTTTAAGGTACTTTAGCATTGGAGATTTAGTGTTTTGAAATATCTAATTAAGTTCATATTTGTTTTAAAAGAAAAATGGGACCACAAATGGTAGTGATATAACTTTACAGTTGAGAAGTTATGTGCATAAAAGCTATGAAAGTAATGTTCCCCCAAACAACTAATTCAGGCACGTTGCACAAGGTTTTTATGGTTTAATATATGGTACCATACAGAGTAATAGGAAATGCTACATTTTGTATATATAACAGAGAAGAATTATGGCTTTTGTAGGAGCCGTAATTTTGCATATCTAGATTTTAGATGTGTGTGTGTAAATTTTCAAGAATAATGTGGCATTAATGCATTTTTATATTTGAGGTGAATGTTCTTTGGTGCATATAGAGATTCCTTTGGGTTGGAGAGTTGATATCATTGACTGATTGTGGTTATTGGAGTTCCAAAGATAAATTCTGAATTTAGGAGCATAAATTGTTAGACCATATTTTAAAATTGAAACCCAACTCAATCTTTCATTCTGGAATATTTGATAATTAAGAATGCATTATAAATATCCATCTTTGCAGTAGAAAAAATGAAAGCCTTTGTTTTAACATTAATATTGGCAGCTTATCCTTTAGGAATTTTCTCTGGACTATCTTCATTCAATTATTATGGTTAAAATAACAAAAAGCTTGGCTACAAGTAGATAATATTTGTCTTAATGTTCTTTAGGAATGGTCTAGTGCAAAAGAATTGTGAATTTCTTTGGTGTAAACTAAATTTTCTTCTGTTCTTTTTTTTCAGCCAAATCAAATAGAAAGCTTACTTTTCTGTACTTAGCAAATGATGTGATCCAAAACAGTAAAAGGAAAGGACCTGAATTCACTAGAGAATTTGAATCTGTCCTTGTGGATGCCTTTTCTCATGTTGCCAGGTATGTTGTCTGGTTTTTGTTTATGTTTTAATATCTTTTCTCCCTTTTTTTGTTCATTACTTTTTTGTGGTAGCCTTTGTAAGTTGGTAACTTTGTACATTGCAGAGGGTGTTATGGAGGCCAAATTGTGGTTTTATGTTTCACTGTGCCTGTAAGAACTGTCTCAGACTTATAAACATTTTGATACATTAAAGAGATTGAGCCTAATACTGGAAGCATATCTTTGCTCTTACTTATTGAATTTATTTCTTGAGTGTGATTTTTTTTTTTCCCTTTGTTTGGCTGAATTCTCTTATTAGTTTATGATCAAAAAAACAAAGTTCAGTTGCATAAGAAAACTTCTTGGTAACATATCTTTAGTAGTGGAAATAAATGTTTATGTCTTATTTATTTTTTGTCTAGATATCTAGTTTACTAAAATTAATAGCTTTAATGTAAGTGTAAAAATAATAGTGCAGAAAAGTAGATATTCTGTCCAAACTGCATTAAGTCTACTACTGTTGTGCTTTATGGCAGACATACAAGTAATATGGAAAGCATATGTTGGATGAAAAGCATTATAAATCATTTTTATTTAAGACAGCTGTTTTCAGTAGACACAAGTTAGGTTCCCAGGAGGAGCAAAGAAGTAGCTTTTTTTTGTAGGTTGTTTATAAATAAATTTATACACTTTGATCTTAGCCAAAAGGCTGAGAAGTGATACAAACTTACAAAAATGCACGCTTTGCAAAAGAAAATTGAAAGAGTGAAGGGAGACTTGTGGGTTAAACAGAATTTATTCTAGGGTCTTCTATGTGAGTGAAGGGTCTTAAATGTGGAATTAGGTGTTTCCTGAAGAATTTGATAAGTTTAAAGGTAAAAAAATTAGAATTCCAAAACACAAAAAGAATATTTAGCTTTCTAGAGGTGGAAAAAATTTTTTAATTATGTAGCTCCTTTTTTTTCTTTTTTTGATGTATATATACACTGAAGTAGCAAAACGTGAACTTGAAACAATTACTAAATCCTTGTAATAGAGTTAGCTTCAGAACATAGTATTAGAGTAGCTATCTGAAACTGGAGACAGAGATTTCTTGTTTTGAAGAGATTTAGGTTACAGTTTTTAAGACACTGGCCATGCCTTGAATACTGTCAGTAATCTTGGATGTGTTATTTAACTTATTGAACCCAAGTTTCCTAATTAGTTAAAAGGGGATGATACCCTATCTCATTTGTGTTATTGTGTTGAAAAGTATATAGTATGCTGCCTGATCCACAATTTTTTTTTTTTGAAGGTAGTCGAAATACAACAGAACAAGACAGAACAAAGCCAATTGAGACAGTGCAGTGAATTTGGTTCAGAACTTTGCAGTGGGTTACTGGGATAATAGTAATAGGTACCATAGTATATCTCACTATTTTCACAATAGTTGTCTAGTCAATTAGGTATAGCAAAATCAAACCAAAGACAGAACATTATAAAATCAATCAAAAGAGAATATTGAATAGAATAAAGCAATTAATCATAATGAAACAAAACTGAAAACAACACTTGCTTTCAAACAGAAGATAGAGGAGACCCCCCATATTTGCTATATTTCACACAGACATCCTGCCAAGAGATGCTCAGACCTCTGTCCCCAGTTGCTAACGGGGGTGGTGGTGGTGGTGGTTGGGATGTTTGATTCCATGCCCACGCATCGGTAGGCTCACAGGAGACACTACTGGTTCTCCTCTTGGCTCACGCTGGAGGAAGGCGCTTACCAAGAGGGCAGATGAATTGCTTCTTTGTGCAGCCACCTGGGTTCCACTATGGCCGTGGCCGGATCCGACACACATTTTTTGCTTCCTTATATGAATATATTAGATTATAAACTCCATTATGAGAAGGACCATTTCTTTTTTATCCCTTACTATTTGCCAGGCATCTAGTAAACTGTGTGGTGTAGAGTTGCTGGGTTACTTAGCTTTAGGGAATACCATTTATATAATCCTGTTATCAAGACAAAAATGGTATTAAATATATAGTCCTGATATCAGGACTATATAATGGTATATAATACCATTTATATAAATGGTACCAGAACCTGGCAATATTGTGCTCTGCCCTAGTACAGAGTAGGGATTCAGTAAATATCTTTTGAATGAGTTAATTAAATGACTGATGAGGGAGAGATTTGATTTAGGAAAGGGACTGAAATAATTTCCTATAGGAACAGTTAAAAAAAAACTTATTTAAAAATTGATCAATAATATTTAGCTGCCTTTAAATCAGAAAAAGATAAATAGAAAGGGTTGGGATGGTGGCGCATGCCTGTAATCCCAGCACCCAGAAAGCTGAGGCACAAGGAGCTCTACAGATTTGAGGTCAGTCTGGACTATAAAATAAGTTCAAGGCAAGTCTGAACTACATAGTGAGACCCTGTCTCAA
The DNA here is from genome assembly GCA_004027455.1 of Hydrochoerus hydrochaeris. Taxonomy (NCBI): domain Eukaryota; kingdom Metazoa; phylum Chordata; class Mammalia; order Rodentia; family Hydrochaeridae; genus Hydrochoerus; species Hydrochoerus hydrochaeris. The sequence continues at coordinate 179,923 of PVLA01000396.1, read as the reverse complement.
AAGATCCAAGAAAAAAAGAAAAAGTAAGAGGCAGGAGAAGAAGGCAGGTAATATGAGGTTTAAAAATCACTTTACTACTTGGAAACACCCTAAAACCTATATAGGAGACACTGTGAGAACATATTATCAGATTCAACCTGGTCTTAGTAAAAAATAGCTGTTAATTCCTATTTCCAACCTTATGACTTTTTAAGGGTCCTGTTTGGGTGTTATATTCAGGATGTCTATGCTTCTAAGCTTCTTTCTCACCCCATTAATAGAACCAAGGGTTCAACATCTACTTTAGTCACAATGTACCTTATCAACTAAGAGTACCATAAGGCTTGCTCTGTTTGCGTTTTTATGACCAGCTGATGAACAAAGATAGTTGACCCATCTTTATGATAATTCTCTACTGTCATTTCCAAACAAAAATCTTTCAGTTCAGAAGGTCATGCTCAGAAGGTAGATTTTTTTTTTCTTTTTCTTTTTATTGGTGTTGGGGATCGATCTCACGACCACATGCTTGTAAAGCAGGCGCTTATGCTGCTGAGCTAAATCCCCAGTCCCCAGAAGTTAGATTTGATTTGAAGAGCAATTTAATGAACCAGGTTGAGAAAATGCTAACCACAGAAGTACCTTGTTTTCTTTTGTTTGGAGGTAGTTGTAAATAGCATTTCATTCAATATATACAGTATTTGAATGCCTACTACTGATCCTGATAGTAGGGCCACAGCATAGAACAAGACAGGCAGAGAGAGGATCATGAAATGAGCAAGTCACTGTGAGAGAGAGAGATGATATGGACATAGGAAAAAAACATTGGTGCTTTAGAGTAGGATCTCTTCTCACAGTATGATTAAAGAGGGCCTCAGGAAGTGATATTTGAGGTAATCATGCAAAATAGGAACAGAACCTAAGGTAAAAATAATCTTGGCATCATAATAGAAACAGAGTGAAAGTGAGTATGGTTAGAACACAGTGAGCAAAGGGAGGAGTGGTACCCAAATAAGATCAGAAAGGTAAACAGCTACCAGTCAGGTATGCCCTGTAAGCCTTAGGAGAGAGTTAGGGTTTTATTCTGATAGGGTGCCCATGAAGAGTTTTAAGCCAAGGAATGATATATTCCAATATACATTTTACAAAGATTCCTCTTTAGAAATGGGTCACTGTGGAGAATGGATTTGTGAAAGTTTGGTGACAGGGCAGAGATGTGAGTTTGGAGAGTATTGCTATAGAACTGGTTACAGTCAGTCGATAGTGGCTAGAACTCAAGCAGCAAGAAGAGAGCTTCCTTTTTTACTGGTTGGATTTTTCTTTTCTCTGCATTTATATAAAACAGGATGTATAGGAGTTAGGTGGGAACTAGTAGTGGAAAAGAGAAATCAAAGATCATTTATAGATTTTTGATGTAAATGGGTGGCTAATGGTGCTGTAACTGAACTGAAAAGTAGGGGAAAAATTTGGTGAAGAGAATGAGTTTTGTTTAGGGCTTGTTAAGTCTCAGGTGGCTAGTAGATAGATATTCTAGGGTGTGATGCCAGATAGGCAAGTGAATGAAACAGTGTTAAGCTCCATAGAAACTTATTTTCTGGAGAGATAAATTCAGAAGTTATCATATACATGATATTTATTATTGTGTATGGGTCTCCAAGATAACTCCCAGACATGGTCCCCCCCCACCAGGAACACATAGGTATGATTTATTATAGCTGAAGGATCCAAAGCAAAATCAGCAAAGGAAAAAGGGCATGTGGTAAAGAACTCAAGGCGTAACCTTTCAAGGGTTTCCTCCCAGGAGAGTCACACAAGTAGAATTAATTTCTTCAGCATTGAATTGTGACAGCAAGTGTCAGATGAAGTCTAACAGGTTAGCTTATTAGAGACTGAGACCCAGAATTTTTGTTGAGGTTGGTCATGTAGAGCATCATGTATGGTAATTCCAGGCTCACAGAAAGAAAGCAGGTATTCATTTGGGATCATATTGTTTGCACAGTTTACCCAAAGTTAAACATCACCCCCACCCCCACCCTGCCAACAGGAAATGATGGGAATACTCCTGCAATCCCAAGATCCTAGATGTCATCCAGGTCAAGTTGTTAACAGGCTTTTCTAAGGGGAGCAGGCCTCCAGCATTTTATGTTAACTCTTCCTGAGCAGTTGTAAAGGAACATTTTGATCCAGCTTTACATGAGATGTTATTAGAAGTACTACCATACTTACAAAGAGTGCCTCCTCTTAGCAGGCCTACCATAGGGATAAGACAGACATACAAGTTACAGTGATGATATTAAGAAAATGTCATAGGGCCAGGGATTTAGCTCAGTGGCACAAGTGCCTGCCTGGCAAGTGCAAGGTTGTTAGTTCTATCCCTGGTACCAAAACCCCCCCACAAAACAAAACAAAAGAAGAAAATGTCATAGAACTACATAAAGAAAAATCCCCTTGCTTGGCAAGACCTCAGATGTCCTGTCAACACTTCAAGTAGCAATTTTTTTTGTGTGTATATAATCTACTTTTTCACTTTTATGGTCATTTTTGTTATCTGTATTAGAAAAGTGAGTTTAATTGGAATTGACGTGCAAATGAGGTGTTTGGCATAATAGTTGTGTAAGTAATTATTATCATCTTCTAGTTTATTTAAAGATTGATGGCAGTTTTTAGTCTCTTCTCATTTAAAGATTTCTTGATGTAAAATGAAATTAGTGTAACCTGAAAAGATAGTCCCCATTTTATAAAATTGCTTTGTTGCTTTAACTGTGTTTAATTCCAGGTGCTAAAGTGACTTCCATTTCATGGGAGCTTATTTGAAAACCTCATCAGTAAAAAGATTTAAATATTTTAGCTATAACTTTTGAAAGTTATCTAAGCAAAACTTTGCTTTACTATAATATTCAAGGAAGTAAACTATCAGTTATGTTCATTAATTAGAGCCCTGTTTTGACTTTAATTTTTAATAGTGAAAATATTTGAAGCTGTTCTGAGGTTCCAACAAGATTGAGCAGTACTGTCCACAGATCAGCAGTGTGGCTGAAACTATACTGAAAACCAGTCTTATCTAGAGTCCCAAATGCCCCCAGCAATGATGGATATGGGTGAGTGGGTATCATGCCCCCACCCTCTCCACCCCTAAAGGTTGAATAAGAGTCTGTTCTGATGATTGTTTTCTCTTTTAAGTGAACAGAATATTCATAGAACAGATTTTATGTAAAAAGTACTACCCAGTTGATTGACTTCTGCTTAGTTGTGATTTTGTTATATTAGATAAGAATTTATTTTTCTAAATCATATATTTGATCACAACAGGGGCTTCACAATGCCTGCTGACCACATGCTTAGTATGGCCTTGCAGCTTTCTCTAATCTGATCCCAGTCCATCCTTCCAGATTCTTCTGCTGTTTCTGTATATGCCTTATGTATTTCAGCTACCTGAAAACTTCCCCTTTTTCTTTGTCTTGTTCCGTTTTAGGGTTTCCATTCATAGTAGAGGCAATACCAAGACACAAAGGCAGATACCCAAGAAAGAGCAAGTTCTGACTGGAAGATACGTATGGTTGGGTGTTGCTAGAATGTGACCCCCGACCCCAGATAGGGTTGAAGAAAGGAAATGAGATAACAAGACCTAATGGGTTATTGGGTTCAAGTCTTAGAGGTCAGGGAGTTAGACCTTATTCTTTGTATTCTAAGCATAGTATTCCATAAACCTCAGTTGCTTGCACTGGTAAATACTGAGTTAATTTCTGACATGCTTTACCTTGATGCAGAAAGGTGATCATTGAAATGTACTTAACTGAATGGCCATGTAAAAATTTTCAAAAACAAGACAAGTTAAGCAAACCATTTATGCTTATTGTAGGACATCCAGCAGTCAGAGAAAAGATAAATCCCTGCCTTTGTGGAAATACATTCAAAAGGAAAGAGTGTGAATATGTAAACCGTATAGAGATCAGGACCGGACTCTGAAAATGTGGTGTGGGACTAAGCATACACTTGAAAGAGGAGCAGAAATGAGCCATGTGAGCACCTGGAGCGAAGCAAATTTTAAGTAAAAAAGAAAGCATGGGTAGAAGATAAAGCCGAAGAACCAGTGGGCTGGGTTAAAAAAGCCTTGAAGGCTTTATAATAAGGATTTTCACTTTTAATGGGGAAAAATATAATCTGTTTAACACAGAGGTAGAATTATTAGAATTGAGAGTAGATATAGGAGGACTAGAGTAAAAGCAAGGAGCCCAGTAATGAAGCTATCATAATCCAGGCAAAAGATGATAGTGACTTGGGCTGGGTTAATAGCAGAGGAAGAGGCAAGAAAAACTCATTTTGTGGAACTCATTTTTGAAGGTAGAATAAAGCGTTATGTTAGACAATTAGGTTATGTTTTTGAATCCTACAAATGAAACTATTTATAGAAGGGTTTCTCTTTTTTCCTTACCCTGAATTTTAACTTCAAAAATAAAAAAGTTTGATTAAATCAGCAAATATAAAAATTCATTCTTTTATTAGTCTTTTGATCCCAGTGTAGTGAAGTATACCACTGATAATTCATAAATCATACAATCTAGCCAGGCCAACCTAAAACCTTATTTCATACTGAATGTTAGCCTGAGCTTTACAAAAAGTGCTGCCAGATTGAGCATGTGTAGAATTCTCATCTGGTTGAATTTGATATGGTTTTTTTCTTGAAATTTCTATTAAAGATGCTTGACTTAGGTCATAGATGTTGAAGTAGTTTTTCTTAAAGTTGCTCAATATAAGATCATTGATAACCTTACAACCTTACTAAACAAGAACAATTCACAGGAACACAGTGGGTGGTGAGTAAATTTGGTGCCTACTCAGAAAGTCTTTTCCCACTCTTCTACTTACTGTATAACGTATTATGGTAGGCAGCGGATGTACATTGAGTGCTAATCATATTCCATGCCAGAAAGAATATTACCAAGCTTCTTTCAGATATAAATTACAAAAGGACAGCATTATTTGTGGTGTGTTCTATTGGACATCAACCAACACCTCTCTGTGAACATGGAGCATAGACATAGTGTTAAAATAATTATGAAGTAAAATTGAGATCAGTCTTGGCATATATGTGTACAATTGTATTTATGCATGTAGAGGTGTTGGTGTGTTAGTGTGATGAATTTCCCATTTTAAACATTCATGCTTTTTAATTTTTTCTTTTTAATTCTTTAAAGTTTTGATTTGTTTTAATTTTCACTGGAATGTCTGGTGCTGTGCTTTAATTAAGGGTTTCCAAAAAAGCAAGCTGTCACCATTAATATGATCAACTTTTGATTATTCTCTGTAAAAATCAGCCAATGGCTTTTTCTACTCCTTGCCTCATCTTTCAGAGAGGAACACATTTTATTCTATAATATTATTCCTCTGTCTTTCCCATCCATCACAGGAAAGGTCAGTTTCTGGTCAACTTTTTGGGTATACAAGAAACACAATATGTACCTTTTCCTTCTGTTTTTAAATATGCAAATCATTTAGCCAGTTTTGATTTCTTTTTTTAAAAGTAAATTTGTGCTAAATACAAGCAGAAGATCTAAAGCTTACATATATCTTTTCATCTTTTCTGGGCAGAGAGGCAGATGAAGGCTGTAAAAAACCCTTAGAAAGATTGCTGAACATCTGGCAAGAAAGAAGTGTGTATGGCGGCGAGTTCATACAGCAGCTGAAGCTGTCTATGGAGGACTCCAAGAGCCCTCCCCCCAAAGGTAGAAACATCACCACATGTTTACAGCTCTTGGTCTTTGCCTACTTTCGAATCAAATATGAAAAGCTGCAGTGGGGGTGCTGTGAACCACGAGCAATTTTATGATTCTTCAGAGAAAGATGATCATGAATGATGGTGAGAATTTATGTAGTGCTCGTGGTGTGCGAGCCTGGTTCTAGTACTCGTGCTCTTCATTCTCTCCCTAACTTTTGCTGTGTGTTCTCCTCAGCTTTCGTTGTCTTTCAGAGATTTTCCTGCACAAGGGAAATGAACAACAAAGTTCTTTAGCATTATGGTTAACTAGGAAATATCTTGTGCTAAGATTTTGTCCTAGTCCTGCCATTAACTACTGCAGATTTTAGATAAGCCCTTCTAGAACTTGGTTTCATTAAATATCGTTGTGGTCTTGGAACATATTCTTGTTATGATTGTCAGGTTGTGTCCTAAAATTCATTTTGATCTTTACTGGTCCAGGATGTCTTGGGAGGTATGCATGTATATTTGAATTTTACCAAGTTCTGTATAAGAACTTTCAGTTTTTCCTCTAAAGAATATGTTATTTGACATTTGACTTCTGGTTGGTTGTGATCCAATTCTAGTTGGCATATGTTTCTGAGCTGTAGATCAGATCTGACTGCTTATACTGATTACCTGGAGGATCAAGTTCGCATACTGGTAGTATTGAGGATCCTTTCTGATCTGAGCTAGCCTGCTTTTTAGAGTCTTTTCCTGCCATTCCCTTACTGACACTCTGTTCTTTGACTACACTGAATTGCCATGCCCTCTGGATGCTCTGTGGGCACCCCTACCTCTTCACATGCTCTTACCTCTGCCTGAGAGGTCCCTCTGCCCCTTTCACTGTGTGAATGCATTCTGCAAGAGAGCTGCTCTTTTTTTTTTTTTTGGTACCGGTGATTGAACTCACGACTTTGTGCTTACGAGGCAGGCGCTTAGGCCACTGAGCTAAATCCCTAGCAAGAGGGCTGCTCTTGCTCTGATAGTTTCCTTGCCTGTCTGGGCACATGGAACCATTCCTTCCTTGTTCATTAGTACTGTGTTCACACCTCTGCTGTAGACCATACCAGGATTAGCAAAATTGACAGTATCATTAATTTATCAGTGCTTTATTGTGTACCTCTCATGATCTTTTCTAGGTCTAAAATTATATGCATTTTGCAGTAATTTTCCTGTAAAACTGAAGGTTAAAGGCTAAGATAGACATAAATATTTTTGGACTGTGGGTAATTGTTTTACTTGGGAGTTTTTGGAAAATAATTCTAGGGTCATTCTGGTGGTAGCTTTTGAAGAGCAAGATGTTTCCCATTTTGGATTTTGATAGTATTGGTATTGTGTCCTTTGAAGATGTTCATTCTGTACAGCTTTGGGAATTACCCAGCATTCTTTTGTGCACTCACTCTGCTTTACAGTTCATTTAGTAAACAGTGCTGATTTTTAAAAGCACCTTTGGGTGAGCAGGTGAACTCTGAAAAAGGATGCTTGAAGCCAGTGTTGAATTTCAATTCAAGCATTTGCTGGACATGTGCTTTGAGTAAACAGCTAAGTTAGATGCAGAGCAAGAAAGGAATGAGAAATAATTCTGCACTCAGGGAGCTGTCACACAAATAATTTGCAGCAGTATTGAAAGTAGTTCTGTCGGGTTTCTAGATACGTATTTTTTTTTGAGGGTCTAGACGGTAATAATGGAGGCAGAATCTATGGAGATTAATGTTAGTGTAAAGATAGTTTCTCTTTTGCTAGTTTTTAAGATGAAAACTTATCAAGAGGGCTCTAGCATGTGTATTGGTTTCAGCTCATTGTCTTCTGTCTTTTCTGGACTTGAGTTACTATAATACTATAGTCCATTCAAAATACTGATAATGAAATCTCCAAGAAATTATTCTCATTTGAAAAGTCCATTATATTCTAGCTTTGATTCCTGGACAATTCTTTATCTTCAAGCAATTTCATAGAATTTATGTTTGAAATAAAATTTTTCCTTTGAAATTATGACAGTTCTTGTAACACGAGTCCATGGATAAGCTCAGGAATTTTGTTTTAGAACTGTAGATGTCTTGAGTTTTTATATGCTGTCACTCCAGATGCAAAGCCCAGGTATTCTAAAGTTGCCTTTCTGTTCTTGGAAATACTAAAGCTGTTGCTTGATTGGATAGAAATTTATTAGTTACTTGAATCATACATAAATCACATAGTATTATGCAGTTGTGAAAAGCTTTAGGAAAGAAAGTTAACATAGTAACCAGCATTTATTAAGTACTAGTTGTATACTAGCTTCTCTGCTTTCTGCCTATGTATTATTTTAGATCTTTACAATTATTTTTTGGGCTCAGTATTATTTTCATATGTCAGGTAAGAATAGGAAGGCTCAAAAAGGTACAGTAATTTTGTCCAAGGAGCTATAGTTCATGAGTGCTGACTTCAAACCCTGGTCTTTATGCTTTAAGGGTGATGTTCTTTGCATTGTACTTTTTCCTGAAAGCACATGGATTTAATGGGTTAAAATTAGTATGAATTGATGGGTAGGTGTCCCAAATCACCTGAACCTCAGTAAAGTTTACACGTTCAAATTTCCAGAGTATGAATCCCAGCTCTGTCACTTCTAAAGCTGTGTGACCTTGGCTCCATATTTGAGCTTTTTAAATCTCAGGTCTTCATTGTAAAATGTGGCTGTTATTAATAATATCTCAGAGTTGTGATGAGGATTATTTGACATAATGCAGGTAAGATATCATTGGAGATATGATACAATTTTTATTTGTCTCTCAGTTCTAATATTTAGTATTTAGAGTTTCTGTATATATGAGTCAGCACAAGTAGGAGCAGACTTCAGTCCCCTGGGTTTTGTGCAAGGCTGGAGATCATGGTCATTAAGAGCTTGAGCTCTCAGCCCAGCCACCCTAGGTTTTAGTATGGATTTAGTTGCTCTGTTCAGTGAGATGATGTGGGCAGATTGCTTTATAAAACTGTCCCTCAAGTGTTAGCCCTTTTTTGTTGCAGTCTCTTTTCTTCCCATAAGTAAAATTTAATGTACTTTTTAAAAACTTGCCTTTATTTTGAAGGGAGGAGACAAACAATGAGGGAACTATTGCTGACAGTATTATCTGATTCTTTTTCTAAAAGTAATACAAAATCTCAAGTGTTAGTTTTTGTTTTGTTTTTAAATCCTAGAAATTTTCAAGTGTATTCTGTAGAAGATCCAGGTTTGCGGGTAGTTAATTGTATTTTGTGATATGACTTAAAAGACTTTAGGCCTGTTTTTTGCCTTAAGATTAATTTCATAGTCTGCCATAATACTGGAATTTCTACCACAAGGTCTGTGAGAGATATACCATACCCTTATGTAACCAGAATTACTTGAAAGTTAGCTGAATACAAGACCTCCTGGAGAAACAGGGACAAGTTGGAGGATAGAAGAGAAGCTAGAGGGCTGGAAATTTAACTCAGCAGTGTATGTGCCTGCCTGCAAAGCAGGAGGCCATGAGTTTGATCTCTGGTACAAAAAAAAAAAAAAAGAAAAGAAAAGAAGCTGGACAATATGAAGGCAAAGGACATTGACCACCTGCAGGGTTTGCCCCTCCTGGAAACAGTGTTTGAGTGAGTTAAAAAGGAAGCATAAATATTATGGTCATAATTGATACTGAAAACATTTTCAGTTTCAGTGCAGGGAGTTGAGAGTGTAGCTCAGTAGTGGAGTACTTGCCTCCCATGCATGAAGCCCTGGGTTTGATCCCTAGCACCACCAAAAAATTTTTGGAAAATGTAAAATATGTAACAGGCCAGATGTGATGGTACATGCTACTTGGGAAGCTTAGCTGCAAGTTCAGGTCCAACCTGGGCAACTTACCAAGGCTTTGTTTCAAAATTAAAAATGGAAAGTGCTCTGGGTTTAGGTCAGTGATGAAGCACTTGCCCGGCATGTGCAGAACTGTGGGTTTGATCCCAAGCACCACAAATAAACAAACAAACAAAATTCTAGTGTAAGAATGTAACTGACAGATTTGCTAGGTATTTTTAGTGGTTGTCTAACCCAGTTGAGAATTCTGGGCCTAGTACCAGCCAGCGTTGAAGTAATGATTTCATTTTTGACATAGCACAAGGACTTTCCCAAGCCCTGTGACTCCTCTTCCTTCAGGAGGTTGCCCACTCTGGTCAGAAGTAAAAGAATGAGATACTTCCTCTCAAAGAGAAAAACTTACCAGCAACCCACTTCATTTCCTGTATAAAAACCAAACCACTATCTCAGGATCCCATGGTTGCTGATTTCAGGCCTCTTGTTGCCAAAATTCAGTGATCTGTAGGATCCTGAGATAGTGGTTTGGTTTTTATAAGATGCAGTAATTTCTGTGTGCAAGTTTGGAAACTGAAAGATTTCAGGTTATAATTTACTGTATTTGACAATTTGTTGAGCACTCTTGTATGTCCTTGGAAGCAAACAAAATAATTTTAAATTTTATTTTGATCTTTGTTCACATTCTAATGGCCACTCTCTTGATGCTATAGTGGCTGAAAGTTTATGTGGGTCATGCCACAGGCAGAACATTAAATAGCTACTGTGTGCAAAGTACTATTAGGGATTTCATGTGAAAACTAAACCCTAATACATTATCCACTTTAAAAAATAAGGCAATCTTTGTTTTGCCTGGTAATGCAAGACTAAAGATGACTGTAAGCTGAAACTATACAAAGTGAACTTAGGAATCAATGGAGAAAATTGCAGTTGTTTTGTGTTTTGGGTGGGGGGTCAGAATTGAAAACTCACTGTTGTTTATAAATGTATATGGAAATAAAAGAATAATAAGACAGTTTACTGTGTAATAAAAATTAGAAACATTGAAGATTAAAGTTTTTTTTTTTTTTGGTACCACATTTATCAAAGAGTACTTGAACAACACTTGCCTTCTAGTTACTAGAGCACCTGATACAGAGCAAAGATCTTTTCTGGGTCTTAGTGAATAACCCCACTTCCAATGTTTAACCTTGGCGCTCTCAGTGTTGTAAAATATCCCAGAGAGTTCCTCTGGTAGGAAGTTTTTTGCCAGCATCTCTTCCTCTAGGACCTTGCCATTCTTTTCATTACTACCACTACTCTTCAGTAAGTTCTTATGACTGAGGCTCATCTTCTTTGTGGCTTCATTTATGTGCCCCTAGAATTTCAGTTTCACCTTTAGCTTTTATTGTAGTTTCTTTGTGGCACTTTGATCTTTATGGCCAATTCACTATTTCTTTTATTCATTTTTGTTAATTATCATGTAGATTTAGCACTGGGGAATGAGGAAGCACGTCCACATGCTTTGCCATCTGTATGTGAACCCAGTAACGTGTAGTACCCTTCAACCGACAGACTTTGAAGAAATGATGTGATTGGCCACTGAACACAATTTGGGGGCTGAAATATTAGAGAAATTTGTACTTTATCCAAGAATACAGAGTTAATATGCATGGTAACTGAAATTTGAGCTTTGTTGGACTGATACTTAATGATGGTAACTAATCCATGCATAATAGAATCATGCAAAGCAAGAACTACTGGTATTACAATATTTTTCTTTTAGTAGAAGAAACAAAAAGTTAAAAAAAAATATGATAGCTGGGCATGGTGGCATGTGCCTGTAATCCCAGCACTTAAGAGGCTAAGGCAGGAGGATTGCTATGAGTTCAAGGCCAGCCTGAACTGAATAGTGACCCTCTCTCAAAAAGACAAAAAAAAAAAAAAAAAAAGATTTATGCTGTTGACTTGGTTTTCACATCATAGTTTGGTTAGTTAATGTGTAAGATAAAAAATAAGAAATACATCCTTGACTCCTGAAGAAACCATTTCAGTGAAAAGAGTATATTCTATATGAGTTATTCTTTGTGTAACTTACAAATTTCTGAAAGGTGCCTGGTGTCCCCCTTTTGTTTGACAGATAAGAGGGTACTTGTATTGTGCTTAATAACTTCAGTTCAGTAGAAGAGCACAGGTTTTGGAGGCATGCCTTAAATTGAGTATTTACCCTTCCCAGGCTTTTTGTTTCCTCTCCTGGGAAGTGGAGATACTCTATCTTAAAGTATTGGAAAGATTAAATGTAAATAGGCTATTGCAGTGCCTTATACCTGTTAGGTGTATTGAATTTCTTTACTTTCTAAACCAGAATCTATCATTTCAGATTCCCACAGTTTGGCATTTTTTTATTATTGTCCAATTTGATGCAATAGAAATAATTTTAGATGTAACACATTTGTCATAACATTATAAAAACATAAAAGTACAGATAATAAAAGGTAACCCATGAGTCTCAAATGGTTAAAGTAAAAATAGTAAGTTATGTAATTTCTTCCAGTAGTACAATCATATTTTTCAATAATAGTTATTTTTTATTTTAAGGTATAATTAGCATTTTTCATTTTTAAAGGAGTACTTTAAAAGATATTTGTACAATATTTAGAACCTAGGACACAGTTTTATTGGTGAATTATCTCATGTATTTTCTGAAATGATCTTTGGAAACCATAAAATACCTAATTTCATGTGTAGTAATGTTCTCAATCAATCATTGTACACATTGGCTCACTTCATTATATTGTCTAATGGATTTCTTACCATTTTACTTCTAATGATTTTTTTTCTTTAAAGATAATGGTGTTTTTAATTAATGATAACTTGGTGTGTTTTGCTTTTAGATGGTTGTTTTCAGTAGTGTTTTTCCAGTCAGTTTGAGATGACAGACCAAGACCTTTTTGACTCTTCAGTTATGTAAGGAACTACAACCAACTTCAGATAACTGGCATAAAGGTCAATATTAGGTTATCTCTGAAAATGAGCACCCCTCTGCTCTGTTTTTACATGTGTTCCATTGTGTGTAGCATTTGAGTCCAAATGTGGGATGTTAAGACTCAAATGTATCGTTTTCCTTCCCTCTAGCAACAGAAGAGAAGAAATCCCTAAAGCGAACTTTTCAGCAAATACAAGAGGAGGAGGATGATGACTACCCTGGAAGCTACTCTCCCCAAGATCCTTCTGCAGGACCCCTCTTGGTATGTTTGCCCCCTAGAGAATAGGGCAAAGTGGCTTGAAGTGACCGGTAGTTGAAGATGGTGGCCACAAGGTGGCGCCGGTAACCAGCGGTATGGAAGCTCCAGAAGAGGGTGGTAGTAGCTCTTGGGGCAGAGCATACAAGAGCCACCCAGAGAAACTTGCATGCCTTGACTTGGGAATGGGTTTACATTTTATAAAGTACCTGGATTTTTTTCTTCCACTCCTAGATATTAAAAATATTGTTAAAAATAGATTTTTGTGAGAGGGGTGATAACATTATAAAGATACTCTTAGTTTTTTGCTTTGGCTTGGCTCTAGTAGCTTGGTATTTATTTATTTATTCTTTTTTAGTACTAGGAATCAAACTCAGGACCTTGCACTTAGCAGGCAGGCGCTGTGCCACTGAGCTGTATCCCCAGCCCTTGGTGGTTTACTTATATACTGCCAGTTTTATAAGTAAACAGCTCATTAGTATCTAAGTGTGCTAATAGCAAACTTGCTATACTGTAACCTGTTCAAATAGTAAAACCATCTTTAATCATGATTTAGCTCTTTGTTAAGCAAGTTACCTTATAAAGTCTATGGTTGTCTTATTTCATCTCTTTATAGTCAAAGAAAATGAGGCTCAAGAAAATAGACTGAGTAATTTGGCCTAATGTCTTAATTTGAATCCAAGTCAGTCAGACTTCAGAGCCCATTCCCTTTTCACTGGCTTGCACTGCCTTCTCTTATTTTTACTTCTTACAAATAGATGTGTTCAAAGCCTGTGAAAATAGAAGCCTATCTGGTTTGTAGTGTGTGAAAATGATGATTAGGCTGGAAGTTAATGACAGGAATTTGGGGTCATATATCTGTACCTGAAAACTTTAAAACAGAATAGCTTGAATTATCACCTTCCAGGGTAATCGAATTAACCATCTGTAGTCATTATGGACTGGCTTACCTGTCAGCATTCTGCTTTTTTTCTGGCAATGTAATAAATCTGTTTTGATACTGGTGTATGCAGAATATGCATTCTTAATTTGCCTTCCTTGGTTTTCCCCCTTTGTAGTTAATTTTACACATTTAATACGGAGGAGGTGATCATTTCATAAAGTAAACTCAAGAATTTAATGACAGCACATACCATATGTATGTGTTGTGTGTGCATGTGTTTTCAGTTACATGAAATTTTATTCATATTGTGTTATAGATCTAGAAAATTAATTTTGTACAATTCCCTTACAGACTGTATCATTGACTTCCATATAAGTTCTGAAACCAAGACCAATTTTTATTAAAAATCAGGAAGGGCCATTTTAAAATTTACTTTTACCTCATTTAACTCCAGCTAAATTTCTTTGAATTCTGTGTGTCTTAATGAATATCATTGTGTTTTCATTTTATGTTCTTCTAGACTGAAGAATTAATCAAAGCTTTGCAGGATCTTGAAAATGCTGCATCAGGAGATGCAACTGTTCGACAGAAAATTGCTTCTCTGCCCCAAGAAGTGCAAGATGTTTCTCTACTGGAAAAAATAACAGGTGAGAAGCTGGAGTCTAGGTGAAAGCAGGACTGATATGTAGTTCCTCAGTAGGGCATCAAACCTTAGGACATGCTGATGCCTTCAGGCATAGACTTTCTGTATGATGCTTTGCCACTTTGTGATTTGCAAATGAATCACATGTAGAAGAAACACTTGGAATAACCAAAGCTTGAGTAATGATTCTAAGAATTATTGCAGAAATGCCAACATAGCACAAGTTGTGACACCCTAAATTTTGTTGGTAACACAGTACAAAGTATGTACATGTGGAGCAGTGTGGGTAGGGAGGAGTCATGACTCCTAAAAGAAAAAACTCATGACTTTCTAAAAGAAAATAATTTATGATGCAGGGCTTTGTGATTATGCACTATATGTTGGCAAGCCTATAGTTGATTCAGTATTGAGAATTCCAAGTGTATACTTAGTCATGTCATGTTGCCCTAATGTTGACTACTCCCAGTTAAACAGGGAAGCTGACAAGCTATTCCTGATTTCTGTATAGAAAGTTAAAGGGAAGGAATGACTGTACACTTGATGGCCTTTCAGGACTGCTGACTGTCTATCCCCATGTTATATACCAAGAGATCGAGACCTATGAGAAGTTTGGTGTCTTGTCAAAGCCAAATAGGTAGTGGATATTGAGATTCCAACCTAGGCTGTGAGGTCTGTGTTCTTTCCATTGTAAAAGTACAGGATTTTCATTCCACTCTCTTGCAGAGGACACTATTCCCTACACCCTTACCCCCAGTTTCTTGATTTGGCTGCTTCTCTGAATTCTTCCATATTCACATAAAGAAATCAAGGCTACTCAAGAAGTACTTCTTTCATGAAACAAGTATCTGAAGCTCACTGTGCCCTCTGTCCCATTCATATTCCCTCAGGAGTTAAGTTCCAAGGAGTTTGAAATAATCTTTGAGCAGAGAATCAAAGAAATTAGGAACAGGCTATGATGCTGAGGAAAGGAATTACCAACAGGCAGTACAGAGAAAGACCTGAAGGCTACATATGCTTAGTGGGACAACACAGTGCAATAGAAGCCTTTGAAATTGCACGAGAGGCATCTTATCTGTCCGTCTGTCTGTCTGTCTGTCTATCTATCTATCTATCTATCTATCTGTCTGTCTGTCTGTCTGTCTATCTTTTTGAGAGGTTTCTTTATGCAGTTCAGGCTGGCCTTGAACTCACTTTGTAGCCCAGGCCACTGTCAAACTTGTAGCAATCTTCCTGTCTCAGCCTCCTGAGAGCTGATGAGAAGCATTTTACCATTCTCCACGTCTCACTTCAGCCTAACTCTTGAGTCCTCATTATTTATACTCAGTGTCTACCCTCCCATGTACACCATCAGCATCTTTTCTTTTTCCTAACTGTAGCCATCTGACAAAACCCTGATACTGGTTAGATCCCACTTTTTAAAAATTACTATTAAAGGGCTATTTATTTATCTGTATGTGGCACTGGGGATTAAACCTAGGGGCTTCACACTGACCTATATCTCCTGCTGTTTAAAAAAATTTTTTTTGGAAACAGGCTCTTGCTAGGTCAGTAAGTTGCCTGGGCTAGGCTCAAACTTGCTGTCTTCTGCCTCAGCCTTCCAGGATGCTGGTATTACACCAGCACCAGCACACCTGGTTACTTATTTACTTACTATGGTGCTGGGCATTGACCCAGGGCCACACAGATTAGTCAAACACTGTACCATTGACTACTCTCCAATGTATTTTTACTTTTAAATTGCATACAATATACATAATAAAGTATACAGTTCAGTGGTTTAAGTACTTTTACATTGTTGTGCAACCAGTTTCCAGAACTCTGTCTTGTGAAACTGAAAGAAACGGTATACTCACTAAACAATAGTTCGTTTCTTATCTTTCTTACCTGTCTGAAATCCAGCTTTCTTTCTGTTCTTGAGCAACTGAATGTTGCTAGGGAAAGTAGTTTATAAGTCTTAGCCTCACACTTCTCTGGATGAACATGCTTTATTCTAACCTTTTCTGTAAATTAAATTTACCTACTCAAGGGTAAAATGGACTATAGAGTAAGACCTTGTCTCAAAAGAAGAGGGAGAAGGAGACAGAGGAGAGATAGAAGACACCCTTCACTTCTGTATCTTTTATCTCTTCATTCTACTGGGTCATTCTAAATAGTAAATGTGTATAGTGTGCTAGAGATTTAATCCAGGGCCATGAATATGCTATATACTTGCTCTACCACTGAGCTATCCCCAGCCCCATAACATTTTGTATTTTTTTCTCCCACATAGTAAAAAAATGGTTTTTGTCCTATATCTTTCTCTAGCCACTGTTTTATTCCTCTGGTTCAGATTCTCTCTGTCTGTCTATATTTCTATCTCTCTGTCTCCCTTTCTGTCCTTGTTCTCCCTTCTCCCCTGCCCTCTATCTCTTTCTCCTTCTCTCTTTTCTCCCAGTTTCCTGTCCCCCTTTCCTTCTCTTTTCTTTTGAGACAAGGTCTTACTTTGTAGCCCAGGCTGGCCTTGAACTCTTGATTATTCTGCCTTAGCCCCCTGATGACTGGAATTACAGGCATGCAGCTGATACCCCTTTTTCTGTCCCTTTTAACACAGCATCCTGGATGGATTACCTTGGCTGCCTCCACTTCCTGCCCTACTCGTTTCGTGATTCTACCTTACTGAACCTGCTTATGATTGTCAAAGTTGCTTATGATTTTCATTGCCAGAGTCAATGGTGGATTCTCTGCCCTTATTTTGACTTGACCCCCAGTAGCATTTGACCTGTTGATTATTTCTTCTTTCTGAAAATATTTTCTTTGCTTAATTTGGTAGTTACAGTAATGCTCCCCCCTCAAAAGCCTGAGTCCACACTGCCAGAACCTTGATTATGTTATCTTATGTGGCAAAAAGAACTTGACAGATATGATTGGGTTTATGATCCAGAGTTAGAAAATTCTAGATTATCCAGGTGAACCCAGTGTAATCATAGGGTCCTTATAAAAGAGGAGGAGATAATTTTGGAAACAGAGGTTGCAGGATGTGCTTCAGATACGGAAAAAGGGGCTGAGATAATAAATAATACATTTATAATATTAAACCACTAATTTTGTGGGTTTTTTAGGCAGCAGTACCAAACTAGGACCCTATATTTTTCTAGCTTTCCTCCTGTCTCTCTGGCAGCATCTACTTCTTGGTGCTTTTTTCACTTCTCTTTGCCCTCTCAATGTTTTGTAGTTAGTTTCATGGACAGCTCTTATTCAGTTTGTTGATGTGAAACAATCTTGTATGCTAATAATGCCCTAATTTATATCTTGATTGTTGACCTTGCCTTTGTACTTGAGCCCCTTATATCCACCCTCATTAGTTGAATGTTTTGAAATGTAACCTGCCCCAAACTGAACTTCTGAGCATCCCTCTGAAAATAATTTTTCTCATGGTCTTCACCATTTCAGTAAGTTCACCCCATTCCTGTTCATTGGGACCAAAACTAGTACTTGACATCTGTACAAGTCACTGTTGTGCTCACTGAAATAACTGCAATAGTTTCTTTTCCTTC
The DNA here is from genome assembly GCA_004027455.1 of Hydrochoerus hydrochaeris. Taxonomy (NCBI): domain Eukaryota; kingdom Metazoa; phylum Chordata; class Mammalia; order Rodentia; family Hydrochaeridae; genus Hydrochoerus; species Hydrochoerus hydrochaeris. The sequence continues at coordinate 162,140 of PVLA01000396.1, read as the reverse complement.
CTAGTCTGCCACTTTTTTGTCCCTCATTCCCAGTTATCATCCTATTCGTAACATTATAATAATCAGAGTGACTTTCTTAAATCAAAGTTGGATCACATCTCAGAATGTTATATTTTGCTCAGAATACCCCAGCAGGACAACCCCACCCCCTAGCTCCCTTCACCTAGAGTAAAAACCAGAAGCTTTCCTTGCCTGCACAATCTGGCCCCTATTGCCTCGTGGGCTTCACTGCTTTCCCTGTGCCCACTGTAGAATCCTCCAGGCTCCTTACCAGGCACCAGACATCCTCCCTTTCAGGGCCTTTGGGTTGGTGCTGTTCAGTGATCTCCTTCCTTCAGGCCCTTGTTTATATATCTGTCACTTCACTGATGCCTTCTCTGACCACCATATTGAAAAATGTGTTCCCCTCATCCCAGTGACCTGTTCCTTCTCCTCTGTACACTGTACTGTGTATTTGGTTTCTCTTCATATCTGAGACTGTAAACTCAAGAGCAGAGAGTATGTTTCCTTTTTGTTCCCTGCGCTCTCTGAAAACCTAGGTACTCAGTAGGTGCTCAGATAATTGTTAGGCAGAATCAAAGGTTGTGAGCAGAGGGTTGGTGGGTTTGAAAGCCTGAGTGGAGTCAATTTAGTAACATGGCAGAGAGGAGGTGGCTGCACTGAGTGTATACAGTTTGTTGTAGAAGGAAAGCAGGGAAACAGGGCAATAGCTATAGAGAGTGCTAGATACTAGCTGGTTGGCATAGCTGTAGATTTGCTTCTCTACTTGTTGAGGGAGAGAGGAACCAATGTTGCAGGGGTGACTCGAGGTGTGCCAAAAGCTTGAGGGAGTAGGATGCTTATGCACAGGTGAGCGGTTGTCTGCAAGAGGCTCACTGCTGCTTCTCTGCCTCAGGGAGGGCTGAGCACTGGAGCATAGCCACAGGTAAGTGCCCCGAAGTGAGATCTTGCTTCTGCATTTAGAGTGCATTTTCTTTGTAACTCAGTGAAGTATAAAAAGTCATTTTTCTGAATTTCAGTTATTTGTATAAATAATTGATTTCTTTGTACAAGTTATTGAGGGTGAAATTTGACTTTTTTAAAAATGTTAAAAATTAAGTTTTCTTTGCTGTTTTTTGCCTGTTAAACATCCTAATAAATTAACTATTTAAGGGAAAAAAAAGATTAATGAAGGAATAACAAAGTTAAAATCAGCTTACCCATACATACACACTTTTGTAGTTTTAGTATCACTAGGATCCATACATAATTTTAGAAGTTCTTTATAGATACAGATCCTCCTTTTGTTTCTTCTCATTTCCTTGTGCTGAACCTTTGTTCACTACTTCTGTTTCTTTTTTTCTCAAAGCATGAGTTGTAACCATTAATTGGACATGTTGTCAGTCCAGTGGGTAATGACCAACACTTTCTTGAAGTTGTACATGGTAAATGGAAGCACTGTTTTATGAAACATTGCTGTTATTTTTGTTTATAAATAGTGTGTTTCTGTGGCAGGTAATGATCAAAAATACTTGAAAGCCTCTGTTCCTTATCAAACCCTTTATTCAGCTGAATGTAGCAAGAGAGCTTACACTCAGGGTCAAGGCTTACACTGTTAAAGAAGTAGAGTCCTATAAGTCTGTCTCACTTTGAGTCCCAGCTCAGCTGACTGCATGTTGAACCTGTCATGTGGCTTTTACTTATTTATTGTTTCAGTTTACACATCCAAGAAAGGAAAACTTGCTTTTTTATTTCAGAGGAATGTAAAAAGTATATTAACAAAATAATACGAACAAAAGCATTTGAACTGCACAATGGCAAGAAAAATCATTTCACGGATGACTTTAAATATCTTTCTGTTTTGTTTGTACAGCTTTTACAGGAATAGACATTTAAAAGTATTAGCCAGATTTCCCTCCCTATACAATTTGCCCCACTTCAGGTAATTCAGAGTGAAAGCCTTTGAGTTTCTTAGCCAGCCAACTCATTGTCCACAGGTCCTGGCTTATTCTTGCACTCTCTATGATAGGAGAGAAACGGTAAGCCTCCCACAGAAATGCTTGCAATTGTACCTGTGTGATTTGCATTTTTGTCTCTATTTTTTGGTCTCATTTATACTTAGACAAAGAGGCAGCTGAACGTCTTTCAAAAACAGTAGATGAAGCATGTCTGTTACTAGCAGAATATAACGGGCGCCTGGCAGCAGAACTGGAAGACCGGCGCCAGCTGGCTCGGATGTTGGTGGAGTACACCCAGAATCAGAAAGATGTTTTGTCAGAAAAGGAGAAAAAGCTAGAAGTGAGTACATTGCAAAGCAGGTTTCTCTTTCTATAGCCAGGTTTCTCTTTCTATAGCGCACATTAACAATTTTTTAGTGTGTTAATTAACATGTTTTTCTTTTATAAATTGATGAGATCAGAACACCCATTAGAAATTGTACTTGTTTGAGCCTAGTTAAAAATTAAAGTCATGTTTTTGTATGTCCCGAAAAAAACAAATTGGATTGTAGAAAATGGTGAACTCTTAAATCACAGTATTTAGGATTTTAATATTGAGTTAGTTTTACCTTACATTAAAAACAAATTGCACATCGAAGTACAGAAAGAATGTTTATTTGGTGATATATAGGAAATACTTTAAAATTTCTATTGTGGTGTTCTGAGGTTTATTTCTGACTTGTATTAGTTATAATTTATCTGCCTCTAAGCTCTTTCTTTGTCAATTCTGAAGTGTTACAATAATGTTTAAAGACTCTTATTCTCAAGCTGTTGAGATGAAACATATTTTGGCCCTGAGTTGAGGGCATGAGTCTAAGGGCCCTTGGGAGGGAATTCAGAACCATTTGTTACTGTATACTTGTTTGGCTCCTTTATTAGTACCTGGTTTAGCTTCAGTGCCTAGTCCAGCCTTGGTGAATCTTTTAGAGCTTTCAGTGATACAGTTCTGCCTGCTATGGCATGCATGCTTTAAGTTTGCTATCACTGACCTTGTCTCTTGGGATAACAGACAGCAGGGTGAACATTTGAGGATTTTTGCTTGTCTCAAGCTACTAAGCTTACTTTTTATGAATTGTTTACTTTTGTCTTTTTAAAAGATACGTGGAAGAATTTTAGCCAGTTGTTCTGTGAAGGGAGGACAGATCTGAGTTGAAGAATCAACCACATTCTGTTATAAGAAACACTTTCTTAAAGCCCAGTCAGTAGGTAAAGGAGCAGCAAAGCCACCTTTCCCCCAAACTCAGGTACTTGTTTTCTGGCTGTGAAGGAGGGAACACTGTGTTAGCCCAGACTGAGTTCTTAGTATTTATTGGTCATCCTACACAGTCATCTGACTTGAGCCCTTTTTTTTTTGTTTTAACCGTGTCCTTACCTGCGCTGATTATGGGTTGGGTGGTGGTAGTAGGGACTTCATCTTCTACCCAGCTTGATTATAGAAGATGGGAAACAATAATAAAAATACTATGGCTTGGATGTAGAAGTTGGCACTGACCAGAAATCCTAAAGGGAGTTTCATAGGCAGTGCCAGACGGCCATTTATCTGAAATGCTCATCTTTCACTGAGGAAGCATTTTCAGCACTGTACCCTGGGACTAATAAGAGAGTGTAATTAATGATTCTGGTTGTAAGTCACCATGCCATCTGTTGAACTGCCCCTCAGCGACACATTAAGGGCTTCCTCTGATCTGTCAGACATTGATTATCGTGAGCAGCTGTTGTTGAGTGGAACATGGCAAGCTACCATAGAGGATAGAGTCTTTGAGAAGGAGACTGTTGGTAGAACTGTTAACTGTTTTGTCATCATCCCCCACTTTCCTATCTATTTCTTCAAGAATCATTTTGGTTTCTGTAGAACCAGTGGTTTGCTGTGTACCATATGAAGTCACTGAGGTATAGAAATGGGTCAGAGATTTGGCTGTGCTCTGTACTTTTCTGCTCACACTCCCCTGCTAGTTCATTCACTGGAGTGGAATTAGAATCCCTGTGGTTAAGAAGAATAGAAAAGCCTCAGCACTGCAAAACACAGAATATGAACTAAAGATTCCTGTCCCGAACCATGTCTTTCAGCCACTTGGACAGAAATATTTATTATAAAAATAGAACAAAATTAGCTGCCTTTTAGAAAATAAATGATTAGATAAAACATAAGCTGTTAAGAGATGGCTTTAGTTCTTTGTCCGTGCTTGTTGGAAATGTGGGACTGTCTATTCAGAATCTTGCTTTCTTTCACTTCTCATTATCATTATTACATCATATCTTTGTGGTGATGGTAAAACCTGATATACAACTTGAAAGGCATTATTGGTATTCTGAATTTCTCCCAATCCTCCAGAAGTCTCTTGCTGATGAAAATTGTGCATTGGGTGTGCCAGTTGTTTTTAACCTTCATTTTTGTTGCACAGACCTTATTTTATAACTACCAAATCAGAATACTAATTAAATCTTTCATTTTTAATCTTTTCATTGCTGTCAGTGTATAAAAATAAGAGACTGTTAGGACTCTTTGAAATATGATTTTTCTTGGGGTTCTGCCCCCCCCTTGAGTTTTAATTTGTTAACAGTTTATATTTTCTTTTTTTCAATTTTTGTATTCTTTTGTGTAACAAGCATATCTTTTCTTTCACTTGAGAATTTTATGTTAGATTTTGGTGGCTCCTAAACCTGGAGATAAGCAGTGTGTTGGTGCAGAGCCTAAAATGTAGAGGGGGAGTTATGGCTCATGGGAGATTGTGTTTCAAGGAAGTCATTATAGTATAAACAGCATAGGTAAACATAAAACCAAAACTGATTGTGCATAATACAGATTAAGGAGATAGTTGGCAATCCTGATTGTGGCTTACAGTAAATCTAAACTTCCTTTCAGGTGATACAGCCTTTTTGTAAAAAGAAGCAGCAATTGAAGGAGAGAAGTATATTTATAAAAGGGGAGCAGCCAGATTAGTCCAGACAGGCATGTGAAGAAAGACAAACACAGAGGGTGTGGGAAGGAAGTCTTGAAGAAACCAGTGGGGAATAAGGGTTTTGAAGAAGCTAAACATTCAGAAACAGCAGCATCTGTACCAGTCAGTAGATGTACAGAGATGAGCAAGATGTGCTTCCTCAGATCAGATGTTTATTGAAAATATAAGGAAATTATCAAATGCATGGGCTGTTTGTTAAACCATATGTCTTTAGCAAGACTTCCTAAGTCTGCTAGACTATGCTTATTGATAGCTCTCACAGTGTTGGGAAATATATCAAAGAATAAATAATTCTTTGATTGAAATTTATCACTTGATGTAACCTTTTCCTGTTAAGAAAAAGTTATTTTTAGGTTGCATTAGTGGTTTAGCAAATCTGACTTATTGGTTATAAAGAGTATGTTAGTAAAGGTGACTATTTGATGGAAACTCTTATGGGTTTTCTCTTTTGTTCTACTTCAAGTACAATTGTGATTCATTTTAAGATCATAGTCTTTTATTTTATTATCCTGTTTTCCTTCTGGGTGTGATGATTGATCTTGGCCTGTCACCTTTACCTTAAACTCAGGGCAAGGTGAAAAAGAAAGCTGCTGAAAGTCTGTTTATAATGGCTTGTCATAAACATGAAAAAAATTAAAAATAGAAAATCAGGCATGTGGAATTAAGTGCAAATAACAGCCCAGAGATAAGGTATGTAATATGGGAGCTCCAGAAGAAGGCTGATAAAAGGTTTGGAATTTGTTTTGTTTTTGTTGCATAGTGAAGATCAAACCAGATGTGCTCTATCATTGAGTTTCACTCACCAACCTTTTTTTTTTTTTTTTTGAGTCAGCGTCTCACTGTGTAGCCGAGGCTGGTCTTGAACTTGTAATCCTCTGGCCTCGGGCTGCCTAGTAGCTAGGATTGCAGGCCTGCATCATCACACCTAGCTTTGGTTTGGGCCCCCCTCCCTTCTTGTTTTTGTGTTTTTGTGAGGGGCAGCGTGGGGGGATGGGTGTGTCTAGCTATGTTGAATACAATGGCCTTACTCTCAAGTGCTCGTGTGATTTCTCTGCCTCAGTCTCCCAAGCAGCTAGGACTCCAGGCATATACCACCCTGCCCATCTGGAAGGTTGATTCAGAAATATAAAGATAAAAATATCAGAAAAGCCTTTGAATATCATTTCTTAGAACAAAACAAAGAATTTTTTTTTTGTTGTTAACAGAAGTGACTATTACCCAAGTAACTGCCCAAGTTCAAAAGCCTTGGCCTGAATTGCCTGGCCAGAATCTCTATTGTCAATATGGATAGAGCATGATGTGGGTATGTCAGTCAAAGCCATAAAGTTAAAGAAGTGGGGATGTCTATTTGTATAAACATTTAAAAATTTCAGAAAGTGTCAGGTATGTGTAATTTTGCCAAGTATATGTATCAGTTCTTTCCATGCTGCTCATGGTGTCTATCAGTGTTCTGCAACTAAAAGGGGACCACCCTACTTGTATAGCATATTGAGGCATAACAATTACATGCCACTCAGGGAAGGGCTCCAGGAGATGGAAGATATAATCCTAGATACAGATTTGTTCATTGATTGAAGTGAAATTCATACAACCCTAAATTAACCATCTTAAAAAGTAAACATTTCAGTGCATTTTGCACATTCACAGTATTATCCAACTATCACCTGTAAATATCTAGCATCTTTCACTTAGCATAATGTCTTACGGTTCAACTGTATACTGTAATGTGTATCAGTACTTCACTCCTATTTATGGGTGAATCAATAATATAATAGTTACATGGTTCTGCCACTTATCTGTGAATTTTCTGTTAATGAATATTTGAATTCTGCTGCTTGATTGTTACTAATGATGTTACTGTAGATGCTCCACTTATGTACAAGCTTTTATGTGGGCACGTATTTTCATTTCTCTTGGATATTTATATATCTAGAAGTAGAGTTGCTAGATCATATGGTAATCTTGTGTTTAACTGCTTTTTTTTTTTTTTTTTAATCTTTTTGAAAGAGTCTCACTATGCAGTTCAGGCTGGCCTCGAGCTCACTTTGTAGCCCAGGCTGGTCTTGAACTCACAATGATCCTCCTACCTTAGTCTCCCAAGTGCTAGGTTTATAGGCATGTGCCACCATGCCCAGCTGCCTTTAACTTCTTAAGGAACCACCAAAATGTTTCTATAGTGACTACGGTATTTTATATTACCACCAGCAGTGTACAAGTATTCCAGTTTTTCACATCCTTCCCAAACTTGCTATTATCTTTAAAAAAAAATTTTTTTTATTGTAGCCAACATGATAAATGTGAAATGGTATCTCATGGTAGTTTTTTTTGCTTGGTGGTTTGTGTTTTTGGTGCCAGGGATCAAACTCACAACCTCGCACTTGCCAGGCTGGGGCTTATGCCACTGAGCTAAATCTCCAGCCCCTCTCGTGGTAGTTTTGATATACATTTTATTTTTAATGGGAGAGACTTTGAAACTGTGCATCTATCTTTCTTGTTTGTTTGTTTTTTTGTTTTGTTTTGTTTTGTTTTTTTGTACCAGGACTCAGGACCTTGCACTTGTTAAGCAGGTATTTATGCTGCTGAGCTATATCCCTGGCTCTGATACACATTTTCTTAATTATTAATGATGTTGCACATCTTTGCATATACTTGGACCATTTGTGTGTCTTCATTGGAGATGTGTCTGTTCAAGTGTTTTGCACATTTTTGAACTGGGTTCTGTTGTTACTGAGTCATAAGAGATTGTTATATATTGTACTATACTCTTCACAGGTATGTACTTTACAAATGTATTCTCCTACTCTTTAACTTGTCTTTTTTTTTTTTTCTTGTGATACTGAAATTTCAACCCAGGACCTTTGTACTGAACTACAGCCCCAGCATTCTTTTTTAAAATTTTTTATTTTGACACAGGGTCTTGCTGAAATGTTCAGGCAGGACTCCCATATAACAATCCTCCTGCCTCAACTTCAGCTTACCAGAGTTTAAGGATTATAAGCATGCACCACCATGTCCAACTTCTCTTTCTTGATAATATCCTTTGAAGTGAAGTTTTATTGTCCTTTTTTGTTTGTTTGCTTGTTTGTTTGTTTTTGGATGAGCTCCAATTTTTTTCTTTTGTTGTTCATGCTTTTGAGGTCCGATCTTAAGAATCCATTGCCAAATTCCAAGTTATGAAGATTCATCACAGTATTTTTTTTTAAGGAACTTTATTGTTTAAGCTCTTATATTTAGGTTGTTAATCCATTTTGAGATAGTTTGTATATGATATGAGATAGGATACCGTTTTCCTGAATGTGGATAGCCATCTGCCCTAGCAGCTTTTTTCCTCCAACTAAATGCTTCACACCCTTGTCAAAAATCAAATCAGACTCTTCAAATTTAAAGATCTAATCCAAAAATGCGCATCTGAAACAAATAGACACTTCTCAGAAGAAATACAAACAGCAAACAAATATATGAAAAAATGTTCAACATCACCAATCATATGAGAGATGCAAATTAAAAGAACACCTAGAGTCTATCTCTAGAATCGCTATTATCAAGAAATCAACTAATTACAAATATGAGGCTGTGAGGAGAAAGGAAACCTTCTCACTGTTGGTGGGAGTATAGACTAGTGCAGCTACTGTTGAAATCAATGTGGAGGTTCCTCAAGAAATTAGGATTGGAAGTCCCATTTGACCTAGCTATTCCCTTCTTGCTATCTTCTCAAAAGAATTAAAAACATCAACATGGCAATATATACACAGTCAAGTTTATAGCAGCACAGTTTGTAATAGTTAAATCTTGTAAACAACCCTAATTAATGCCTATCAATGGATGAATAAATAAAAAAAGATGTGGGGTTTTTGACATACTGTGGAATACTACTCAGCCATAAAGAAGGATGAACCTGAGGCATTTATAGTTAAATGGATGGACCTTGAGACCATACTCTTACATGAAATAAATCAGACACACATGTGTTAATACTGCATTGACTCTCAGTTATGAGAAACTGAAAATTAAATAAGAGCCAAAATATGTAAATAGATATTGTGAAATAGAAATTGTACAAAAGGAAAGGGAACAGGGTGGAGGCAGGTAGGAGAAGACAAAATGTGAGAAAAAAAAGATAAAATGGAAACAAAGCTTTGTAAATAAGGAGGGAAAGGGGTTGAAGGGAGTGGAGAGGAATAGGAAAAAAAGATCTAAGATATATGTGTAGGTACAAGTTTCCTATGATGAACTTGATCATTGTATATATTTAAATTGTACCAAGAAACAAAAAAGAAAGCACTTGGCTATAGAGATATGAATTGTTTTGATTTATACAATTTGCTAAAAAAAAAAAAAATACACACACATATATATATATATATATACACACACACACACACACATATACACACTTCAGGAAAAGAAAACCTTGTATAAATATTACTAAATTCATTGAGACATCATGATATTAATACAAATTACCTTTGAGCTCTACATTTACAAGACATCCTCAAAATGGTGGCCTTTAGCTTCAACATTTATTAGTGTGGTGAACCATTGCTTGGGTTACCGTGATCCTTGAGATTGCTGTACATGCATTTTCAATTTTTTTTTTCCTAAGGACTGGCAGTATAGCAGGTTTTCTGTGATGTATGATAACTTCTAGGGCACCCCTGTTGGAGAGTAACACCATCCGTTGATAGAGCATCATACTATTTTTCTTTTCCTGAAATGTGTATACGTTTTTTTGGCTAGTTTGTCTAGCATATGATGATGCTATACTTTCATGCTCTCATTTACTGTAACGTTGTGGTATGTACAGCATTTTGGTATGTTCTTTTTCAATGTTTTGACTACTTAGGACCTCTTGCAATTCCATATGAACTTGAGTATCAGTTTTCCATTTTTTAAAAAGAGACCATTAGAATTTTAATAGGGAGTGCTTTTAATCTGAATTGTTTGGAGGAATAGGTGCCATTTTAACAGTTCTGTCTTTCAGTCCATAAACACAAGATGTCTTTCCATTTAGGTCTGTTTTAGTTTCTGCTGCAGAATTTTAAAAAGCATCCTAGAGGCAGAGATTTAGCCAGAGCATCCTAGGGCTGGAGATTTAACTCAAGTGGCTCAGTGCCTATTGGCAAACATGAGGTCCTGAGTTCAATTCCTGGTACCCCTTTCCCCCCCAAAAAACAAGTATACTGGAGTGCCACTAACTGATGCATTTGATATTATAAAGGCTGTATATAGGTGCTGTAAATACCAGGGACCATAAATTGAGTGCAATAGCATCACCTCTGAGTAGTCTCACCTCCCTTGATCTCAGTCCTCACCTTGAAGGTAAGGTATATAGATATATTTGTGTACAAATGCCGTCAACAAGGTCACTGTGGCTCATTCATAAAAACCAGCTTCGCTGAGTAAAGTGACACATACAAACCAGATATAGTCATTAACCGAATGGAACCTTAGAGGTCATGTAGTCTGTTTTCTAAATTGTTGAGGAAACAGACTGAGAGGATGCAGCTAGCTACATACCAGGAATAGAACCTAGCACAGACATCAGATAACTTTCTGTTAGGTTTGTGTTGTTTTAAAATTTTATTTCATGAGGTAAACATCAGGAAAATAATCCTACACAGGAGAGCAGCCAAGTGAAATCACTTAAACAGTTTCTAAGAATCTTGTGGAGAAATGACATATAGGGAGAATGAAGAAGCATTCTGGAGTGAGAGAAGGCGCTCTTCACTGTCTTCTCTGTGCCTGTACAAGTGCTCTTGTTCTGGTAGGAGGGAGAAATGGCGCAGTGAATTAGGGCTGCTTCTGTTTCTCCCCGGCTTGGCACCTCCCCCTGGGTTGCTGTGAATAATAAAGTCTTTGACTTCAGACAACACAGCGACGAAGAGGGAAGTGATCTAAAATCCAACATTGCCTTGTCTTCATATTTCTGTTTGTAGTAAGTTTATAACAGTTCTGTAGCTACAGCTGAGAGGGTATTAAACCAAACATGGTCTCCTGTCATTTTTGATTGCATTCCCCCACCTCACTGCAGAGTGCACATGGTTAGTTTAGCTTCAATAATGGGACAGGCAGTAGGTGGAGATAGAGAGGGGTGCCCCCCTCCACATCAACTTTGGAATGAATTCTCCCCCTTCCTGGTCAGGATCAAAGCCAGCGTCTCATTTGTCACTTGTGGTAAATGCAGATTGAAGCAGGTGGTCTAATACTCATTTTAGATAAGAAAATCAAGTTCAGGGTTTATATAAGCAGCTCAGGATCACAGTGAAACTCAGCTAGGACCAGTACTAGGAACTCCTGACCCCAGTCATCATCCACTGTGCTCCTTGGGAGGGGAGAGACCCTGCTTAAAGGTGGCCACACCTGTCCAGCAGTCCTCTGCACTCATTGCCCTGCCTTACCACACAGCTGCCCCCTTCCTAGACCAACAGTATTGTCAGCTCCAAGGGCAGTAAGAGTGGTTGTTGAAATAGGTCAGTCTGTTGACACCTGTCGGAAGACTGTGGGGGACTTACACTCCCTCATGCCCTTTCTCACAGAAGAGGCAGTGGCTCGTTTACCTCCTTTTCATCCCTGCTTTGACATGTAAGTCTTTTTCCTTCAGGTTTCCTTCCAATACATATGGACTTTTGTGGGTTCTGTGAGTGATGTGAAGTTTGTAGGATGTGTACTGGGCCCTTGGGTTCTTCTCATTTAGTTTAGTCACAGCTGAGGCCAGATTTTCATCTAGAGTTTCATCGGTTGGGTATGTGTATGTAAGTTCTTTATTATGATGCCTATGATATTTTTTCTTCAGGAAAAAAAAGCCACATTATAATGTACTTCACATACTTGGTGATCTGAGGACAGGGTTTGTGAGCTTTTGAGACTACACAAATTGGAGAGAAGTAATGGTTTCAATGCTTTTTCAGCAAGAATTTCATACTAAAAGCCACACTGTTTTCATATTGTAGTACAACTTTTTTTTTTTTTAATGGTTCTGGGCAAGGACTCTACCAGTGAACTATACCATATCATTGGCACATTAAATCTGCTTCTTTGGTCCAGCTGCGCATTTGTCACTTTTGAGTTTTAGTAGATGTGTGCAACACATAAAGTGTGTTAGATGTGCATACCAGCATCTGGGCCTCTTGTTGCCTTCTGCCAGCCAGAACATTCTTACTCACCTAATTCTCAGTTTTTTCTTGGTTTCTTTTTTTCTGATTGTAAATGTAACACATTAGAGGAAACTTAGCAAATAAAAATGAAGAAAAACTCATTAATTTATAATCTAAGAATTATTTTTTCCACTCTCCCAGAACTATTTTTTCCTCCTAAAATTAAAGTGTATAGGGTTTTCTGTCATGCTTTTTTTTTCCTTAACATTTTTTCCTTTGCTAACAAAATTTTCAAAGCATTTTAAATGGTTGCCTGAATACCTACCTGTCTGGATAGTCAGTGATCCCTTTTGAGCTTCTCCCTTCCACTCCCCTTTCATTCAGGCTAACTCAGCGTTTGAATGATACAGTTTGCAGTGGTCTGCGTGTGCTTTAGATGTCTGCTGGTCTTTATGTACCCTGAAGGTCTTACACATTCAGAGTCTTTGCCACAAGTATGCATTCCTGCATTAGCAGTGTCATTCTTTCTCACATCTTCAGGCAGTCTAATACTTCCCTCAGTTTTCACATGTAACTCACCCCAAGTTAAAGATTAGTCTGTTTCATGAAGGACTAAACATTGAATAGTTCAGTCAGACAATGGGACTCCCTTCTGGCTTTTAAATGATCTTGTTTATATTTGAGACAGCTATGGGAAAATAGACTTGTAACATTGACTTGAGTGAGCATAATTTTGAAAGCAGGGTTCAGGTTTTAGAAATTTGACCTGTAGTAGCTGTTAGATACAGTAGATACTCATTATTTTGAGCAAAGGCCTATTTTAGTTCTTTATAAATGTTCCTGCTGTTATTAAGTAGACTTTCTCCCTCCCACTTTAAGATGGGATTTTGGAGAATGTGAAATTACATACTTTGCCATCATCAAAATTATATCTTTCACTTTGTTTTTCTCTGTATAAATACGTAGAACTTTGAATAAGATCAAAAGCAGTTTTTCTGGGGTTAGGACAGAAGTTTCCTGGTTATTATTAGTGTCAAAAGTGAACCGTTCAAAATGAAATTTCTCGGCTCTAAAAGGTATGGCAGACTTTGTGTGAAAAGAATGTTACCAGCCAGTTGTTTTTTTTTTTTTGTCTTTTCTGTATTTTTAAAGTCCTTTATATTCAAACATCTCTTTGCTTAATTCATTCAATAGCTACTTTGAGAATTTTAAAGGTAGTAATTTTGCAAATGTCAATTCAACAAATTTACCAGCAACTTTCTGAGCATTTCTGAGTGTTTAGGGAGTGGTTATGAATAGATACACCTACTTTTTCTTTATATTTCAGGTGTTTGGGGAAGTCTTTTTCTGTTACTCAGTGTTTCTGTTCTTACATGTTTTTTGCGGGGGCAGTTTTTTGTTTTGAAACAGGGTCTTGCTACATAATTCAGGCAGACCGCTGAACTGGCAATCCTCCTGACTCAGCCTCTCACACTAGGTTACAGGTGTGTGCCAACACACCTGGTCTGTTTCTGTTCTTGTAAGCATAGGAATACTATGAGTTATTTTTATAAAGAACCCATTTTCCCAAGTTGTGATTCAGTACTAATGAGCTCAGTTGCCTGTTTCTGATCTCCAGAGTCCACTGGTCCTTATAGCCTTCCTTCATATCTTCTATATGATGTTTCATTTATAAAATGATGATTTTACATTCCCATAGGGTAACAGGTTCTGATTCACTGACTAACCTGAGTCTATTAGTTTCTGCTTTTCCTGGTACCTAAGACATTCAAGGCCAGTATATTTTCCTGTTTGTGGAAAAACCCTTCAGAAGACTGACTGAAGTTGTCCTCAACACATAATTTGCCCTGCCCCTCCATTATTTAAAAAAAAAAAAATGCATTCATATGAGCACATTTTCCCACCTCTGTACCTTTTCAACCACCACTGTTTTCCTCACTGCAATACAGCTTGGCATACAAAATTTGCATTTCACTGAAGTACTGTCAGCAGAGTATCCCTGTAACAAAGGAGTACCTAAAGCCCAAAGTCACTTCTTAAGTCTTTTATCTGCCCTTCTTTTTTTTGATATTTCCATAGCACTTACTATTCCATAGCACTTAATATTTTTACTTTTTGTGGGACTGGAGATCAGACTCATAGCCTTACACCTACTGGCCAACTGCTATACCACTAAGCTATATCCCAGGCCTTGGACCTCTTGCGTAAGTGATTTAAGCTTGAACTGGCTTCAGTTATCAACTCTATGCTAATGGTTTATATAACCCACACACTTCAAAGAATATGATGGAAGAGATCATTTTGTTCCTCCTTACTTATCCATTTATCTTAGCTTAAGGAATGGTATTGACACTCATCAAAACTAAATGGTAGACCTCACCCATTTTTTTCCTCAGTTTTCCCCCCACTTTCCAGATCTATTACTCAGCCTCAATTTGTCCCAGTCACCTTCAGTTTCTCTGCTGAAATTCTTCCAGGTTGACTTCCCCACTGTTTTCCAATGGAGTAGTCACCCATTGTGATTTTTGTCTTCATAGATTTTTCTTCGTACAGATTTTCCTTGTATCTGTTGCCCTTATCACTGTTTCCACCTCTACTACCTTAGTTCAAACTGTCATCATCTCTCCCCTGAACTTTCTATAGTCTCAATATTGTTCCCATCTGTTTGCTTCTATGCTGTGTAATCATAATCCATTCTTCTCCAGACAGCCCTGTGAAGTCTTCAAAATGCAGCATTGAGCATGTCATTCTCCTGATGAAACATTGAAATGGCTTATTGTTACTCCCAGATTTTTGCCTATCTTCCTATGGCTTGGTCTTTGTTTACCTCATCATGTTTCCTGCAGTATTCTGTGGCATTTTTCCATGCTGGTTCTTTATTGCTCAAGCTTTCTATATGGTATTCCCTTTACCTGCTTGGAATACTATCCTCTTTACTTTCTGTCAGTTACCTTTTTGACCTCATTATTTCCTGTTCATAATATCTCAAGTCATACTTCTCTCAGACCCCTACCCCTATAAAACCAAATTCTCCCCTTCTTTTCCTGTATATACTTGTCTTAGCTCCCTCTCTTTCCCTCAGGACATCACATAGTTTGTCGTTCTGTTTGCAGATATTATTCCCCTAGATATGTATATAAGTCCATTTCTATTATTCCTCTTGTACACCCAGCCCTTTCTTGATGCTTACCCCAGCATTTTTGTGTTGGGCAACAGGTACAGTGGGAACTTAGTTCATCTCTAGGAAAGGTCAGAGTGAATCTTTGATGAGGACTTCTTCCACTTTGAGATCTAAGCTTACTACATAGCCAGATTCTTTCCTGTCTCTGGGCCTGTAGATTGACGGATTTAGACTGTGATAACCACCTAGCTTAAAAAATGCTGTGACTTTTTTTCTAATCTTGGGATATAGACCATTAAAAAAGAAGGGAGTTGCTAATCAAAGGACCTCTCAAGGTGGTGGCTAGTAAATGTGCCAAATTTTAAGGAATATTCAAGGTGGTTTATAGGAAGGACTTGTACTTCATTATTTTTTTTCTTCCACACTGCAGATCTTCACATATGAATCAAAAGATTAAATATTGCTTATATAATAGTAGAACAGGGGAAGACTGACTGTTCTTTTCTCCCTCACATCTGTTAACTCACACTGCACAGTTTAGTATAATACCTGATCTCATCTAAGGCTCACAGCACTGCATAGTACAGTCATTATTTCCGTTCCCATCTTATATACCAGGGAACCTGTGAAGTCGCATGTCACATCACAGGCAGAGAATAGGATTTGAACTTAGTTTTTCTGACTCAGAGTTTTTTCTAGTCTGCCAGAGCTACCTTTCTGCAGTGAGAGGGATGTGACATAACTTCATCTTTTGAGGAGGTTGGGAATGTGAATTTTCTTTGCTTTTTAATTTGCTGGTGGGAAGGAATTGATGAAATCTTATTGTTTATGGGAGATATCTGTGTCCAAAATCAGAACAATGATCTATAGGTTGCCTTTCCTGGGCAGACCTGCTAGCACTTAAAATCATAATAAGCATTTCTGAGGGTAATTTTGTGTGAAAATTGGTTTTTTTATTTCTATTCTGTGTTTCTCAATAACTCTCTAGGAACACTTGACCTCTTTAGTTCAAAGAGGAGAAGCATTGTGAATAGTCTGCTATACCTTCAGTGTTTATCTCTACAACATTTGTAACCCAGCTTTCCACAAAACCATCACTGGCTTTCCAGTCAGTTTGTGAAGTCTTTATTACTTGCGTATAGCATATTTTTTTGATGGTTAACTTTAGGAGAAAGATGTGTGAGCATTTTTGAAGGTCTGAGGTGTATTTTTTTAATAAGTACTTTTAAAAGCATTTTATAGAACATTATTAAATTATAAGTATTTAACTCTGTAACTGTATTGAAGTTTGAAAAACTGCCCAGCCCTAAAATTAATTTTTTGTTTTATTTGTATTAGTTGATGTGTAAACATGTAACTTTTAATTTTCCCTTGCTTCTGCAAAACTCTTAACAGATTGAGAGCAGCAGAAGTTCTCTTACCACCTTTTGTGTAAAGGGAGGGTCCTCTGGGAAATAAGAGGTATCCTGAAAACTTTTGCATTGTAGTCTCAAGTTGAAGAAGCCTGTGCCCATTTGATTCCTCCCATGCATTATTATATTGCTCCAGAAACATTCCACTAATCATAACCATGTTGTCATTTTATTCTTCTGGGAAATACATTGTATATACCATATTACTAGTTTTGGTAATGGAGCTGAGAGATCCTAGGCATTATGATTGGAGCCACAATTTCTTTTTTTCCTTGTATCTTCCCCAGTATCTTACTCAGCATCCCTAACCATTGTGTGAAACCCAAAATGTATCATTTTGACATGGCACAGCTGCTATTAAGTCATATGTGAGCATGGAGCTGGCTGGGAGAGAGGTTCAGGTCAGTGATGGTTTTTTTGTTCCCACATGGATGTCAGAAGGGAAATTAAAAGTGGTATTCTTTGAGTTCAAAGGTTTATATGTCATGTTTTCCAAAAACATAAGTGAATGAAGTGAGTGAATGAATGAAATTGGGGTTTCAGCAGAGGCTGAGATTTCTAAATATAGGGTCCCATGAGCCTAAATGGTGAGGGGTAAACTTCCTGGTTGACCAAAAGGGCTGGGTGGGTGGATTAGATCAAATTTCTACAAGGGTCAGCTTCTTTGGCTTGGTTCTCTCAGTTCTGCATTCTGTAAAGCAGTTTTGCAAGTTAAAAAAAATTCACTGCAGTAGGTCACCTTTTAAACAGGGACCTTACTAAACTGTTTTTGTGCATAGTTACCCTTTATGACTATTGATTGGGGTTAGCCAAGCAGTGTGTGGAGTTTTTCTGTCTTTTTTTTTTTTTTTTAACATAACCATATGTCCAATTGCACAATAGGGTGTGATAAAGGAAAACATGAGTCTTTATACTGGAGAGTGGGTCTTAGCAAGTCAAGTCCCTGCCTGTGGAGTTAACTAGCATGGTTTTTTCTTACATAAATATTTCTTACCAAGGAGGCGAATAAGTTTGGCAGTATTTGCACTTTCATCAGTATTTCTTACATGAGTTATTAGAAGAAACATTTACAATTTTGTTTTGAAAATCAAATTCCCATAGAGAGGTCATTACACTGTCACCCCCTGTCATTTCTATTGTTCTTATCCCGGAGCTCATCTGCAGCATGTCAGGTCTGGCTTACTGCTCTTACCATAAAAGGCAAAGAATATGTAAACTCTACTCCCTTCAGAAAATTGTCTTGGTGCTCCATGATGGGCTGAGTTCATAGTGTGAGCTGTATCCACAGAAAGCAAAGGGATGTTAGAGATACATCTTCTTCTGCAAATTTGCAAAGTCTATGAGGCAAGATTCCAAAGCTTTTCCAGGAGCATAAATCATTATCTCAGAACTACACAATGCACTTTACCTCTTACATTTTAAACATTGCTTAGCAGTCAAATAAGCCCAGGCAGTTTATCACTGGTGCCCCTGTCTTGAGGATCCTGAAATGGTAGCAGCAGCAGGTCTGATCTGACTCCTGTGTCATAACTCCCTATGGCACCTCTAGCATGAGCAGGGTTGGATCCAGTAGATGCTGTTGCTGAAGTGTACTTAGCCTGTCAGTGTGAATTAGACCTAAAAAGGGAAAGAGAGATAGCAAGGCTCTTGAGTTTGTCCTATCTTCTCTTGCAGAAAGATAGGTATCTAAAGGCATGAGTGCCTGAAAACCATGTGAACCATGGTAGAGAGGAGGTAGTTCGTGGGAGAGAAGTAGATAGGCAGGAGTGCTATAGAGGAGACATCCTGTTGGTCTGTAGTGTGGTCCTGAGCTGGCAAATTCTTGACCATGCAGGGCAGCATGCTAGATTAAAGGCTTAGTCCTCTGTCACACACAAGTATAAGATATTCTAAATAAGGAGCATATGACCACCTTTCCATCATTTCTCTACCTGAGTGGCACTTGGTGTGAACCAGAAGACTCCAAGTGGTCTCATCATATGAAGCTGATTTTAGTGGTAGTGCAGAAAGAGGCCTGATTTTCTCTCGAGAGTAGAAATTGCTGAGGGCACCGAGTGGAACCTTTTAACACACTTTTTTGCACTTTACCAGGAGGTAGGTAGGTATATTAAGACAAGAGTCTTGGATTTTTCTGAACTATGTCTACTTTACCTGTCCAGAACCAAAAAGAAAACTCTGGAAAGGCAGCTGGCAAGAGTACACCCTAACCCAAGACGGGGAGTATAAGAAAGAAGAAAATTAATAATAAAAAAAAGAAAGAAGAAAATTAAGAGCTGGGGTGTATAGTTGAGTGGTTGAGCACTTGCCTAGCGTATGCAAGGTCCTGGGTTCCTGCAACACAAGGAAGGAGGGAAGGGAAGGTAAAAGGTAAAAATCAGAAGAATTAGTAGAAACAAAGGCTGAAGATGTACTGGATGATAATATTTATTTAGATTCACTATTTATTTGTTTGTTATTGTTGGCTCCTGGCAACATTTATAGCTGAATTTATCTGGAAAGCCTGAATCTGTTTTTTAAAGAGGAAAGAGGTGGGAGATCACAGAATAGTCACTACTAAGTCCACTTAGGGCCTATAAAATTACTATAGCTACAGTTTAACTTGCTAATCTCCAGTTAAGCTATGTCATTACATTGTCTCTACTAGGCAGGCATGTTGTAAAGGCAGTTGCTCCCTATATTTGGCTATTTGGGGTATATATTTGGTCACCTTTGCTGATATATTTAAACTTCTTAGCCTATGGGACTTTTTTTTTTTTTACTGTGTTGATTTTTCATGGTTTTCAATGCTGGGCTGCCTCTTACCCTTTCTGTACTGATTGCTTCTTCCTAGGCTCATATGCGTGTGTCTGTTCTTAAAATAGACATCCTGTGAAAAAATATCTCAGTGGAGGGAAGAAGTATGGGCAGAATCCAACTGCTTTCAGATTGGCTTGAAAAGAGCTTTCTTGTTTTGTTTTGCACTAAAGATTGAACTCACGACCCCACGCTTGCCGTGCAGGCACTGTACTACTCAGCCTCAGCTCCAAAGGGCTCTCTTGTGAAATATATTTCTTTTTACTTAAATGAAGTCTTTTTTTTTTTTTAATGATGTTTAGCATACAGTATAAGCCTAAGCATCATCCCTCCCACCCTGCTTTCCAGGAGAAAGTGGAAATTTTTTTTTTTCAGTTGCCAGGGTAAAATATTTGAATTTAAAATAATGTCTGATCCAGTTAGATGCTTTCCCTTTTAACCTGGATGAACTTGGTGAGTTAGTTTGATGATACTTCAAGAGTAAAATGCCTTGGATTCTCATCCCAGTTCAGCTCACAAGAGACTGAATGATTTTCAAATGGTTCTTGATGAATTCCTTCAATTAAGTCTATATATTGCTAGGTGCATGACTCAGAATTGACGTAGCTTTCATTTGTCAGCTTAGGGTAGAGAATTGGGACAGGACAAGGAGTAACTGCTTTAGCCTTTTCATACCTAGTATTTAATAGAAGTCTGTTAAATGAATCACACTGACCTTCATGTCTTATGTGAACTTCATTTGAATGTTTATGTAGGAAGAAACAGGAGACCTAGGTTTTATGGCTTGTGTCTAGATGTACCCCCACAGCCTCATGTGGTCAGAGTTGGGGCTTTTTCAGAGGTGGCTGAATTTAGAGTGTATGATTGACTTGTGGATGCAATGCTAGGATTAAGGGTGGTGATTACTAAATCAATTCACTGATTGGTTTGGCACCACCTGAATCCCAGTAGCCTAGAAAGAATATAAAAGGGGCAGAAAAAAGCCACTAAGGCACCTTGCTTGATTTGCTACCTTCTGCCTACATGAACTGTTTCTGCCTTGCAGTTCTTGTCTGCCATGTCTTATTAGCTGGCTGATTATGGACTGAAACCTCTATAAACTGAACTAAATAAACCTTTCCTCTTTTAACTTTGGGTGTCAGATATTTTGTCTCAGCAGCGAGAAAAGTAAGCAAATCCAAATTTGGTACCAGAGAAGTGGGGTTGTTGCTGTAACTGTACCTGACCATGTGGTTCAGGAGCCTTTAGGACTGGCCTGTGGGAAGAATTTGGAAAGGTTTGGAGATGGTGGCTGAAAAAGTAGGGCCAGAATGCCTTGGCTATACTTGATGGGTGATTCTGGTCAGAGCTGAGAAGACCAGAAGGCTTATAGAAATTCTGCTAGTAAAGACCAGAGGTTTCTGCTGGAAAGAAGGACTACATTGGCTGTTAGACTCCAGACAGTAATCTGTTTGCATTTTACTCATGTCCAGAGACTTTACCTGAGACTAAGGTTAAGGGCAGCAGACTAATCTTGCAGAAAAAATTTCAGGGCAGTCAAGTGTTGAGGCAGTGGCATGGCTACTGTTAGGGGCTTTTAGCCAGATTTATGTTGAGACTTAAAAGCAAAGAATGATTCAAAAGCTTGTGAGTTTGGCCAGAAAGGAAGCTCCAGTAAAGTTGCAGCCTATAAAGATGGAGCAGAAAAGAAATTGGTTGTTGAAAAGACTAGCAAGAAAAAGCCAAGTATTTCAGAAGAACAGAAAAGGTGGCGTGAAGATATCACAAATACCAACAAACACCAGCCTTCATAGCTTCAGAGTTGCAAAGGTGAAAGACTTTGTTTTGAGAAGAGTCCCAGAACACCATATTCCAGAATGACAGCAGCCTATGGAAGTTATTCCTCTGGATTGGGTTCATAGGTACTCCACCACTATTAGCCAAGAAAGAAGGAAGTCTAACTACTATTTCAGCTGACAGCAGACCTTGGCATCATCCATGTGGTACTGGATTTTGGTGCATGCAGAATGCAAGAGTTGTGTAGTCAGAAAGGCTCCCACCCAGATTTCAGAAGAAGGTATAGGATGTCGGGCAGTGTGCCCCTGAGAGGCAGTGTGTAAAGCTGTGAGTATGAAGCTGAAAGTGCAGTGGAGACCCCAGAAATGTGGAGAATCCAGGAATGTAGATTGTCTGAAGAAAACTTTAAGGAAGGAGCAGAGCTAGCCCAAGAGAGAAACCATTGGGGCTATGACCGCTAGCAGTGCTGTACTGTAAAGACACTTTGGAGTTTTCATCTTGGAAACTGCACATGGAACTACAGGACTTAACGTTTGCTCTGCTGGATTTTGGACTTGGTTTGTTCTCATTTCTTTCTGTTCCTCTCTTTGTACCTTTGGGAATAGAAATGCCTATCTTGTGCCATTGAATGTTGGAAGTTTTTTTTTTTTTTTTTACCCCACTTGTACAGTGGCTCACAGCTGAGAGTTTGCCTTAAATCTCAGAGGAGTCTTTGGACTTGAACTTTTCACCAATGCTGAAATTGGCAACTCTTGCAGGTAGAATAAATGCCTTTTACATAAAGGGATATGCATGAAGCTGGGAGGTCAAGGGTGGGATGTTATGGCTTGTGTCTAGTTGGCCCCCCAGAGTCTCATACAGTCATAGGTAGGGCTTTTTCAGAGGTGGCTGAATCTAGAGTGTGTGCTTGATTCTTGGTACAATGCTGGGATTAAAGGTGCTAAGATTAAGGGTGGATGATTACTAAATCCATCCATTGAATGGTTTGGCACCCCTAGTCCCCGGTAGCCTAGATAGATGATAAGAGGGGCAGAAAATAGCTGCTAAGGTCCCTTGCTTTTGATGTCTTCTGTATGCAATGAACTGATTCTCTTCTGTGATGCCCCTCTGCTATGCCACCCTGTCTTGGAACCAGCCAACTATGAACTGAAATGTCTGTGAACTGTAAACCTAATAAACCTTTCTTCCTTTTACTTTGGATTTAGGGCATTTTGTCTCAGCAATGA
The DNA here is from genome assembly GCA_004027455.1 of Hydrochoerus hydrochaeris. Taxonomy (NCBI): domain Eukaryota; kingdom Metazoa; phylum Chordata; class Mammalia; order Rodentia; family Hydrochaeridae; genus Hydrochoerus; species Hydrochoerus hydrochaeris. The sequence continues at coordinate 139,782 of PVLA01000396.1, read as the reverse complement.
TAAAAAATGACTAAGAAACTAGACATTATAGAAATCAAATCTGAACTTAGCTACCAGTTTGAAGAATGAAAGGTGACTACTAGCTAAAGTCTAGGTTTCAGGAATATGGGCCTGTACTGATGTTTGCTTTATATATTGTTAATTCCCTTGACAGATTCGCTGGATGCCTCCTGTTTACGAGACCATGCAGGGTCTTAGTGGGTGCTGGGTGAAGCAGGTGGCTCTGGCCCTATCCCTCTGTAGTTTACCGGTTTGATATGAGAGTTGTTATTAGGAATTTCCATAACTCCTCAAACCTTCCTCCTCTAGTCTACTTAAGGTGTTTAGCATCAAGAAATTTAGACGTTGTGGTGAAGTCTTAGAACATGGTCTACTCAGTCATTTTCAACTAGGAAAGGAGGGAATGTTTCCCTGGGCACGCAACATGATGGAGGTAGAGCCAGCACAAATGTTCCTGGACTTTGAGCTTTAGCCAGAGTTTTTGATTCCATTTCTGCAGGAAAGGCTTCAGGAAAGGGCCCAATCAGGGACCTCCTTATCCTTGCGGAGACTCAGGGAAATAAAAGCCCCAAAGAGTCCTGAAGCTGTGGACTTCACATGACTGAGTTTTCTAAACAGGTTTATCAGGAGTAACTTTTGCTGGGAGCTAGGGACAGAAAAAATAATAAAAACCTACTCCATTTCTGCCATCATGAGAGTCCTACTCTAGGAGAACATGGAAGTGTACCATGTCTGTAGAGAACAAGAGCAGTGCAGTGCACACCCCATGCAAGGGAGAGCTGTGATACAGAGGCAGGTGAGGTGTAGCCTGGGTGAAGAAGAATCTTTCAGGACTGGGAGAAGTAGGGTCTCTTCCAGGTTAGAGGGGAATCCTGAGCAAATGCCCCATGTAGCCAGTGGCCTGCACAAAGGAAGTTGGGAAATCATGAGAAACATTTTTGGGCAGCAGGTGATTGAGTAGCTCTTGAGCTCATAACAGGCTTGGAGATAGTTAAGTATGTGCTTCACCTTTTTAGAGGAATCGCTGGGTAAAGCCAGGGTTGTGGAAGGTAAATCTGGCTCCATGTTTGAGGAACTGGGATGAGGAGACTTTTAGAAGGCTTTATCAGGGACTTACTGAAACTACTCAGCTGTGTAATGAGGCCCTGGCCACAGATGGTGGCAGTAGTTTATTCTGAACTTATATACTACTTAGTTGTAAAAATGATAAAACTGCCTTAATCGTTAGGCTTTAACTTAGAAAGGATAGTCTTATAATGATTTTTCTAGCCACTACTACTAGCCAAGAAAGAAGGAAGTCTAACTACTATTCCAGCTGACAGCAGACCTTGGTATCATCCATGTGGTACTGGATTTTAAAGGATCTGAGTAGATCCTTTAAAATAATTGTGAAGCTTGAGCCTGTGTGTTTTATTTTATAAAATACTGTGAAACAGTTGACAGTCAATTAAAAGAGAGTACATATACTAAAAGTTACTGCTTTTTACTTCAAAATCTCAAGTGTCAAGTTTAAACATCAGGTATTCAAGCCACTGTTGCCAGGATTATGTTCTGCTATCCTTGAAGTTTGTCCCTTGAGAATGAAACTCTGGCATGGTTGTTTATCTGAGCAAGGGAGGGCTGGTCTGGTGGGGAGAAAAAAGAGCAGGAAACTGAGAGCAGATTGGTGGACTGGGAAATCAGCCCCCACAAAGGCTAATTGTGTTCTCTTTTCCTTATCTCCTTAGGAATATAAACAGAAGCTTGCGCGAGTAACCCAGGTCCGCAAGGAACTCAAGTCACATATTCAGAGCTTACCAGACCTCTCACTGCTGCCCAATGTCACAGGGGGCTTGGCCCCTCTGCCCTCTGCAGGTGACCTCTTTTCAACTGATTAGGACATTTGTTATGCCCCAGATTCCCATCTGTGCCAGAAAGAAGGAAACAAGTCATGGTTGCAGATAACCCTCTGGCCCCTGGTTTTCTCTGGCTTCTGCCTGGCCCTCCACCTCCAGAAAGAACTGTATAGACTCTGATACCCGATTCTCCTCTCCAGCCTTTCGTCTTGAGCACAGTTCAGAACAGTGGCCAATGGAATCCAGTTTAGATTCATACTCGCAAAAATACAGACTCTCCCACTTCATGAGTTCATGCCCCTATTGGTTTTCTATTCTTAACTCTCTTTTATACGCAAGAAGTTATGAAAATCATGGGTAATTCTGGAAGCTTTTGAAAGAATCTTGCCCTTGTGACAGCACGTATCATGGAAACCGCACCTCCTTTCTGAGCTGGACTTACCTGAGTTAGGCTCTCACTGAGGGGCTTGCTTTGCAGACATTGGCTTTCACCTCTACCACCTGCCCCAAAAGGTTGGTGGCCTAGCCTTTGGGCAGCTTTGCCATAAAAATGTTTGCCAAATTGCTGGCCCTTCCCTATCATTACTTCTAGCAATGTATAGTCAAGGGTGATGTTTGTTATGAGCAAACTAAAGAATCTAGCAGTGAGATTTCATAGCTGACGTGGGACATAAAGTTATAGTTCAAAGACAAGAGTAATAGTGAACACACAAGCATGTAACTTGCTTGGTTCCTGCACACAGCATTCCTCAGGCTGCATTTCTCAAGAGTTCCCCCATTGGCAGAGAGTAAATTTCTGAAAACAAGACCAGTTGGCTCCTGGTGGTTGTTAAGGACAGTGCTGGTGTCCCCAAAAGATGAAGGTACCACACAGAGGTATGCTGAGTCTGGGCTCTGCGTGGCTGTGACTGTGACCCTTTCCTTTGGGGAGTAGAACACACTGTCATCAATGCATTATGTGGGCATCCATATGTTCACAGCATGGTGACTGAGCTTGGCCATCTCTTGCAGACAGGACACTGAGCACATCCATCTGTCAGTTCATACCACTGTATGTTCCCACGTGAGGAGGAGAAAAAAGTATTTGCTTCAGATATTATTGATACAGCTCATCACTGGCAGGGGACAAGAAAAGTGAGGGGTATTAATTTGGGGTTTTAATTCCATTATCATGCCATCTGACATAAGTAAATAATGTAGTTAGGATTTTTATCTTGTGTATAATAAAGGATAAGCCTGCTAACTGTAAATCATTCTAATTTGGCAGGTGAATTTTTGATATTGGAAAGGGCAGAAAACAATTTGCCCCAATAGTATAATAGGAATGATAGCCCCAAGGCTGAAATCCAGAAGCTATGAAAAGGAATTCAGTAGAAAGGGCTTGAAAATCCATTGTTTAGAGTTGTTATTTTCAGGATCACCAAAAATCACATGTTACTTTACATGTTAAAACATAACCTGTGTTTAATGAAGTATGACGGGCCTCCCTTCCAGAAGCTCTCTTGCCTGCTGTGACGTGAGAACAAGGGAGAGTTGTAACAGGTACTTGGTTTAACTCTGTAGAACCTAGTAGTGTTGAAGCTGCTTTTCAGATATGCATCTGTGTGCTGTTTGCTTATTGACACTGCCTGTTCTGTCACTGTTAAATTAATGAGCCTATGAAGTTTTCCTCCCAGAGGCAGTAGGTGACTTCACTGAAATAGCAAGATAAATTTTAGTATTTGCTGTTTGTACACATCCTCTTCCCCATATGATGTGCTGCTTTAATCTAGCATACATGAGCTTATTTCCGAACAGACCCAACTGGATGGTGCTTTCACCAAGGAGGCAAAATTTTACCAGCCACAAACCAGCCAGAAGACTGATACTAGCTCTGTTCATCTAGGTGAAACTATTACAACAGAATGAATTTAGCACACTACCATGTTTTATGTCTTTGACCAGCAACTGGTGCATAATAATTACAGCAAGAGCAAAAAATGAACCTGTAACAATTATGTAAATGAATGTGTTGGGCTCTTAACACCTGTTACTAGTGGACTTCCTGTGAGGAAGTTAATTTTGTTTTGTTTTAATGAAATGCTTTTGTTGTTTAAATTTTAATTCTCCTTTCTTCAGCTTCCCTTTAAAGTGTGCTTACTTCATTTGTTTAATTTAAATGATCCTTTCTCCTTGTCTGAGAGTGGATCTGGCAGGGTGGGATGGGTGGCTTTTGGTTTTGTGTTGTTTCTTCTTAGGGCATCCATAGGCCTCAAAGGACCTTTCCTTTAGGTCATATTCCTCAGAAAGTCTTCAATCTTCCTCTGTTTTTGTTTTTCTTAAAGAATATTTTTAAAGCTTAAATTTGTATATTAATTTAGGACTTTATTTAGAAGTATAGGCTGCCATTGGTGGCAGCAGTATATTCTGAAATGTCTCATAGATATCTATTTTTGAATAAAGATGGTGTTGTTGAACAACATTGTGTGATGTTTCTTTTCCCTACCCTGTTCCAGAAAACACTGTGCTTTCTTTGTAAGCACTGGGTGATTAATAATCACCAGTGTAGAATGTGCTGTCTGCACAGAATCTTGTCCCTTAGGAGTTTCTGTGACTGTTAGTGGCACATAAATACTCTGCACTTACATAGTATTTTCTGGTTCTTTCCAGGGGCTTAATTAGCTTTAATTAGCCAATCCACATAGTCCCCAGGAGAGGTGCCTCCATAGCTTTATCTTCATTGTACAGAAGTGACAACTGATGTGGAGAGATTCAGTACTCTTCCTCATACCACATAGCCAGTCTCTGACAGATTAAAATGTGGAACTTCTTTGATTTCAGTGCTTTTGTTCACACTCCTGGGTCTCCTGAGAGCTATTTGATTTTGGCAGTGGAGTGAAAGCTACTCTGAACAGTAAAAAAAGAAAAGTGCAAGATAATTGCAAACCCACATGGTGTATCTTTTAACTACATTTCCATAGATTTCCTTCCTCTTTTTCCCTTTTACATGCAGTGAAATCATATTGGTTAAAACTCCCAAAATAATAGAAGTATGGTTTGAAATAAGTCCTTTTGAAGCAACTGATAGGTTTGAGAGGATCATTTTAACCTTTGCCCACTGCATGAAGGCAACATTTGCAAGAAGTGGGGTTACCAATTATCTCACAATGCAAAAAAAAAAAAAAAAAACTTTCGTAGTTATGGCTATCCCACAGTGCAAAAAAATCTTTCATAGCTATCGTCTGTCAAGACGAACTGCAACTCAAAGTCCCAGCATTTAAAAATGCATTACCCATGTTCTGCTTTAAAATGTGAAGGTTAAATGTAATATGTAGCTCTCAGGAGAGACGATCTCCTTCATGTCCCCAGGTTTCATGACCTAGTTAATGTCTTCACTCCTACCTATAAATAGTAAGTCCATAATTCCTCTAATTTAATTAGCACTTCAGGCTACAGAGTGACTCTGAGGTCCTCAAAACTGAAGATGAAGCTATCCAAGAGTTTATGAATCTGTCATAATGCTTAACTTTTGTGATTAAAGCCATTAACTCTGTGTGACCTTCCTAGGCTGGGTACTTCCCTCTCTGGGCCTCAGATTTCTTTTTATCTACGTAATGCTGTACTAAATTATTTCTAGGATCCCTGTCAGGCCCCAAAGTGTGTGATTGTTGGGTTGCATATTAAGTCTGATAATTCTGAATGACATAGCCTGGATTCCCAGTAATATTTGCTAGATGAATGGTGTCCCTACACTGCCAGACATCTTGGAGACTATGGTCTATAAGGATCCAGACCAAGAGAAATTGCCAGGACTAGGAAGGTAGGGGTGAACACAATAGTTCACTGGGTACAATCTGTGGTTTGAGATCTTTAAGAAAAAGCCATTTTCTAACCTGGTTTTGCTCTCCTAACTTTTTTCTAGAATATCTGGCCAGGCTCATTTCTCACCACCTGCTATGTAGGGCTTCCTATTTAAAAATTATTCTTCCACTCTGAGGCACAATTTCAATTAAGAATCCATTATTCTTCTGCACAGTAGGTTGGGACTCATACAGCTTTATGTAGTATTGAGAGCTTGGCTTGTTCAATCTTTTAGACTGAAAGTTATTTTGTATTAAAAATTCATTCCTACCATCGGTTTGATAAATACTAAAATTAGAAAATGAGTTTATTTAATTTTTTTATGAATAAGAGGCAGCTGCAGCAAGTGATAACTGTTCTGATACTGTCATTGTGATGACCTTGGTCAAGCCACACACCCTCAGTTCACACCCTCAGCTAAAGTTTCTTAAAGGAAATGAGTAGTGTTAACTAGGTAGCCTCTAATGCTCTTTCCTGGTCTCTTCTGTTATTCAGCTTCCAGAATATTCTTCCTACTGGGTGTTTTACCAGTAAATTCAGTACCTGAATAATGTCTTCAATAGATGTTTAAATACCAGTTATTTGTATAAGTTTTTAGTTGTGAAATAAAGCAATTGCAAACTTAATGCTAGTAACTTTAAGTGTGATGTTTGTGAAACAGGTTCAGTAAAAACAGATTCTGGAAAAATTAAGGGCTCAATGGGGCTGTTACTATGTTGAATAATGAGCGTGGGTATTTATATGTAACGAGGTTAAATCAATATTGTTGGAAGACAGACAGATCCTGTATACCCAAACCACAGGCAGCATTTCCAGTGAAGACAGTCAAAAACCTGTAACTCTCTACCCTCCACACAAAGGGTGGGGTGTTAGAGTCAAAGAAGAGGATTTGGGAAGAGAATAGGCCTCTTTGTATAGGGTCAGGTGAGTTTGGAGTCTCCCAGTGGAGGGCATTGAATACCACCAACCCCTTCTCTCCTGGCTAGAGAAAAGGGCCTCCATACAGCTCACTGTGCCCTGCAGCTACCCACTGGACTAGGTGGACTAAGAATGAGATTCCAGTGGCTGGCCAAGGGCTTGGATGAAGTAGCAGGGGAGAGTTGGCAGTGGGTGCGGCCTCAAGTCTATCCGGGAACAGAGAGGGTAAAAGCACTGGGCTGCTCTCAGAACCTGAGCAGGTGGCCAGAGGCCCCTCAAGGAGTACTGAGAGGAAGATGCAGAGAGCAAGGAGTCAGGAAGGGTGAGGCCCCTGAGAAACCCCTGATGATGAGGCTAAGGTTGGGATATTAGGAGAGGAAGTTACTGAGCCAAGGCCAAGCAGAGCCTGCTCACCATGCCTCATGTGGAGCATCTCTTGCCCCGCTTTCCCTCACCATATGTTCTCCTTGGAAGGATCAGAACCCTTAGTGAAAAAAGAGAACCCTCCTTTCCCTGCTACTGAGCTTCTACCTGCAGTGGCCCAGAGAGGCCTCGCCTTCTCATGGAAGCTATTTTCATTATTGATCTATTGCACATTTAAATTTCCAAATTGAGACTTGTACCCTAAGAGTGACAGTGGGAATTTCTGTTTTAATTACATAGGATTACCTAAAGAAGTGGAAGCCTGAGTTCTAAAGTGAGGGGATGCACCAGCTCCATAAGTGATTTCAAGGGACTGTAGAACACACAGTTGCTTTGTAATTGGAGCCCCATGAACTTTCTTGTTTTTTGCAACAGTTACATATAATGTGATTTATTTTAGGAATTATTTCACCATTGCACTATTTCTATGTAAAAAGTTCACTTTCTCGGCACTAACTTGTTACTGAGTTCATAAATTATCCTGTGTACATGTAAATAATTTTTAAAAATTTTAAAATGCACACAACATAAATTTATGACTTAAACCATTTTTAAGCATACAATTCAGTGGCATTTAGCATACTTATGGTGTGTGCAGCTATCACCACTGTCTAGTTCCAAAACATTTTTATCCCCCTCTGGGAAGCCCCATATGTCTTCAGCAGTTGCTATCATTATCTTCACTCCAGCACCTGGCAACCACCAATCTGCTTTCTGTCTATAAAATGGCCTGATCTAGATAGTTAATATAAATGGAATGATACAATATATAACTTTGTGTCTAGCTTCTTTCCCCTTAGAATAATGTTTCGAAGGTTGGTTTATCTATGTTGTCTGTATCAGAATTTCATTCCATTTAATGATCAGATAATACCCTAAGTACATGGAAATGTCACATTTTGTTAATTTATCAGCTGGTAGGCATTTAGGTTGGTTCTGCCTGTTGGTTATTGTCAGTAGTTCTGTGAATATTTTTACTTGAGTTGCGGTTTGAACACCTGATTTCAGTTCTTTGTGGTATGTGCCTACAAGTGAAATTGCTAGACCACATGGCAATTCTATGTTTAAGTGATTGGAAGCCAACAAATTGTTTCCACAGTAGCTGCCCCACTTTCCATTTCTAGCAGCAATATATAGTAAGAGAGTTTCAGTTTCTCTAAGGTCATATTTTCTTCTAAGTTTATACTTTTAGTGTATAGAAAGAGATTGAAAGATTTTTTTTTTTTAAGGGAATTGATTCTATGGTAGAGGCTTGGTAAATCTAAAATCTACTGGAGTAGTCCAGCAGAAGACCCAGGGAAGAGCTGAAGCTTGAGTAAAAGGCAGCCTGCTGGCAGAATTCCTTTTTATTTGTAAGGGATGTTAGGCTCATCCATGCTACCACAAATGACAGGCCTATTAAGATGGTTAGCTGATTAGATGAGATTATGATTCTGGAGGATAACCTACTTTACTCCAGATCCACTGATTTAGATTGTAATCTTACCCAAAAATATCCAGAATAACGTTTGTCCAAATACCAGACAACCTGGTCTAGCCAGATTGACACATAAAATTAGCTATCACACTTGCCAACACTTGCTGTTTTTTATTTTAAAAATCATAACTGTGTTAACATCTTAGAGATCCATAAAATAGCATCACACACTGGGTGGCTTAGAACAGTACAAATTACTGTCTCACAGGTATGGAGCCTAGAAATCTGAAGTCACAACGTTTGTAGGGCCGTGCCTAGTGGAGCTTTTGAGTTATAAAGGTTCTTTATTCCAGATATTATACCATTACCAGATTTTCAAATATTTTCAGATTTTCAAATATTTTCTCCCACCTTGTGGGTTATTATTTCTCTTTCTTGAGAATGTCCTAATTTTAATGAATTTCAATATATCTATTTTTATTTTGCTTATGCTGGGTCATATCCAAGTAGATATTGCCATATCCAAGGTTATGAAGATTTACTTGTATGTCCTGTTTTAGAATTTTGTGCTTTTGTTTTTGCATTTAGATTTTTGATTCACAGTGAGTTAATTTTTGTATATGGTGTGAGGTAAGAATGTAACTTCATTCTTTTGTATATGTGTCTTAATTACTTTTCTCATTGCTGAGACAAAATACCTGAAACCCAAAGTTAAGGGAGGAAAGGTTTATTTAGCTCACAGTTTGTAGAGGTTTCAGTCCATAATTGGCGAGGTCCAAGGTAGGGTGGCTTGGCAGAGGGGTGTGGTGGAGGGGAAACAGTTCATGGCGGAAGAGAGAAAAAGCAAGCAAGGAAGAGTGAAATAAGCCTCTTTCTACCCCTTATGTTGTATCTATAGTCTATCAGGACTAAGAGCAGTACCAGTCATCCAGCAATCACCCACCCTTAATCTCAGAATCCTACTGCAAATCAATCACACACTCAATTTGGCCACCTCCAAAAAAACCCTGATTGGGGGTATTTGGGGGGACACCTAGACACAAGATAGCTGTGTGGATATCAAATTGTCTCGGCATCATTTAGTTTTTGAAATGGAAATACTATAATTGTACATATTTATGGGGCACAGTGTGGCATTTTAGTACCTATGGATAATATACATTGATCAAATCAGAGTAGATAGGGTACCCATCATCTCAAACATGTCTCATTTCTTTGTGCTGGGGACATTGAAAAATCCTCTCTACTAAATACTTTGAAATATATAGCTAAATGTTGTCAACCATAATCATCCTACTGTGTAATAGAACATTAGAAGTTATTCCTTCTATACAACTACTGTACATCCCTGTACACATTAACCATCCTGTCATCAGCCCTCATCCCCTATCCTTTCCAGCTCTGGTAACCACTCTTTTACTCTCTACTTCAATGAAGTCAACATTTAGCTTCTATCTATGAGTGAGAACATGCAATATTTGTCCCTCTGTGCCTGACTTATTTTACTTTATGCCATGGTGCCAGAAATGATGGAATTTCATTTTTATGGCTAAATATTCTTCATCACTGGACACAGGTTAGCTCCACATGTTGGCTAATTTGAATAGTGCTACAATAAATTTGGCAATGTAGATGTATCTCTAACATACTGATTTCCTTTCTTTGGGGTATATATACCCTAGTTGTAGCATTAGTGGATCTTACAGTAGTTCTCATTTCTTGAGAATCCTCCACACTTTTCCATAACAGTTATACTGATTTTACATTCTCACCTGTTGGATATAGTTTTCTTTCCTCCACATCCTTGCCAGGACTTTTTTTTTTTTTGTCTTTTGTCTTTTGTCATAACTGTTCAAGCTGGAATGAGATAGTATCTCACTGTGGCTTTGATTTGCATTTCCTTAATGATTAGTGATGCTGAGTTTTTTTTCATATACTTGGTAATTATATCTTCTCTTGAGAAATATCTACTTGGGTCATTTACCAATTTTTAGGTGCATTATTTAGGAGCTTGTTTTGTTTTGATTTGCTGTTTAGTTGTTTGAGTCCCTTTTGTATTCTAGATACTAATCCCTTGCTAGATGAATAGTTTGCAAATATTTTCTTTCATTCTAAAGGTTGTCTTGTTTATTGTGTAAATTGTTCCTTTTGCTTTTCAGAAGCTCTTTAGTTTGATATAATATTGTGTTTCTCTGAAAATAAGACCTGGTTGGAAAACAATAAACCTTGAAAACTAGAGTTTAAAAATGCCCCCCCTGGCTGGGTGTGGTGGCATATGCTGTACAAGCTAAGGCAGGAAGATCACTGAGAGTTGAGTATGAGGCCAGCCTGGACTACAAAGTGAGTTCAAGCCAGACTTAACTGCATAGTGAACTCTGTCTCAAAAAAGAAAAAAAAAAGAAAAGAAGAAAAAAAATATATATATATACACTCTAATCGACCTAACTTTACAGACTAGCTACCAAGCAAGAGAACAGTAATGGCAGCTTTTTATTTTCAGGGAAAGAAGGTCACACTTGTCTATTTTTTGCTTTGTTTCCTGACCCTAGCACCGTTTGTTAAAGAAACTTCTTTCCCCTTGAATGGTCTTGGAGCTTTTCTCAACACTATTTGTTTTGTTTTGTACTTTTTGAGTCAGGGTCTTATTATGTAGTACAGACTAACCTCAAGCTCGTTATGTATTCCAGGTCAGCAGCAAACTCACGATCATCCTACCTCAGTTTCTAAGTACTAAGGTTACCATTATGCACCACCACACCTAGCTAAAGTCTTAAACACCTTTAAATATGACTCAAACTTAAGTAGTAGGTTATGACTTATTCAACCTAGGTTAAATTTATAGAACTCTTCCCAGCTAAACATTTCATAAATGTGTCAACAGAGCCTGGCCTAGTAACATTGCAAAATGTCAAGAATATTCATTAACTGGGCATGATGGCTCTTGAATCCCAGTTATTTGAAAGACTGAGGCAGGAGGATTGCAAGTTTGAGGTCGGTTTGGGCAGTTTAGTGTGAGCCTGTCTCAAAATTAAAGAGGGCTGGGGATATAGCTCCGTGGAAGAGTACTTAACCTAGCATGTGTCATGGTCCTGGGTTTAGCCCCCAATATTTTTTAAAAAATGAACTAACTCTAAATTCAATTTTAGAAAATATCTCTGCCAACATTTAGTGAATTGATCATTTATTAGTTCAATGTTGTTTTAAAGTATAAACCAGTAATCAAAACAACTAGATTAGAAACTTTCACTTCTGACCATGAAGGATTAATTTCTATAGAAACTGCTTTTAGCATACACAACTAGAAAAACAAAATCTATATAGCAATTGTGTTCAGACCTTGGATGACAGAAAGCACAGAAGTGTGAATCCCTGAGGGTAGACTCCTATGCCTTGACTACCTGGCTTATTTAGAGCACATGTAATTTACAGTGCAGAGAGGGAACCCAAGGTCCACTATATCCTGAGATGAGGAGGCCAGTATCAAAAAGGCTGAATTGTCTAGAATCTTCAGGAAGAAATGGCAGGAAATAACTTCACAGAGACAGACTACAGGGGATCTGTAGAATGTCCCCTTGACCCTTAGCTAAGTTCCAACCAGTATGTCTCTTAAATAAAACACCATAACGCCAAATAGAATGAACAAACAAAAAATGATGGGCCAGATATTTCCCAGAGCTCAAACAGTTCTGAATCGTTGCGGTTTCTACTAAAATAGATCTTGTACACAAAGCATTGAATAGAATACTCAAAAAGATCACACCTTTGTAGTGGGGCTAAATTATCCCTAGAGTAAAGGCTCTGCTCAAACTGTCATTTAAAAAAACCTTAACAGTATGCCCAAAATTGATGTATAAGTAACAATAGTACAACAAAATCCAACACTGCTTAAAGAAATATAACAAAACCCAGCACACAACATTGTAAAAATACTATGCTTGGCATTTAGCAAAACATCAGCCATGCAGGGAGGTAGAAAAATATGACCCAGAACCAGAAAAGCTAAATCAGTAGTAGAGCCAGAAACAAATGATAGATTTAGCCAACAAAGACTTAAGATAGCTGTTATGAATATTATGCATACTTAAAGATACAAAAATATGAAGGAAAACATGAACATAATGAAAGATGTGATATATATATATATATATATATATATATATATATATATATTTTAATCCAAATAAAATTTTAGAGATGAAAAATATAATATCTGAGATTACCCCAAATGAGATTAACAACACTTTGGACACTACAAGAGAAAAGATCACTAAAATTCAAGGCATTTAAAATCATTTAAAATGGAACACAGAGAGTATGACTGGAGAAGGAATGAACAGCCCATGGGACAATTCCAAGCTCAAAAATACATACCAAAAGGAAAGGAAAAGGGGAAAGAGGCAGAAAACACTTTCACAGAAATAATTACCATTGCACAAATTTGATGAAAATTATAAGGTTGGGGCTGCGGATTTAGCTCAATGGCATAAGCGCCTGCCTTGCAAGCACGTGGTCGTGAGTTTGATCCCCAGTACCGATAAAAAAAAAAAAAAAGGAAAATTATAAGGTCATAGATCCAATACACTCAATGAACCTCAATAAGAATAAATATGAAATAACTCCGTCAAATTGCTGAACTAGTGATAATGAATAAAAGAAGCCTTACATGCAGAAAAACAAAAATTAAACTTCTTCATTGGAAACTCTGTAAGCCAGGAAATAAAAATATGGTATTGCTAAAGTACTGAAAGTGTGTGCACATGTGTAGTGTGAATCTAGAATTTTAGCAAAAGTTTCTTCCAAAAATAAAGGTGAAATACTTTTTCGTAGCAATAAAATCTGAAATGATTCATTACCATCAGACCTGAACAATAAAAGATGTTAAAATAAGGTTTTCAGATAGATGAAAAATTATAGCAAGTAAAAATCTAGATCTATACAAGAAACTGACATGATAACTATGTGGGCAAGTATATAATTTTTTCTTTTTGAAATCTCTTTACAGGATAATTGAACTGACAATTTAAACAAAAGTAAGAATAGTGCCTTTAGAGTTTACACCATACAAAAAGTAAAATGTGTGATAAAAATGATATGAAGATCAGAAAAAAATGGAATTATGTAATTATAAAGTTCTTACAGTATATCTGACCTGGGACATATGTCTGAACTCTTCATTCAACATATTAAGTTTGCCATAGGTCAATGGTTTGGTTGCTAAAGTCACATTCTTTTCAGCCTATCTGTTTAATGGTCATTGGCTGACAAGGTAGTGTCTTAGAAATTGCTAAGGAGCATTTATGAAATGAATGTTATCTCCTCCTGGGAAATATCCTTGCATACTCCATTCAAGGTCAAATGTGATAAGCTGAAAAACTCTAAAAGTTCTAAAACAACTACTAAAATAATAAATCAAAGAATTGTAACTGAGAAATAGTTGGACCTGCCTCTGTGTACCCACTACCATCAGAAGGCTTGCCTCCTGCAGGCAACCAGCATGGGCAGGGAGAAACAGCTAAGACTTGCCCCTGCACATATGCCACCATCAGGAAGCTTGCTTCCCACGGGTAACCAGCGTGGGCAGGGAGAAACAGCCAGATACACCCTGTGCACTGCAGGCCACCATTGGAGGAGATGCTTGCTTCCTGAGAGAAACCAGTGTGGGCCAGGAGAATTAGACAAACATGTCCGTGTACCCCTGCCACCATTGGAGGAGTCCCAATGTAGCCACACAGGCTGAGAAGAAGCAACCCTGTCACCATGCACCTGTGGCCACACTGTAGCCACATGTGTTTGGAGAAGCCTGCCCCATGCACCACTGCTTCCCCAGGAACCTGGATTTGGAGAAACCCAGGTGCCTGCTTCATTCCTCTATACTGCAGAGGTGCAGCCAATGTGGAAAGCACCTGGACCCCCACAACCAGCTTGTTGGGACGAGCCCAGGAAAATGTCAAGACAGAGGAGCAAAAGGCAATCTCAGACCTCCAGTCCTCCTCACTGAACAAGTTTGGGAGTTCATAGACATAGAAGATAATGGAAGCCACATACCTGAAATCTCTTGAAAGGATAGCAACTGAAGTAAAGGAACAACTTCATGAGGCTGTAAAAGTAATCAGATCAAAAATAATATCAGGTAAAAGAAGAAATCACAAACATAATGAAAGAATTGCTGTGCATATTTAAAGAAGGTAGATTAAAAAAAGACGAGCCATAGGAAAATGATAGAAACCTTGAATGAACAATATAGGAAGGAATTACAATGCATGAAACATTCAAAGAGATATCCAGGAAATTAAAAACTCCATCAAAAGCTGGAAAAACTTCTTGAAAGAGACTGAATATAGACTTTCAGACCTTGAAGACAGGATTGTAGCTAGTGATTGGGTTTTTGTTTGTTTGTTTTTATTTGTTTGTTTTTGGTATCGGGGATTGAACTCAGGACCAGGCAGGCGCTTACACTACTGAGCTAAATTCCCAGCCCTGCAGCTAGTGATTATGATAGAAAAGGTCTTTAAAAATAATAAAGAACCAAGAAATAACAATTCAATGACTGCAAGATAACAAAAGTAATTTAAGAGAGATAGGCATCAGCGATAAAGCAGGGGCCAACACAAATGACATAAAAAGACTATTTACAGAAGTAAATATGGGAAAAGGACCTGACATACAGATAATTGAGGCATATACAACTCCAACTAGCCATAACCAAAATAAATCTACACCCAGACACATAATAAACAAGATCTCAGAAATTTAGCACAAGAACAGAAGACTAAAGGTTGTTAGAGAAGAGAAACTATAAAGGAAAACCCATCAGAATCATGACAGACTCCAACACAAACCTTCAGGTCAAGAAGAGCTTGAAGTGAAGTGTTTCAAATTCTGAAAGAAAACAACTTCCAACCCAGATTGAGGTACCCTGCAAAACTTTCAAAATTGATGGAAAAATAAGATACTTCCATGATAAAGAACTGAAGGAATTCATGACCATCAAACCAGTCCTACAAAGAATGCTGAAGGATATTCTAAAGAGAGATAAATATGACCATGGTTCCAGGAGCAGCAGCAGAGGGAGTTCGTCAAACAGGGCAGGCAACTGAATGAAGGAGAAAAGTAGGAGACCTACAGTAGGAGGACAGTATGGTAGAGATGAGCCAATGCATGCGAGTTGTAAGCATTAATGTAGATGGCCTCAATTCACCAATAAAAAGAAACACAAAGAGAATGGATCAAGAAGCAAGATCCATCAGTATGCTGTATACAAGAAACATTTAACTCAAAAGGAAATTCATAGAAAAAAAAGTCAAAGGAGAGAAAGCAATGTTCCATGAGACAGGAAACCAGAAAAAAGTGGGAGTAGTTTGCCCATCAACTGCAGCATGGATAAGAAATGTATGGTATTTTAATACAATGGAAAGCTAGAGCTAGTTTCTTGAAGCCTTTTTTTTTTGTATCAAGGATTGAGCTCATGACCTCATGTTTGCCAAGCAGGCACTTATGCCGCTGAGCTAAATCACTGGCCTGAATCCTTTTTATAAAGTCACTAATCCTGTCCATGAGACATACCCTTCACAGCCTAATTGTCTCCCAGGGCCGCTTAATACCATCACCTCCAGTGTTAAGTTCCAAAAATGTATTTGAGATTGTCTGGCTGGTAGAATGAAGTATCAACTAGATTGATTGGCTTGGAAATCTGCTCTAGGGTTGATGTAACACACCACTAGATGTGTCTGGATGGGTCATGGAGGCATGACCTTGATAGTGCATGACTGACTGATCCCTTGCTCATTTTGCTGTGACTTTTCTCCTTTGTTTCCTGATACTGTGAACTAAGCAGCTTTGCTCTGTGACATCCTTCTTCCATGATGTCTCTGTAGGAACCAGCTGATCATAGACTGAACCATGAGCAAATTAAATCTATGCTTTAAACTGTATGTTGTGTTTAGTAAGAAAGCTAACTAATATAGAAAATTCTGGAGAAGTGAGGTTGTTGCTATAAATATCTCTGACCATGTGGTTTAGAAGACTTTGCAGAAGGAGTTTGGAAAGATGTGGGGATACTAGCTGGAGAATTCCTAGAAGGCTGTGAGCAGAGACTGTTACGTGTTTTTGGTCACAGATCAACACTAGCATGCTGATAGGGCAGGCTCAGGAGGTTTCAGTTTGGGAATAAGGATTCGATTAGCTGTTGGAAGTTGTGTGTGTTACACTCTGGCAGAAAAATTGTCTTCATTTTGCCTATGTCCTAAGACTTTGAAGGAAACTGAAATTAAGACTGTGGGCTAATTAATCTGGTGGAGGAAGTTTCATGACAGTCAATCATTCAGGCTGAGGCATGGGTAAATGATAATAGCTTTTAACCAGATTTATAGTGTGAATCAAGAGCAAAAAGCAAAGCATAAAAATTTGAAAACTTTAAATTTTGTCCCAGAAGGAACAATGTGTAAAGTTGAGACAAAGGTGGCTGCTGCAGAGATTAACACCTCAAAATAAATTAAGTACTTTGTACAAGAAGAAGACAGATGTAATGAGGGCATCTCAGCAATCAGCAAAATGCTATTTCAGGCATAAAGATGAAAAAGTACCAACCTTTCTTTCAATAAGAGAATCCTTGGGATTCCTGCTCAAAAAGATTCTCCTAGGGAATTGGTTCCCCAGGTTTCATTTCACTGTGTTCACCCATCCAGGTACTCAGAAGCAACTCTAGTCATGGTCCAAAGGGGCCTGACTACTGCTACCCCTGACAGAGGACTTCGGCATTGTCCATGAGATGCTAGTATTGCTGAAATGGAGAATGCAAAAGTTATGGGTTAAACAGATGTACTATAACTCACCACACTTTATAATGAGCCGAACAGACTATCCAGCACATAAAGATCACTTAATAAATATGTGTTTAATAAACATCTTGCATGGGAGAATGTCTACCACATATATTTAATAAATATGTTAATGTGTTTTAAAGTATTTTACCCATATCTCATCTTTCTGTCATTAAATTTGTGTTTAAAGTAAATAAACAAATAAAAAGAGAAAGTGGTAATCTTTGTTAATTTCTTATTATCTTGTTTTGAATTCCTGTATTGTTTTCATAGTTTTGTTAGATTTGATTTTATTCTGTCTTGTTCTGATGGTATGAGCAGCTATTTTGAAGATAACTGGGTATATTATGGTAGTCATTGTAGATTTCCTATTACCTGGTTTTGAAGTCTTGTAATGTTTTCATTCTTTTGTTTTAATTGGTTTTATTCTGTTTTGTTTTGTTTGATTTTATTATGTCTGATGATATGGACAGCTATTTTGAAGAAAACAAGAGACATTATGGTAGCTATTGTTGATTTCCTATTATCTTGTTTTGAAGTGCTTATCACTTTCATTGTTCCGTTCTGATTACCTTTATTCTGTTTTGCTTGGCTTTTTTCTCTTTTAAATGTATAAAAAGAAAAAAAAAGAGTTATAACAAAGGAATAAGACAACAAAGGAGATATAATAAAATTGTAAAAATTATTCAGTTATTACCAAAGATGATAGGAAAGGCAAAAATGATTAAAGAACAGATGAGACAAATATAGAACAAATAGAAAGATGATAGATCTAATTGGGTATGGTGGTAATCTCAGCACACTGAGAAGCTACAGCATAAGGATTACAAATTTGGTCACAGCTTGGGTAACTGAATGACTTAGCGAGATCCTGTCTTAAAATACAAGAGTAAAAGACTAGGGATGTAGCTCATTGCAAAAGCCCTGGTTTCAAGCCCCAGTACTTTAAAAAAAGATACCAGTAATCACACTAAATATAAACAACCTAAAAATTTCAAAAGATAGGCAGGTTTAATTTTTTTAAAGAACCAAGATCCAACTATATATTGCCTACAAAAAAACAAATACATTAAAATGATAGAATCATGCTTACACTACATAAAAGAAAACTGGATAAAAATGTCAGGCAAATGATTTCAATATTGCTAGTTATAAAGAAGGTATTTCATAATGGTAAAAGGATCAATAAGGAATATATAATAATATTAAATGTTTGTGCATTTAATAACAATGGTTTAAGATGTAGAAATTGATAGGCTTCAAAGAAAATGACAAATACAGCAGTATAGTGGACATTTAAATAACTCTCAATAATTGATAGAATAATGCTATAAATAAGATAGTTGCTCACTACCACCCCACTCTGACTGGTATGTTAAAACCCTAATCCCTAGTGTTGTGATATGTGGATGTGAGGCTTTGGGGAGGTACATAAATCATGAGTAGGTAACCTTCATGCTGGGATTAGTTCCTGTGTAAGAAGAGACAAGTGAGTTTTCTTCTATGTCTTTCCCTTCTATCTGAGGCCATGGCAAAAACATGTTGTCCGCAAGTCAAGAAATATTCATCAGCACCAACCATGCAGGCACCCTGATCTCAGACTTTTGGCTTCTGGAACTGAGAGGAATAAGTTTGTGTTATTTAAGCTACCCAGTTTATGCTGTCTGCTATATAGCAGCCTGAGCTGACCAAAACAAAGAAGTAGGCAGAAAGTCAAGAATATAGTAGACTTGTGCAACACTATTAAACAACTTGAACCAGTTGACATTTCTAGGGCGCTCATCTCAAGTGCACAAGTAACACCTCTATAGGCCATACTCAAGGTCATAAAATAAATCTTAGTAAGCACAAAAGGATTCCAGACATAGAAAGTATGTGATGTCACCATAGAAGTAAATTGAGTATCAACATTGAAAGAGAAAATTCTCAAATTTGGAAACTAAGCAAACACATAGATAAAAGAATCAAAAGTGAAATTAGAAAGTATCTTGAACTGAATGAAAACAAAAATGCAACATATCAAATTCATAGAAACACACAACAAACTAGGAGTATAGAACTCCATCTTGACAAATAACACCTGAAACAAAGAATGGCAGTAACTTCTATTGGCTGCTCCCTGCCCAGAGCAGATTGGTGGGAGTCATGCCCCTGGCCTGGACCCAATAGCCAGGGATGAAATTGTCCCCCAAAGTTGTTCCGAACCAGTTCCATCTGTGCAGCACAGACTAATGTGGTGAAGGCCCCCACTGGTTCACTGGCTTGGAGAGGAGGGACCAGCCTACATCGCTTGCACCTCAGTGACAACAGCAAACTGGAGAAGGCAGCAATCCCTAGCCAGTGTGTTTCAGAAGAACCATAACCAATATGGAAAGAGGCTAGGACCTCCACCATACACCTGTATGAAAGAAACCAGAAACATGACAAGAGAAATAAATAAGAAAAAGCCTCCAGCCCCCAACCCAAGGAATATGGGTCCAGGAGAGAGAAATACAGAAGAGATCAAGGGCAACAAACTTGCAATATTGGACACGGCATCAGATGACATAAAGAAATATCTTCTTGACATTATAGATGAACTCAAAACTGAAATATTAATACTAGTAAAGCAAGATATAAAAAGATTAATAAAAGAAATGCTAAGCACCTCTCAAGAAGACAAAGATGGAAGAATGGAGGAACACAGAGAAAAGAGAAACCTTCGATGAAGAATATAAAAAAAAACTAGAATACATGAAACAGATTAAAAGAGATTATCAGGAAATTAAACACTCCATTGAAAGCTGGCAAAATTGCCTAAAAGAAACTAAAGATAGACTAACAACACTTAAAGATAGATTTGCAATGTGTGATCGCAAAAAGAAAAATCTCTTAAAAATAACAAGGATTTAACTCAGCAACTTACGCATCTGCTTTGTGCTTGGTCATGAGTTTGATCCCTGGTACAAAAATAAACACAAAAACAAAAAATAACAAGGAAACAGGCAGTAACAATACAAAGGCTAGAAGATGACAAGAGGATCTATAACTTAAGAATAAAAAATGTGAGTGAAGAAGCAGGAGTAAACATAAAGGAAATACAAAGGCTATTCACAGAAATAATTAAGGAAAACTTCCCAAGCATAGGAAAAGGAAATGATATTCAGATATATGAGGCATATAGAACTCCAGCCACCAACAACCAAAACAGATCTACACCCAGATATATAATAATCAAAATACCAGAAATTCATCACAAGAATAGAATATTAAAGGCCATCAGAGAAAAGAAGCAGATCACCTATAAAGGTAAGCCCATCAAAATCACAACAGACTTCTTGACACAAACCATTATATCAAGAAGAGCTTGGAGCGAAGTATTCCAAGCCCTGAAAGAAAATAACCTCCAACCCAGATTGATGTACCTTGCAAAACTGTCTCTCAAAATTAATGGAGAAACAAGATGCTTCCATGATAAAGAGGAACTGGGGGAATTCGTGACCACCAATCCAACCCTACAAAAAATACTGAAGGACATTCTAGAGAAAGAGAAAAAAAAATACTTAGATTTCAGAAACAGTGGCAGAGAGGCCTCAATGAATGGGGCAGACAGTGGAATTAAGAAAAGTAGACAACCAATGGCAGAAAAATAGCATAGCAGAAATGAGGCAGTGATGGTTGGCTATAATCTCTTAAAAATAACTCAGCTATAATGAAGGAAAACCTGGAAGCTTTTGTAGGTAAAGGAATACAACTTAAGGTCAAGACCAGGAGTAAAAAGATTCAGAACTACTTAGGTAAATAGTGGGTTGCCCCCCTAATCTAAAAACTAAAGGAGTTTGTGGAACCCAAAATATACAACGTACCCTGTGACAGTGAAAGGGGAGGAATTGTCTAGAAAAGGAAAGCAGAGGACATTGTTAATAGTGTAGCAGGATTTAAAATCCACATTATTCTCATCACTCTGTTTAGTTTGATTATATTCTGTTCTAGTCTGTCTCCTTGTACTAGATTTGAGGGCACAGACAACTATTCCAAAAATAGCAGGATATACTATGGTAACCATTCTTAATCTCCTATTAACTTAATCTGAAGTCCTATATAACTTACACTGTCTTATTATGACTGATCTTATTTGAATCTGGTTTGTTAGATCACTGTTTTGTCTTGACTGATTTTATTCAAATCTGTTATGATTGATCAAGTATTTTTAGTAAAAATAAAACATTGTAGATGGTATAAAACTTCAAAGGCAGGTAATAATCAAACCAGAGTGGATATTCCAGTGATTCTTGTCATCTTCAGTGCAGTTGCCTATACTCTCAAACTTGATACTATCAATCATAACAGCTTTGAATAAAATCTATCAATACAAAACTGATCTAACAGACCAGATTCGATTATAATCAGTCATGATAAAACAGTGTAGGTTATACAGAGCTTTAGATTAAGTTAATAGGAAATTAAAGATGATTCCATACTGTATCCTGTTATTTTTGGGATAACTGTCTGTGCCCTCAGATCTAGTAGAGGTAGAATGACTGAAACAGAATATAATACATCTAAGCAGAGTAGTGTGAGTAATATGGGTTTTAAATCCTGGTGCACTATTAATAATATAGTGTATCAAGGCCACCTATGTTAGAGATTCTAGTTATCCTTCTCTGCCTCATTTCTGCTATGCTATTTTTCTGCCTGTTTGTCTAGTTTTCTCCTTCATTCTACTGCCTGGCCCGCTCATTGAGGCCTTTCTGCCACTGTTCCTAAATCCTGGTATTTTTTTTCTCTCTCTAGAATGTCCTTCAGTATTCTCTGTAGGGTTGGATTGGTGGTCACAAACTCCCCCAGTTCCTCTTTGTCATGGAAGCATCTTGTTTCTCCATTAATTTCTAGTGACAGTTTTGTAGGGTACATCAATCTGGGCTGGAGGTTATTTTGTTTCAGGGCTTGGAATACTTTGCTCCAAGCTCTTCTTGATCTGATGGTCTGTGTCAAGAAGTCTGCAGTGATCCTGATGGGCTTACCTTTATAGGTAATCTGTTTCTTTTCTATGATGGCTTTTAATATTGTTTTTATATTGAATTTCTGATATCTTGATTATTATATGTCTGGGTGTAGCTCTGTTTTGGTTGTAGGTGGCTGGAGTTCTGTGTGCCTCACATAACAGAATGTCATTTTCTTTTCCCATGCTTGGGAAGTTTTCCTTAATTATTTCTGTGAATAGCCTTTGTAATTTGCCTGTATGTATTCCTGCTTCTTTGTTCACATTTCTTTATTCTTAAATTGTAGATTCTCTTGTAATCTCCTAGCCTTTGTATTGTTACTGCCTGTTTCCTTGTTATTTTTAAGAGATCTTTCCTTTCATGATCACACATTGCAAACTTGTCTTCAAGTTTTGATAGTCTATCCTTAGTTTCTTCTAAGGCATTTTGCCAGCTTTCACTGGAGTTTTTAATTTCCTGGTAGTCTCTTTGAATCTGCTTCATGTATTCTATATTTTCTTTATATTCTTTATTGAATGTTTCTCTCTTTTTTTGTATTCCTCCCTTCTCCATCTGTATCTTCCTGAGAGATGCTTCTTAAGAGCATTTCTTTTATTACTCTACTCATATCTTGTTTTACCTGATTTAATATTTCAGTTTTGAGCTCATCTACAAGGTCCCAAAGATATTTCTTAATGTCCATTGAAGCCATGTCTGATGTTGTGTGTTTGTGGCCCTCAGTCTCCCTTGTTTTTCCCTCTCCTGGATCAGTGCTGTCAGGGTTCTGGGCTGCGGGCCTCTTCCTGCCTCTCTCTCCTGTCATGGCCCTGGCTTCCTCCACACAGGTTACAGTACAGGTCCCAGCCCCCTTCCCTGTTGGCCACATTTCCTCTGAAGCACACTGGCAAGGGATCTCTGCCCTGTCCTGACTGCTCTTGTCACTGAGGTGTAAGCAGGGGCTGTGTATGCCTGCCCCTCCCCACCAGGCCAGCCAAACTTCAGGGGCCTTTACCTGGTTAGTGTGAGCTAGGCACAGGGAATCGATTTGGGACGGCTCATTGGGTCCTGGCCAGAGGCACAGCCCAGTCCAAGAAAATTCCACAAATCTGCTCTGGGGAGGGAGCAACCAACTGAAGTCCCAGTTCAGGCTCCTGCCCGATTCCAACATGTCACCCATTTGATCGCACCCTTCCTGTGTGTAGGGGGGGTCTCATTCCCAGCACTGAATGTGGATTATTGAAGGTCCCTTTGCTGGCTCCGCTCTCTGTTGGGCTCACCAAACCCCGACTTCAGTGATGCTGTGTTTCCTGTGAGTGGTGGCAGGAACGAGTTTGGGCAGCTCTGCTGGCCGGCAAGTATTCAAGCTGGCACAAATTCAGGTCAGCGCAAACTTGGCAGGTTGCTGCAAAAATGCTATGTCCCATAATTTTTAGCTGTTCCAGTTGTAGTCCCAACGTATTTGATGAGCTTTTTTACATTTTAATTTCTTCCTGTGTCAAGAGGATCCATCTCCCTCTGTCTGGGACTCTCCAGGGTATTTTGTTCTGGCATATGAGTTGTTTCTCCTGGGAGGCTTTGTATTTTGTTGCTCACTGGTTGGCCATCTTGACTTCTCTCCCTCTCAGCAAGTTTTCAGCATAAAAGATCAATATAAAAATCAGTTATATTCCTAAACAGCATTGAACAATCCAAAAATAGAATTAAGAAAACAATTGTACTTATAAAAGCATTATGAAAATCAGGAATAAATTCAACAATAGAAGCACAAAGCTTATACTCTGAAAATAATAAATGTTGAAAGAAATTAATAAACATTGTTAAAAGAAAAAAAAAGCCTACAAAAATAGAAAGACATTCAATGTCCAGGGATTGGAAGACAGTATAATGGAGGTGGCAATACTTCTCAAAGGACCTACATATTCAATCAATTCCCTATGAAAATCTCGGCAGGCTTTTAAAAAATTCTATATATATATATATATATATATATATATATATATATATATATTGGCAGAAATTGACAAACTGATCCTAAAATTTACAGGAAATTGCTCAAAAAGAGCAAGTTGGAGGATGTATGGTCCCATGTTGAGAACTTCCTACAGAGCTACAGCAATCAACTCTGTGTGGTAGTATCATAAGTGTAGACTCTGATCAACTGAATAGAATTTAAATTCCAGAAACTAACCCTCCCTTTTATGGTCAATTAATTTCCAACAACATTACCAGGACAATTCAGTGGGAATTGAAGTCTTCCTCAGCAACTGCTGCTGGAACAACAGGGTATCCATATGTTAAAAAATGAAGTTTGACCCTTTCTGCACACCGTACTCAAAAACTTACTCATAATGCATCATAGACCTAAGAGAACTAAAACTATAAAACTCTTAAAGAAAATATATGAGTAAATCTTTGTGATCCTGGTTTAGGCAAAGCTAATAGATATAACATCAAAACAAAAGAAAAACAGATAAATCAGTTGTCATTCAAATTAAAAACTGTAGATTCTTTAACAGACACTACAAAGAAAATGAAGAGACACCCTCCCCAAAATAACATTTGCAAATCATGTGACAAGGACTTAAAGGGAGGAGTGAACATTTCACTACCTATGCAGTGATGTGCCAGGATTTTGTTCTGGAGCTGTAGATATTTCCTCCTTTTATTCCTTATAACAACTTAGTGACATCACAATAATTCCATTTTACCAGAGAGAAAACAGGTTCAGAGATGTCATGACTTGCCAAATGGTAGGATGTTAGTGTGTGACAGAACCGTAATTCAACTCCAAGTGTCCCTTATCTCCAACTTTCTTTTGATCATCCTGTATTGTTTGTTGGAGGATGCTAGTCATAGAAAACCTGCAGCCTTGCTTTACACAAGGGGGAAATTGAGGTCCAGAGAAAGAGAATCTTGCAGCTCTCTTCTGCCTCCCAATTTGTTGCAGCTCTCTCCTGCCTCCCAATTTGTTGCTGTTACAGAAGATAAAAGAGAATCTATGCAATAAAGTCAGACTCAGCTGGACTAGTGTAAAGATAACACGAATGATGGGCTATTCTGAAAGAATTTTATTGCTCTTATCATTGTGAGGGAAGGGAAGTTGAGCAATAGAGAAGGTATTCACTTCTGTAAGTTGAAGATATAAATTCGAGAGCTGAGTTTTAAAAATTATTTTATAATATTTTGCAATACTGGGGATGGAACCCAAGGCCTCAAACATGCCAGGCAAATGTTCTACCATTGAGCACATCCTCAACCCAGGTGACAGTTATTGATCGATTCTGGAATATGGGATTTGTCTGGTGGCCTTCTATGCATCGGTGTCCTTATTTCTCACATGTGTGAGCTGTGCTTTTCTCCCCTCCTGGGGCAAGATCAGAGATGCCAGGACACCTTGAAGACAAGAGAGCTGGAATTGTGTAGAGATAGTTTTATGGCAGAAAGTGTCAAGCTTAATCTATGTTTTAATTTCATGAGTGGTTACGTGTTGGTTAACTGATGGGGGGGTGCCATTAATGTTTGAAAAGCTCTTTTAAGTAGGTTCAGCCAGCCAGGAGAGCCTGGCTTGCTGATGTGATATGACTTTCCCATAGCTTAGTGCAGGGACCAACAAATGGCCTTTGGCCTATTTTTGTAAACTTTCACTAGAACATAATTCTGCTTATTTGTGTACCTGTTGTCTGCAGCTCATTTTACCATCCAACAGCAGAAATGAGTATTTGAAGCAGAGGTCATCTGGCCCACAGAGCCTAAAACATTTGGTCAAGTGCATGATACCTATCACCACTTCCAAGGAGTCTTTGTAGGGAAGAAAGGAAAGAGACTAATAACACCTGCCCCTAGGAGCAGCAATCCAAGATGTCAGCCCCACTGCTTTGTAATGGCCCAGGAACATGACTCACACAGGCATTAGAGAGAGGAGCACTTTACTCATATAGGCAAGAGACAGAGCAAGATCTGCTTCAGCAGTAAGCACTCATCCCCTGGGGAGACCCTCTGGCTATAGCAACCAAGGCTTACTATTGAGCTATTGCACATTGCACAGTGCCCTTTAAAATGGTTTGTACCTTTCTCGCCCACTATAATATGCACTTCAGACCAGCAGAGACATGATGTCTTCTGAGTTATTGGGCTATTAATAAGATCTTTATTCATTTACTAACACACAGACTTCCAAAATCTCAGATGCTTATTTTGGGTTATTCTCTCCCTGATCCAGACACCTACTCTCTAATAGTGACCTGCTAGATGTACATCCAGGTGCAAAGCCAGATTAGAAACTGGGCATAATGGTACATGCTATAATTCCAACATTCATGAGACTGAGGTAGGAGAATTTCTTTTGAGTTTGAAGCTAGTCTGGGTGCCTTGGTGAGCTCAAGGCCAAGCCAAACTCGATAGTGAAACCCTATCTCAAAAAAAAAAAAAGCCAGCTTATAGTGCCTTTCATTCCCTGGATAGGATCTCAGTGAAATTGATAACCTGCAGAATTTATTTCCACTTCAATTAAATCAGATTAGTCCACTCAGTGTGCTCTAGGCTAAGCCAAAGAACCCTGAATTTGGAATCCAATTGCTGTTCCAACTCTAATACTGCAAAACTGATGACATCGGACACATCGCATCTGGGCATGAGGCTGACTTATCAGTAAGATCTAAGTATTTCTGGATCTTCCTGGAAGCCTTCGCTCATGTGTAACCATAGCAACTGTGTGGACAGGAGTACTGGGGTGGTTATAAGCAAGGATCCATCTCACCTCAGATTCAAGTCTCCTCTGCATCTTGGCATCTCCTCTACATATTCGGAACAGTAACAAAAGGCTCTGTCTCAGAGGATTATGGGGACTTGAATTAATATTGCTCAAATAAACTGGGCTACATGTTTGTTAAGGAAATAACTGCTGATATGGAAGAGTGAGCAGACGGTCTCTGGGGAGACGAGCCTCAGATGAGGCACAGCTGGACTCAGCCTTTCTTTTCTGGAGGCCCTACAGCAAGAAGTGTGCTCCTAAGGTCACAGCTGTTGTGAGATGATGCCGAAGAAGGACACCAGCCAATTGCAGGAAGGTGGCCAAACCTCAGATCCCAATCCTTTAAAGAAGGACTGGAGGAACTGGGAGATGTAATCTCAGAAAAAGAGAAAGCAGGCATGATGTGCTCAGTTGCTGTAGCTGTAGATGGGGGTAGAGGTGGGAATAGTTTTTGCCTTGCATATAAAACTGGGGGCAAGGGCTAGAAGCTTCAGTATGGAGAGCTTCAGACCCATTATCAGGAGGGCCAATGCTCACTAAGGCTGGCTGACCCTTCTTGGTTGAGAGGCTCTAAGAACTCCTTGATAGTGATAGTGAACTGAATGAGATGAATTACACAAGGCCCCTCCCAGAGCCAAAGTCCAGACTATTAATATTTCAGTTGGTTTTGAGATTGGGCTACTGATAAATGTGGCAGGAACAAGCCCATTGTTATTTTAAAATTTAAAGCATGCCATGAATTTTATGAAAAGTACCTGCCCAGATTTTCTAGGCTACCTCCTGATGAAGTTCTCAGTCACCTGACATTGCTGTAAAACCTACCTTCCATCCCTCCCTCTGGACTGTGAGATGTGGGTGATAGTGACAGCTCCTGTGGAGGTCGGGAGTCGACCCAGCCTGCTGTGTCATGGAAAGGCAATTTGTCAGAAAGCTATTGTTGCTTGAGACTCCAAAGTAGGCCTTCCACACTCTTTTGGCTTGGGAGGACCATCCAGACATGGCCTCCAGTTTGCCTGGAATGCAGTGGCATGTGGTTTTCATTGTGATGGCCTGGGAGTCTGTGAAGTCATTCCCAGTGGTGGCTTTCTTATCTGCCTGAACAAAAATAAACACGGAGATCTGTGTTTATGAGACAGTTAATGTTTATTAGGTTCTGGAATCACATTATACCGTGACTTTTTTTGCATGGTTCCGAATAAGCCAGAGTTCAAATGAGGCTCTTCTCTTGTCCCTACATCTACTTAACAGCAGAGAAACCGACTAGAAATGATATCCCTATCTCTAGAGGTTGAGGTACCAGAGAGGGCCTGTGGGAACACAGGATTGGGAGTAGGTAACAGAAGGGACTCTTGAACCCAGCAGAAGAGGGTCAGCAAACTTAATGGCATGCAAGGGCTAGAAATATGATGGAAGGGAGGAAGTTTGGTCAGCTGGGGACAGGAGAGTATGTGACTTGCCTGAACAGCTACTTCTCAGTTCAACCAAGTGTCAGCATGTGCTCAATTATATTGCTAGATCATTTGATTTATCTGGGTTTATGTGTGACAATGTCTCAATTTTTAAATGGCAACTAATTTGCACAAGCTTTGGATACAAGTTTTCCAGTTGTGTAGGTAAAGAGTTACTCTTGGATAAGTATCTGTGATAGGAGTCTGCATAGCTGACTGTGATCTAGGAATCCTTCATCTTCTGAACAGTCTGTTGGTCATGGATCATAACAGAGACTGAATGGACCTTCAAGTTCATCCCATTGGCAACTTGCAGCTTACTGTAGAGGAACAGCACAGGCCCGAGGATGGGCAGGCCAAGCTATGGTCCCAGACTGCCACTGACTCTTTGCAGGACTTTGGGAAGGTCTCTGTCCTACTTTGGCCTCAGTGGCCTTTCTGGAGTTGGACTAGGACATTTAGACCCCAACTAGCTCAAATGGTCTATGACTCTCTCTGGAAGGAACCCAAAGTGGAGAGTTTTCAAAAGTAGAGCTGTTTCTTTATTTGGGGTTAAATGAATGTTTTCTGGACTGATTGTATATCTTTGAGTGGTTGTAAAACTAGGAAAAGAATTTACCAGCAAGGAAACTATCAGTGGCTGCTGGCAATTTTGTGTCAAAGTCTTAGGGCTGACAGGGTGATCTGTAATCAACTCTCAAATGCCATGATGAAGGTTAGATAGTTACAGAGGTAAATGGGGCTTGTGACAGATGGAAAATGGCAGGTGAGAGACTGTGTCACTTTTCTGGCTTCCTGTCTCTGTTCCCACCCTGTATCTGGGCCTCAATTTCCTCTTTGGAGATGAAAAGATTGGTGGCTGGTTCCTGAGCCCCCTTTGAGCTCTGTGATTCTAATGGGTTTATGTCTTCTAAATTTGTAGCTTTACCATCTGCCCAAAAACTTCATTTTTTTTTTTTTTTTTAACTGTGTTTGTTAAGCAGCCACTGTGCTGGGCACTATGGTTTTAGCTGGCAGAAGTAAGCATAGTTCCTGCCACTTGCCACATACAGTCCTGGTGACTGTTACAAAAGGGAAACTGTGCTTGGGAAAAGTGCTACGACAAGAAAAATGAGTTGTCCATAGATGACTCAGAGCTAGTTGGGTGGATAAAGACAGATCTTTGGGAAAGTGACTTCTTAGCTGAGACATAAATGTTGTTAGGACCCAAAAGATGATGAGGGTCAGGCAAATGAACAGGAAAAGGAATGCGTTCCTGGGAGAAGAAAGGGGCAGGCAAAGCTGGTGTCAGGAGGGCACAAGGTTTATTTGAAGCCCCATAAGAAGGCATACTGTGAGTGCACAAAGAGCAAGAAGAATCCTCAATGCAGTGCAGTTGGGGAGACTTCAGGATCATCTAGCATCTACAGGATCTTGTGATCCACAGAACAGACTTAGATCTTGATGCTGAAATTCTTGGAAAATGCATGAAGGATTTCCACCAAGGAAAGTTGGAGTCAGAGCTGTGCTTTGGTGTTTTGCCTGATTATGACTAGGAAGAGACAAGTGATGCAGGAGGGGTAGGGTGGGTTTTGAGGAGCAGAAAAAGGCAGGGGGACCAGTGGAGGACACTGGGGACACAAGGGGGTGTCCGATTAGAGTAGTAATACTCAAGAAAGCTTGAGTTGTCATATTTGAGAACTATTTAGGATTTTGAGTCTGTAAGGCCCACTGGTGAGTAGAACAAGCCAGCTGCAGTCAGGGTGCTGAGGCCGAGGCCTGGCTCCCCAGGCAGGTACACTGCAGAGTGAGCCAGCCTGACATCTGCATGTGTTCCCGGCTGCTAGGCCCAGCAGCAGACCCATGAGGTGGGCAGCTTCTGAGGTGGGCAGCTTCCAAGGTGGCCCCCAGTGATCCCCATTTTCTGGTTTTCACACTCCTTGATACCCGCTCCTCCTGGCTCAACTAACTTACTCCAGTCTAACAACAACAATAACAAAACAATCATCAGAAGCTAATAAAAGGACTGAGACTGCCGTTCTGGCTCATGCTGGGTACACTGGCTGCCATGGTGTGCAGCAGTGAGTGGAGAGGCCCATGTAATGGACCTCAGAAATGGGTCTTCTAAAGCCGGCCAGCAGCTGCATTTGTGTGAATTGGGAGCCTGGTCCTTCCCCAGTCAAACCCCAAGGTAACTGTCACCAAGGCTTGTTTTCAGCCTCATGGAAAGCCTTGAGTCAGAACCACTCAGAGAGCCACTTTCATATTCCTGAGACTCCAAACTGAGAGGAAATTATTTCTTGTTCTGACCACTCAGTTCTGGGGTCATTTTAGCTGCAATAGATGATCATCACAACCCTTCTTTAATGCTGTGCTCTTGTTTTCCTGGAGCTGGGAAGGGAAGAGTTAACCCTAGACCCTGGCCTCTAAGTGGACAGCAAGGTTAATGCCACCAGCTTGAGGGAGAGTTCATTAGCGTTATCTATGGATCATGCAACATTTGGGTCTGCTGCCAGCTGGACCCAGCCCTCCAGGGGTGCCTGTCAGAGGAGGGGCCTTCTCTGAGGTGGAAGAAGGCATTCTGGAATTTTGCAGATTTATTAGTGGCCTTTCCACGCTGCATCTGTTCATGGTGTACCAGCTGTGAGCAGACCCAGCAAAGCCACATGGTCTGTGTCCCTGGCAGGGGTTGGGGCAGCTGCCACTCCTCCTCTTTGGCCCTGGATATGTTGTCTTAGGAGTTGGGGCTAGGGATTGATGAGTTACTGCTCTTCATAACTAAGCCAGCTGGTGAGGACCACCACTTGGTAAGAAGTCCTTACACCCTCCACTCTCAGTCCTACAATGACCTTACTGAAGCAGGAATGCCTCAGCCCACTTTGCAGATGAGACAGGTTTCACCCAAGATCCTGAAAAGCATAGGGCTGTAATTCCAGTCGGGGGCTCATCTGGCCCACCTCTGCAGGAAGGATAGTAGACTCAGTGCATTAGTGGTTTGGGGGAGCTGTGTTGAGGACTATAGTGGAGAGCTGAATGGGCAGATTCCTGATCTGCCTATTCTAGCGAATGCAGCTCTTCTGAAGTGTATTGTGCCATCAGGGGCCCCTGGGAAGTTTTGTATGAAAAACAGAATTACAAAAACAAAAGCCAGGAGCATGTATGGTCCAGACTGAGAATATTCTGGTCCCAGGTCTCCATGTACTGGGTGACCAGGGAGCTAACAGTGGTCTCTACTTCATGGGTATTTATGATGGGATTCAGTGAAGTTAAACATGGAAAACTCACAATATAAAACTGAACAAAGTGCCAATGTGTTATTCTTTCTAATGATTTACTTATGTAAAGGAGATCTCTGGTGCTGGAAAAACATCCCTCTAGACAACAGGAGCCTCTGAAGCCCTCTGATAGAGACTCCCACAACTCTGTGCTTGGTGACTGAGTATGCTGGCCCTGTACACCCCACACTCGGTGGGTGGCGCACTTGACCAGAGTTCACACTAAGAGCTGAGTCTGGTGGGAAAAGGTAAGAAGAGGGGACAGAAATAACTGTGGATTTTCTCTGGATGGAAAGGTCATGTGTTAAGTGATAAGACTAGGGTTGTTGCAACTATTTCCCGGAGCCATAAATCCTGGCTCACTTTAGCAGTTAGTGCCACAGGATTGAAATGACTTTGAGTGGAGCCAAAAGAAAGGAGAGAGGTTGCCTCCCAGGCTGAGTGCAAGAGCTGAGGCCTGGCTGGGGAAGCACCAGCATCTCCCTCTGAGGCGAGTTCTTTCTCCAGCATCCCTGGAGGCAGCTCATCCTGTCCCTGCTTGTACCCTTTCTGTCACAGATTGCTTGTCCCAAAGAGGTTTGCCTCAGGATGTTCACAAGAGCTTCTTGCTCACTGTGTATAAATGTGTTCCCCAGCAGCTATGCTTAGCAATTCAGGTAATGTTTCAGTACCTACTGTGTACCAGGCTTCTTTTACAGTGGAAATGAGTCAGCATTGAGCAGGATAAAATCCCTACTCTCAGGTGCTTGGATGCAACTGCAGGAAGATGAGATGCAACCACAGATGACCTCCAGCCTACGATGGTGCAACCTATGCTGGCTCAATTACAACTTTTCAGCTTTGAGATGTGTGAAAGTGCTACACATTCACTAGAAACCATACTTCAGGCTTTGATTTCTGATCTTCTCAAGACTAGCAATGTGGGCTGCAATGCTCTTTTGAGATGCTGGACAGTGGCAACGGGCTGCAGCTTCTAGTCAGGAACGTGAAGGTTAACAGCCCATCAGGTACACAGTGACATTCAGCAGGTTATTTATATTCAGTGCACTTTTATTTACAGTACTTTCAACTTGCAACGGGTTTATCTGGATGTAATCTCAGAAATATCAGGTAATGGCAGGTGATACTAATAGGTGGTATGACGTAGAGTGACTACTGCAGAGAAGGGCTGTTGGAGACATTTCAGTGCAGGCATAATGACAAGGGACCAGCTAAAGGCTGGGCATGGTGACTCATTTCTGTACTCTTAGCCATCCAGGAAGTTGAGGCAGGGAGATGGCAAAGGTGGAGCCCAGTCTGGGCAACTTAGTGATGAAGTAAGACCCCATATCATAGATTTTTGAAAAAGAAGCGGGTGGATGCTGGGGACGTAGTTCATTGTGAAAGCCTGGATTCAATCTCTGGTATTTTCTCCCCTGCAAACAAGTAAGACACTATGATAGATCATGTTTCCCAAAGACAGCTGCAATAATATATCTCATCCCACCTGCCACCCTTTAGGGTGACTTACCTTCCTTATCAAGAGATGTAGTCTGTCTACCCTTTGGTTCTTGGTAGGCCCTGTGATACTTTTGGCCAATAAAGTATGGCAGAAGCAATGCTATGTCATTTGGATGTAACTGCTCAGGAAGCTTTTGCTTTTGGATTCTTGGAACTCTGTTTCTTAGGCTGTTTTCTTTTGAAAATCAACTGTGATGTTGTGAGAAGCAGAGGTCATAGGAATATCCAAGTATGGGCATTTCAGGCATGGCTCCAACTGGGCTCCCAGCCACTGAAAGCATTGATGTCCAGCCACACATATGAGTTGTCCAGGGCATCCAGCAGTTTCTTGGATCCTTCCAAGGACTGCAGCCCACATTTGGGGTGGTTATTCTATAGTAAGAAATAACTGGAACATCAGTTTCAAGACCAAGAGAAAAGCTTTGTGCATGGCCCTGCAGAGGAAAAGAGTTTTGAGTACTTGAGAAACCAAAAAAGTCAAGTTTGGTTAGAATATAGTGGGCATCTGGGAGTAACAAGCAGGCACACATGTTCCAGAGCACAGAGAGACTCTGAATGATTTAGGTAGGACACAAAATCATTGAATTTCTACCTTGAAAATATCCTTCTGGCTTCTGAGAGGAGAGTGCATTGTAGGTGGCAGAAAGATACCGCTGGAGACTACACTGGTGCAGGAGGAAGATTCTGGTGACACAGACCAGGGTAGTCACTGTGGGGGTGATGAGATGGTCACAGACTGGCTATTCTTGGGAGGCAAATCAACTGGACTTGATGGCTTGGATGTAGATAAGGGAAAGATGATCAAGGGCGATTTGCAGGTGTGAGTCTTGAGTAATTGGATGGGTGGTGGCACCAGTTTCTGATATGGGGCAGATCTAAGAATGAGCAACTTAGGAAAGAAAATCAAGGATTCTCTTTCATCCATATTAAGTCTGAAGTTCTCAGGAGCCTCCTCATTAAGATGTCAGTGGACATTTGGTGTTTAGTGGTGAGGTCTGGGTTAGATCTTTGCTATGTGAATGGTATTTAATGTCATAAACAAGATGCATTCACCGAGGACATGCATGTAAAGAAGGAAGGGAAGCAGTCTAAGGACTGAGCTCTCAGACTCTGTATCATTTGGGGGTCAGGAGGAGGAGCCACCAAAGGAGACTGGGAAGAAGTGGCCAGTGAGGCTATGAGGAGGGCCAGTGGCAGTGGTCTAAAGAGAACATGGTCAGTTATGTCAAATGCTGCTGTTTGTTTAGCAAGATAAAGATGCAAAGTGATCATGGGTTATGGCAACCTGGAGGCCACCGGTTAAAAATATTGGCCTCCATTCTCTATTGAACATGTGTCTACCAGCACCCTCTCTAGTAGGGGTATACTTCTTGTCCCCTGATGAAAGGTGTACCGTATGCCATATGGAACATGAGTAGAAGTTGTATCACTGCTTCACAAACTGAAATCCTAAGTATTGTCATCATATGGTTCTGCCATGGTTCTTTCCGCCAGACCTATGACACTGGCATGTCCTACACTGGGATATTTTTTAGTTTGGTTTCCAGAATAAAGAGTACATGGAAAGGAGATGTAGCCAACCTGCAGTACATATTAATATGATAAAGAAAGAGATCTTTGTTGTTTTAACCAAGATTTTGAAATTGTTACTGTAGCATAACTTAGGCTGACTGATGTGCTATTTTTGTGTGTAGCCCGCATCAATCCATTGTGGTTTGATGTAGAGATACTGCTTAGTATCTCTGTCTAAATGGAATCATATCACGTGCATCCTCTTGTTTTATTGTAAATATTGTTTTTAGGAGTCAATTTTGGCACATGTGGCTATTGTTCATCCATTTTCACTGTTACATGGTATCCTATTGAAAAATGTATTCCAGTGCATAGTTCCATTCTGTTGTTAAAAGTCATTTGAATTATTTGGTGCTGCTCTAAACAGTGATGTTATGAATATTCTTGAACATGTTCTTGTACATTTGCATGAGTCTCTGTAGGGTACAAGAGTAGAATTGATAGATGATACAGTATATGTAGCTATAATTTTAAGAGAAATTTCCCAATAATCTTTCTTAAATTGAACCATTTCATATTCCCACCAACAATTTATGGGAATTCCTGTTGTTCCACATCCTTAAGAACATTTGATGGACAATCTTAAATTTTAGTAAGTTGTGTGGGTATGTATTATTTTATAATGGATATGGATATGTATTTGTCGTTAAAGCTCATTAAAACTTTATATTTTTGCTTATAAAAATAAATTTTTTATTTTAAGGAGAATAATACTAAGCAAAATAAAACAAAACCAATCAAAACAAAACAGTGTAAGTGATAATAGGAAATCAGCGATGGCTACCATAATGCTCCTTTTTGTCTTCAAAATAGCTGCATCATCAGACACAATAAAATCAAAACAGAACAGAATAAAACCAATAAAAACAAAACAATGAATGCAATACAGGACTTCAAAACAAGGTAATAGTAAATCCAAAATGGCTACCAAAATATATCTTGTTATCTTTGAAATAGCTGCCCATGCCATCAGATATAAGAAAATCAAACAAGACAAAACAGAATAAAATCAAACAAGACAAAACAGAATAAAATCAAACCAAACAAAACAATGAATATGATACAGGACTTTAAAACAAGATAATAGGGAATTAACAATGGTTACCACCTTCAGAAGGAGATCTCCCATAGATGCTATATTGCATATTGTTATCCTCTAAATAGCTGATCAGACTACTGGATTTAGGCCTGCAAGATCAGTGAAACACTAAACAGTACAAGCATTAAGTTGTATTTTGCTTCAACAGCTATCATCTCAACCTGTGTTTCTTGAGATTAGCCACTTGCTCACAGGGTGTGGGGGGAACCTTGGCTCTTCTCGTCTCCCAGAAGGTTCTCCTCCCCATGACCCATGCATGGCATCAATTCACAGGAAACGTCTGGCTTTTTGTTCTCTACCCCGTGGCCTGCAAATGGCACCAACAGGCAGGAAGGGCAAAATAGATTCTTATAAGGCTGTTGGACATTTAAATTTCCTCTTTTGTGAAGTACTTGTATCCTCCTCCCCATTTTTAACTGGGTTGTCTGTTTTTTTCTTTTTTAAAAATCATTCTTATATAATCTAGAAAAGTTAGGTTGGGCATGGCAGTGCATGCCTGTAATTTCAGCACTTGGGAGGCTGAGGCAGGAGGATTGCTGGGAGTCTGAGGCCAGTCTGGGCTATGGAGTGAAAGGTTCTTGCCCTAGTATAAATTACTGTACAATTATGGCAGTGGTCTAACGTGGCAGAAGGCCAAAGCCTGTGGCTTCCTGCTTCTTCTTCAGCCCTTATTGCAACTCCCCTTCCTGTTTGCACGTACAGAGAATT
The DNA here is from genome assembly GCA_004027455.1 of Hydrochoerus hydrochaeris. Taxonomy (NCBI): domain Eukaryota; kingdom Metazoa; phylum Chordata; class Mammalia; order Rodentia; family Hydrochaeridae; genus Hydrochoerus; species Hydrochoerus hydrochaeris. The sequence goes on along the minus strand of PVLA01000396.1, from coordinate 103,238 downwards.
CTAGTCGATTCCTCACATGTCATTAATATCCGTCACATGTGCCACTTTTGATCAGAGGTCATATAACCCTCTGCCTCTCTGTATCTGGTAAAAGGAAACAGTCCAGCCGCCATAAGTTGTGTACTCCTTTCCACGTCCTCAACTCAATAAACCTGTTCATTTTGTACTTTTGCTTCTCTATTGTGCCAGAATACTCTAACATGAAGTGAGTTCAAGGTCACCCTGAACTGTATAGTGAAGCTTTGTCTCAAAAAAAAAAAAAAAAAGGAAAGAAAGAATGAATGAAAGAAAGAAAGAAAGAAAATTCTTTCATCACTTATACCAATAACCTCCAATTATCTTCTCCCATTCTATGGCTATTTTTATATTCTTTATAAGATCTCTCAGTAAGTAGATGTTCTTAGTTTTAAGAAGTCAAATACATAAATCTTTTCCTTTAAAATAAATGCTCTCTGTGTCTTGTTCTTTGTTTGCTCTTAGGTCATTAGAATTTTCTCCTATATCATTTCCTAAAAACAACCACAGTTTGATTTTCACCTGGACTTGGTTTCTAGAGTTGGTGTGAGGTATAAGTCCAATATGGATACTTAGTTGTCCCAAAACTCTATATTTATGATATTATTCATTTCCCACTGGTTGGTAAAGCCACTTTGGACATAAATCAAATGTTATAAATATAAGATTTGACTGACTTTTCCACTAAGTCTTGATATTAGGTAAGAGCAAGTCTTCCCATTTTGTTCGCCAGAGAGGATCTTGGCTATTTTTAGTCCTTTATATTTCCATGTAACTTTTGGAATCAAGTTGTCAGATCTTATGAAATCTCTTTTATGATAGGGATTTAACAAAGACTGTGGATCAATTTAGGAAGAACTGATAACTTTGCCGTGTTAGATCTAATAATCCATTAACTTGGCACATTCCCTTTTTTATTTGGGTTTTCTTTAATGATTTTCAATAAAGTGCTGCAATTTTCCCAATCCAAGTTTTGTGTGGATTTTTTCAAATGTATTGAAATATCTGTGAACACTTTAATTTTAAAACTTTCTTATTATTGCTCTTGTACTAAATTTTTATTTTTGCAGTTTTGGAGACTGAACCTAGGGCTTTGCACATACTAGGCAAGCTTTCTACCATTGAGCTATACCCTCAGCCCTGAAATACATTTTAGTACATTTATTTTTTATTCAATAAGAGTACTAAATTTTCTGACTAATTCTATTAACATAGCAATAGATTATTTGGGTTTTTCATCATTATATCATTTTTGAAAGATGAATATTTTGTTTCTTCTCTTAATCTTACTTTTTCATTTCTTTTCTTGCCTTACTTCCCTGAGTAATACTGCTATTAAAATTTTGAAAAAATGCCTGGTGTGGTGGTGCATATTTGTACTCCTAGCAGAAGTTCAAAACCAGCCTGGACTACATAGTGAGTTCAAGGCCAGCCTGAACTGTATAGCAAGACTCATCTCAAAAAACCAAAAACAGAGAAACAAAATGTTGAATGATATCAATCTTGTGGGCATACTAAACTTTTCAGTATTTTACTGTTAGGTTAGCTGTAGATATAATCTTTATATTAAGTTAATGAAGTTTCCTTTTGTTCACAATTTCCTAGATTATTGTTTTAGTTTTTAAATCATGAGTGAGCATTAAGTTTTTATCAATTGTTAAATATTTATTGCTATGATCATATTGTTTTCATTGTTTAATCAGTTTATATTTTACACTATGTCTTAGTCACCTTCCTGGTCTCTAAAACAAAATACCCAACACCTGAAAATTGAAAGAAGAGAGGATATTGGTTTTTGGCTCACAGTTTCAGTGGGTTCAGTCCATGGTTGGTCAGCTCCAAGGAGGAAGATGCAAGGTAGAGGGGCCCTGTGGAGAAAAGCTGCTGCAGTGAGGGCAAAAGAAGGAGTCAGGGAAAGAGATGCAGCCTTGTAGGCCATGCTCCCATGACCTCCCTCATCTCGCCAGCCCCCACCGCCTAATAGCATATTCAGTTTTTGAACTTACCAGTGGAAAAACCCACTGATGAGTGTAGCATCCGTATGATCCAAACACATGCAACTCTGGGGGACACCCCAGATCTAAACCATTACACATTCATCAATTTAATTGATTCCCCACCACCACCTCTCTCAGCTGAGAACTGAACCCCAGGTCTTTCATGTTCTAAGCAACTGCTCTCTCACTAAGCCATGTACTCACTCTAGTTGATTTTTCTAACATTAAATTATCCTTGTATTCCTAGGATTAGCTCATTACGATTGTGGGGGATTTTTGTTTGTTTTTGGTTTTTAGGTTCACTAATTTTATTTTTAAACTTTAAGGTAATCTTACAAAAGAGCATTATATCCTGTACTCTGCTATGAACAGATGACAGGGACATGTGGGCTCTTGTTTTTCTCCTGCCCCACATGTTTACAGTAACCGTAAAGTAAGGTGTTTACAATAATTACATGAGGCAGGATGTGTTTTAAACTACCAAAAACATATAAAAAATAAGTCACTCACTTTGCTGCTATTTCAAATTTTGATGTTAGTTTTTGCACACCCTTCTCTTCCAACCCTGTTGGTAAGGAACGAAGAGATTATATCTAGTGATCAACAAAGATTTCACTACATCTCAAATGCAGAGCAACTATAAAGCAGAGGAATATTGGTTTTTTAAACAAAGGGACCTTTTTTAATGATGGATTTCTTGTGCTTTACTGGTCTTAGAAAAACTTTCTGGAATATTGCTTTACAATGTTCCAAAGCAAATTCTCTGGTATTGTGTTCCTATAATGGTAATGATCCAAGCTTTGGATTCTTCTGAAGTCTCTTCAGTTTTGGTAGAAGCTTCCAACTCATTAGGAATTTTTTTAATTCACTGACCACCTTTGGCAGTAATAGACCCAGTTGTATCATAGGAATAGCTACTTGTGTAGCAATCACAGGTCCACCAAGATTTCCATGTGAGTCATGAGCCCCTGTGGAGGAATTAGCATGTTTGGACCCACCCTGTGGTTAGACACCACCTGCTGTTCCAATGGGCTCTGGAGGTCCAGGTTTCACCAGCACTAAAAGCAACCATGCCATCATCGCATCTTCAGAGTTCCCTGTTCTGTCATAGGCCATTGGATTTCCTCATCTTGGTGGTAGTAGTTGTGGAAGAGGAAAATTCAGAGTTCTGCCACCACCCCCAGCCACCTCAACGAGGAAGCATTCTGTCAAAGCTACCTTTTGCCTGCATGGGGAATCCCACAGGACTTCCACAGGTCATTAAACATCACTGTAAAAGCACCATAATCATAGGTTTTACTGTGAAAGTGGGATCCTAAGGCAAAGCATGTCCTTTGATGGGAGGTTCAGATATAAGGTCAAGAATGATCTCTATGCACTTCACAACCCTAACAGGCTTTTCTCCAGTAAGAATGACTGATTCAGTGGAATGAGGACAGCATTCCTGGAAGTTTTTTGTTGTCTGAATGTTCTCTTGAAGTGCTTTCATTTTGGCACCATTGTCCCACTAATTCTTCCTGCCAGATTCTGATGAATCAAGTTGCAGCCCTCCAAGTCACTTCCTTTTTAGTGGTAATTTAAGCACTCCATAGCACCAGGTCCCAATTAGGAGCTGCCTGGCTGCAGAGACTAATGGCCACTGCAGGCCCCTCTTCCAAGGTAGGGATGGTTGTCTTTAGAATTTCTCCCCTTATTTCAGTACCATTATGACACTTGACATGCACTTGGGTGATTGCTGTATGGGGCTGGAGCACTGGTGTTATAGCCTGCAAGAAGCATCTGAGTAGTCTCCCCTGTTTTCCAGTCACTGCTTCCACATTCTTTCTCTGAAACAGAATGAATGATTTCATCACTGTTTCTAGATATTTTACATTCTTGTTGTTCCTCAGATTTCCTGCAGGGCACTTACCAAATTCATTGGTTTTGGTGTTGGGGAGGGTTTCCTCTGGCTGCTTAGTTCCTATTTTCTTGTATTAAATTGACACACCACTCATGTGAGGCTGCCTGACCTCCACTGCTGCCACTTGTGGTATTTTGTTCATATATTAATGGACTTTATGGGCTAACACTAAGGGTTTAGATTTATATTTTTGAGTAAGATTGGTATGTAATTTTCCTTTCTTACAGTGTTCTTGTGCTGTTTTGGTATGTTATATGAACCTCCTAAAATGATGGGATTATTCACTCTTTTTCTGTTTTCTGGAAGGGATTTTTTCCTCTTGGAATATCAGAATTACCAATGAAGCCATCTAGAGTTTAAATTTCCTTTGCAGAAAGGGATTTAGGTAACTGACTTAATTTCTTCAGTTGTTAGAGGATTATCTAGGCTTTCTATTTTATCTTAAGTAAAAATTGATATATTATATCTTTCTAGTACATGGTATGTTTCATTTAAATTTTCAATTTATTGAATCAAAATTGTTGAGAATATAATTTTTTCTTTAAAGTTGTGGTGTCTGTGTTAGTGTCTCATTGTTATTCATATTATTTTGTTTGTGTGTATGTGTGTGCTATTTCTTTTTCTTTTTTTATAATTTTTTTGCACTACTCAGGATTCAATCCAGTCTCTTCACACTGAGATTCATCCCCAGATTATTTTATTTCTATTCTCACTGCATTTGTTCAGCATTATTTTTCCAAATCCTCAGGGTGAGTGTTCATTTTTATCCATTTTTCAGTTCCTTCTCTGATTCATGCACTTAAGGTTATAAATTTTTCTGTAGAATTGATTTATCTATATCTACACATTTTGATAAGTTTTACTTGTTAACAATTGATTTAAGATATTTTCTAACTACTTTTTTGGTTCTTTAACTTTTTATTATTTCTTAATCTCCTAGCATATGGATATTTTATGCTATATTTCTTGTGCTTTACTGGTCTTAGAACCAGTAAATAGCATAATATATGCTTAGAATAGCATAATATATGCTATTATTGAGTTATAACTTGGTTACAATGCTTTCTTGTCTGGCTTGTTAATTCTCACCTAGCTGCACCCAACCTACAAACCTAGAAATAAGCCCCATCTTCTCTAAAAAAGCTTTACCTGCACAATCATAATGGAAACCAAAGCAGCCTTCATCATTTAATCATTTTGTATCTTTTTACAACCCCTACTAAGTATGATGAGAGTGTTTCTATAGGGATGAAATAGCTAATCAGGTCTAGAAATTTTCCACTGAGTATCTGTTTCTTCAGGAGAGGCCAATGTGGGAAAAATAATATTTAGAATGGATGCCACCTACTCCACTGTGTGCCAGTAATGTTTCTCAGTTCTACTACATAGAGGTAAGAAGATCCACTCTTCTGTCCCTAGACTTTTATAATACAGTAGCAGAGTTAAGAGGGGTACTCAACTAATCATGTGGAATATAATAAATTCCAGGCACATGGCTGGTGCCCTTTAAGTCATCTCTGAGTGCCGGAGTCCAGCTGCGGCAGGGCTAGGGTTTCCCAAATGTGGTCAGGGAGTCGGCGATTGAGAGACAGAAAACATTGCACACCAGTCTGTGAGTGAATCTGAATCCGCTTTATTTTTTAGAAGCTGGAATATATATATATGCTAACCTTGGCAGCAACCCCCAGCCCCAAGCAGGAAGCGCCCCAGGCTTAGCAGGTGTTAATTAACTCTTTTCATCTTTGTAACATCTCAATCTTGTTACTTAGTTAGTTTGGGAAATGTAAGCCAGGCACCTGGATGCCTGCAGGAGGAAGAGATGCTGAGGCTATTATGTTGCTCCCTACATTGTTTCCTTTATCACTTATGGGAGTATGGCAGTTCCTGTGAGAACAGCGCCTGTCTTAGGTCAAGGAGTCTTCATATGAATCCAACCAGGCCTTACCCGTCATGGGCCTGCAGGACAGCAATTGGTCCTGTGCCTGTCTTAGGCGGCTGGTGGCGTAACATATGTGTCCTAGTTGCCCGTCTCTGGCTGCCCGTAGGACAGCGCCTGTCTTAGGTCAAGGACTCTTCATATGAATCCAACCAGGCCTTACCCGTCATGGGCCTGCAGGACAGCAATTGGTCCTGTGCCTGTCTTAGGCGGCCGGTGGCGTAACATATGTGTCCTAGTTGCCCGTCTTTGGCTGCCTGTCCAGTGTCTCAGGGCAGTTGTCTCACAGGAACCCCGCAAATCCTCCTCCATGAGCTCTCCCATTTAAAGCCTCTGTATAAACTCTTTCATACTACTCACAGAAGGTAAAATTTCACAACCAGTCCTCACAAAGGGGTTATCTAGAGGGCCTCCAGCAACCCCCCTGGAGTCTCCACCCTCGACTTCATATTGAGCATTACATAAAAACATACACATGTGAACTACACAAATTACAATTATCAGTACAAAACATTTCAAGATCCCCGTGCCCAATTCCCACATGTG